>CM037833.1:30111160-30555736 GCA_021234535.1 Stichopus chloronotus | reverse complement strand
TATTGCACACAATTTGTTAGACATTTCACCTTTGAAGAATAAATTTTTCAAACATTTGTACACTATATATATGCAATATGATGTTGTGTAATGCTGAAAAAATAGTTAAACTTATGAATAAAATATATATGTCATTATTGCCCACAAAATGTGAGCTAATGTAATCCATTGATGCTCCTGACCATATTATGACAAGAATGATAATGTTTTTACACCACAGACAGTCAGACAGAGCCCACTTCAAGCTCTGAACTTGAAGAAGGAGAAGACTTTGATCAACAAGGTATGAACAGATTATCTGACTTTGAGAGTGTAGCACATAAACCCATAGCAAACTGAACTAGTGTAACTTCATGACAAGATACCAGCATGCCTTTCTTAGAAGATTGTAAGAGATGATTTTCATTCAAATTGTAACAACTTTTGGTTTCTTTTAAAAATGACAAAAAAAGGTGTGATTGAAATGTATCTATCTAAGAAAAGTGTCAATTTTATTAAACATTTACTTCATTTACTGTTTTTGTCATTATGTGTTAGTGATATTGTCCTAACAGCAGTGCAATAAACAGAAAAGTGCTTAATGGTTTGATAGTTTGATATTGCTTTTTACTATGTAACACTGAGAGTTCCTCAGACATTGAAAGAACTAATGAACACTATTGTGAGACCATTCCTAGTATTTGCTGCTTTGGTACCTTATGTAAGACCACACCTGGCATGCAGGGATTTAAAACTAGATATTGCTGCCCAAGTATGTCACTATGTCTTTAGTGGGGTAATGCACCTAGTTCAATGTTCCTTGTTGCATACATTACTTCATGTTATTGGGGGCTTTTAGTAATTAAATAATGTCATTTGTTTTATGCAGAATCACACCAACAGAAGAATGATAGCAAAGTCACATCAGGTCAGTCATAATATTAAATCAACTGTAATTACATAAAAGTCACACAATAGATTTATTTTCTTTTGTTTCTGTGCAAATTTCTATGTCATATATTTGGTTGACTTAGTTCTGCACCATAAGACTTGGTTGACTTATGCAAAAAGAATCACCCATATCTAGAAACAAAGATTCTTGAAGCAGACTGACAATTGTCGATATATATGTTGTTTCCTATTATGATATATTGTTTTGAATGTTGTCTGGACTAATCTTTTTAGTCAAGACTTAGACTTACGACTTTATTTCAACCATGTTGTGTTCTGGAAATACTTTTCCACTTATATATCTTATACGTCCATCAAGGACTACTAAACATCATAGCCTGTACTTGTGGCGTATGACATGATTTGAGCATTTACACCTATGTGCAATGTTGATTAAGCTGGACTTTTCAAATAGATCTACATATACTCATCTGATAACCTCATATAGGTTCCTAACCTTTAACACAGGTTCCAAACCTGGTCAACCATAGATTTACTGCAACGGTTTTGTAACTCCTGTTTTGAAGCAATATTGCATTCTACTTGCAATTCTCAAGGTCATCTTAGTAAAGCACTCAGAGCAGCAGTTACACCTAAGTAAGTAGATTGAGTGGATAGTCATTCATTGGCCATTTATCTTTTGAACCTCTAGTATCAAATTTCAATGCATATCTGATTGTTCAATTCTACAGCACGAAAGTACACAAAATGGACTAAAAAAGACACCGACCAGGTGAAGAAATACTTCCATGATATGATCACTGGCACCCATGAAAAGACCATACCTGGTAAGTATTCACACTGTCTGTAAGTGCATGTTTAATACCTCCACATATGTATGTCAGCTTATGCAGCAGCCCCTAGCATAGCCTCTCTTAGTGACAAAATCATATCGGAAAAGTATGTTCATATAAATACAGCTAACTTTCTTTTTCTATGGTAAAATCGACGAAGTAATGTAGGCTCTACATGGTAGCAATTTTTTTCAGACAGGAGGAAGAAATATAAAAAAAATATGTACTATTTATGTTTAATATCAAATGGTGGGGAATAAAATACACTTCTCACATGAAACACCTGATAAGCCATACTTCCACTATTTATAAATTTTAGCAGAAAATGTGCTGGTGCAGATACCACCCAGTTTCAAATTTAAAACATTTGAACAAATTCATGGATTGGTGTCTCATGCTAAACATGTTGTTAGTTAATAGGACTAGGAGCACATCTCATCATTACTTTAAAATTTGTTTATGATGTATATAATTTAACTGCCACAAACTTCCTTGGCTTGCCAAATTTGTCATGAGGAGTTCAAAAACATGCAGGAAACTTTCTTTTTTTTTTGAGCTAGTCTTCATATTTGTTCTTCTGTTTTATACATGCTGAAATTTGTCACTTCTTATTTCTTTGATTTGTAGGTAAACATGATGTGGAACTCTTTGTGAAGAGAAGCAAATTGAGCAAATCCTATGACTGGTTCACCATAAGAAGTAAAGTAATGAATGAGAGAAACAAGTGGAATCGACTGCATGTAGGCCTTTAAAAGTAAAAGGGCACTTTCCCTGGCATTCCCCCTTATATTAGCATATCAGTTTCTTTGATTGGAATGTCTAGCCAACAGATGATCATTGAAATGGTAGTTAATTACCATAATTTTATTCTTGTTAGTACAAGACGCTTGTTACATTTTTCCAAGTAATTGTTAACCAACTTAGCTTTCCACTATTGTGAATAATGTACCAGGTGTTTTCTGAACAGTTTTCTGTTATTGTTTGTTCAATTGTTTGCATTGGATGTGTTTGTTCTTGGTGTTGTTTACCAGAAGCTTATACGCAATAATTTTAAGCACAGTTTGCATGTATCTCATTGATACAATCATACTTGTTTGTAAGAAGTTACATAGCTTACCCGTTTGTCTCTCCAGACAGTTGCCATTTTTTCAATTAATGTTAAGACATTTTCATTTTCTCCTGGTTTTCTTAACAGAACTGTAGTTGGCAACATAAGATAAACTGAAATGTGGAGTATGTATTTTATAGATCTGTGTCTGTGTCCATACTGGCCTTTGTATCATGTGATACATAAGTAGGTGTTGTTAAAGAAGATTTCCCAAGTGAATTTGAAGCTTTTAGAAGTTGAGAAAGTCTTTGGCATGCATTAAGAAAACTTCAATGTGTTTAATTATAGAGGATCAGTTTTTATTTTCCATGGTTTTATTACAGTTGAAGGCTGCAGTTTCAAAAAGGAACTCCAAGTGACTTTTTTATGTTTTAGGGCTATATTTTTTCTTTTTTTAATGCTTTGGGTTATTTGCCTCTTTTAATGTTTTGAGTTATATTTTATCTTTCTCTTCTGTCTGAAACATGATTGTAGTCTGACTGTTTACATCAGATAAATTATGGTGAGTGTTACACTGGTGAGTGTTTTAGAAGATTATTTCAGCATGTGTAATGGTATGATAAAAGTTCATTTACAGGCAACTGAAATTTTACCAGTGTGACATATATGTTGTAGATGCTTATTTTATCTTAATGCAGAAGTAGTTACAAAGTTTTCCATGTTTGTAGTCAAGTGAAGGAACATTTCATCATCTCTACAGGCAAGCAAGTTTTCATTCAAGTTTTATTACATCTTTTCCCACTTAAACCACGACAATGTTGTCTTATTTTAGTCGGTTTTTTTTTTGGGGGGGGGGTTATATCTGCACTGGATATTAAAGATACAGGTTCTGCAACTTGGTTTTCAGTATTTTCTGTTCTAGTTAAACCTGATGAAATTTAGCTAGCCCATGGTGTGTTTTATATTGTAGATTACATATGTTACATATTGGTGTTAACAGTCAAGACTTCATGAATTCAAAATAAAACAGTTCTCAGAAAATTTTAACCCCCTTATCACTATGCCACACATTGTAATTTATTTTTTATCACAAAATGGGTTAACTCTTAGATTATCTGGGCATTTCCCTTTATGTTACATGCAGCCTTTTTATCACACATGTTTTCATTTAAAACACCACATGTCCATTGATTGTATTGGACATATACACATTTTACTTTCAGTTGCTCATCATGTATGTGTATTGACGTCCACAGATGTACTGTATGCAATTTGATGTTAGAAACTTTTGTATCAAAAGTAAGGTATTGTTATAATTCCTAGAAGTTGTAATACATCAGGATGTTCTTCATCTCTACATTTTGACCAGTATATCCCTTTAGTTCACAAGTAATATTCATTTCCTCTCATTTACTGCATCTTTCAATTTTTCAAAACTGCACCTTGGCAGCCACCAGTAGAGACATGTCTATGTTTGTATTGAATTGTAATAACTCATGCAAAACTTCAAGATTAACCCTAACATTTTTCAGTAGTGTTATCCTGCCTGTTAGATGATTGACTCCATATTAATTGGTATAAATACACTAAGGTGATGGTATCAAACTTACTATTGATCAGATGATCATTTGGCATATATGCTGACCTCAAATTATACCACTATTTAAGTATTTTGAAAGCATTACACTTCATTTAGATTTGGCATCATTCTTTGTGTTCATTTGGCTATCCTATGAGCTTTACATATGAGTTGCTTGTATTGCGAAAGTTAAGTTATAGTGCACAGTAGCACTTTGTTATTAGTTTGAAATTAAATATGTTTTCAGAGTTGAAAGGTTGAAAATAAAAAAGCAAAAGTAACTTCATTTGTGTCTTCCATATTTCGTTTAGTGTCTATCAACAAAACAATATCCCCCATATAATTTTGTACTATCTCATCGTCACTTCCAGCATGAATAGATATTATCAAACACAATCAGAAAACCATTTCAACATATGTGTTCTCTCCTGGCTGTTTAAATTTAAGATATTGGAAAATCTTATAGAGTGCAACAAATTGTGAGAAGTTGAACATAGTTTAGTTTTCAGTCTCAATGTGTACTTTGCTTTGTCAGTGCCACCTTGGGGTTACAATTACACAAAAGACTATACCTGTATCAACCGCAAATGTGACATGTACTGTAAGACTGGCATGGAATCTCGCCTGCAGTATTACTTCTAATTCTTCGAATATGTGTCCAGCTTGGTTACTTTCCACTACTTTACAAAGTCTGAATGCGCAGTGGGCCCTCTTGAAAAAATTTCACCCCAAACCCATGTTGGTCCCCCCCCCCCCCTTCCATCCTTCTGGATGTGTTAAGGATTCGTTATGGTTCTAAACTGTGGGTTAAGTCGAACGTTTTCGCAAAATCGGTGAATGCCCCCAGCCTTTTCTCTCTTGTTTTGCCTTGATCTTGCTATTTGTTGTGTGAAGAATATCAGATAAGTTCCTATGCAAGGTAACGACTTGTCACATTGTTGCAAATACATTGTGATGTGTTGCGAGCTTGAAGAATAATCGATCAATTAAAATTCTTAAGAATTTAAGAAGATTAACGTCATATAATATAAAAAGTGTTTATTGGGAGACGTCTCTTAACTGTACATTTCATAGTTTGTCTCCCCAAAACAGGCATTGCAGTAAAAAAAGTAAAAGGGAGACGAAATAACACTACAGAGAGTTATATCTTTGAAACTGTCATGTATGGCGATTGTTGTTTTGCAGGCATGTACGCCGTCCACTACAATACCAAACTGCAAAAAATTGGAACTTTTTTATGTTTCAATCGGGATTTATACAACATATACAATGATGTCTCCTTTATATCCTTTTATAACAACTGTCTCCCTACTATACAATAAAGTGGTATATATATATATATACATATACATATATATATACATATACATATACATATACATATACATATACATATACATATACATATATATATATATATATATATATATATATATATATATATATATATATATATATATATATATATATATATATATATATATATATATATATATGAATGCTTAAATTATATTAAATATATGTCTAAATTTGCCTAAATTGTACATTCGGGACAAAAAGTCATACAAAATTGTTCCTTGGGTGACAATGTTGAGTTTAGGAGACACCGTAATGTCTCCCAGCTATTTTAGCACGATATCTCAGATTGTCTGCCGCAAACAAATATCCCGCCAACACGGGGAAGGAGCCATGAAGTTCCGCCAAACAGTGGAATAGTCAATTTTACATTACGGGCGCTCCGTAGGCAACACGAAGTCATTTTGAGTTTTCCAAACATACAGCGAATTGTGGTCTCATTACATTCAGTAGACAATTAGTTTTTGCAAAATACTCTGAGATTCTGCTGTATATCTGGTGCAGATTTCTTTTGAATATATTTTTAGCACCACCAAACTGGTTCATGGTGGCAAAGTCACAATAGAGGTATAAAACAATGATATATGGACAAATGTCTGAAAATCGTTCCTCTTTTCTCGTGGTAAGTTCTTATGACGTAATGAGTGTGTCTCGCGTGCTCACCTGAACTCATACGTAGGTACGTAACACAGCTCTTCACTCAACACCTGTACATTTGCGTTGAGAACCGTGGAACAACGTGAATGGAACGTGGATCAGCGGCTATTGTTCTTGACAAAAAAAGTAAGTTAATTGAAAATGTTATGAAGAGTCTTGAATTTTATCCCTCATATAGTATGGTCTCCTTGCAAAAACATGACATTGTTATTAACTTTTAATGCTGAACTCATGAGGGATCTTGACTTTTGACCCTCGTAGTAACATTGGCTTTATCCTACTATAGCAAGATCAATGAGCAATTATTTGTTTTTAGATTGCAGTAGTTTTTTTCATTCTTCATATAATGTGAATAATAAGTAACTTCCATTGTGGGAATATGTTATGAAGGGTCTTGAGTTTTATCCCTCATACAATATGGGCTCCTTGCAATAACAGGTCATTGATATTACCTCTTAATGCTGACCTTCTGAGGGATCTTGACATTTAACCCTCAGAACTGGCGTTATCCTAATAAAGCAAGAACATGAGTATTTGTCAGGTTTTCAAAGGAGGTATTTTCCTTTCCTTTCTGTGTCTAGTAAATTGTTAGCAATAAGGCCCTCATACATCAGTTGATTAGTATGCCTTCTGTTACTTCCATATAACATCTTCTGGTCAATTTAATGTATACATCATTTCCTGTGTCCATCTTTGCTCAAGTTTTCGCATAAAAAGAATTGCTTGCCTATGGAGATCTTGCAGTAGCAAACTCTGTCGGAATAACGTATGTAATCCATAAATTATCATTGATCATGATGTCGTTTCAAATTAATTCTAATGAAATGGTTGTTGTTCGTCCAGTGAAAAGGTATAAGGTGTAATTGTTGCATATTCTTGCAAAGCTGTCAACCATCCTCTTAGGTTATTTTATTTTGAATTATAATGAAATGTTTCCGACATATTTGGAATAAAAATGTTTTAGTTTGAAATTTTCACATTATTGATCAAGTTGTCGAGACTCACCAATAAAATTCAAGAAAACTACTGAATATATCTTTTTCCCTTTTGTGAAATTTTCATGAAAATCTGAAAATCATCCCCTTTTTTTCATGACATTTTCACGTTTAATACAAAAAATGGGTTCTTTGCCACAATTGGATGATTTTATGAAATAATCCAAAATTATCAATGCTTTTTTAAAAATTTTACATGAATTTCTACAGTTGACAAAATGCAATATCATGAAAATCTTTGCAACCCTGTTAATTTGTTCACATCAATTGTGCCCAGCCTCGCTTAAAATAGAACTAGCTGACTCACCCCAATCATACAGATGGCTTGATATGATTGTCATTATGATCACTGTAACGAATGGGTATCTCTAACAACTACCTCTGCCACCTATAAACTGTAAATGAACCGTATGACTGGGAGATTAAAACTGAAATGGTAAATACGAAGATGATTCGGTGTGATTCGGTGTGAAGTGATTCGGTGTGGCAGGAAATATTTTCTTATTTTTTTCCTAAGAAGAAACTTTCCTGGTTAAGGAATATGTGTCCTACAGAAACTTTTTCCACAACATGTCCCAGTAGATTGTGTGTTAGATCTACAAGATCACCTCTAGGGTGTACGTGCAACTGACTTGTAGTACTTTGGCTGCATTTGCAATTCCAAGGGTATCTAAAAACATACCTACACCGGCTTCGAAGGTAACAGCGTTTAAATAACTGATGTTGTTTGCCGCCGGTTTCTCGTACAAGTCACTTTTGAGTACCGTTAATGATCGATGGCCCAAAAAGAAAAAAAAATACCAAGGGGGACAACTGAACCAGCTATGTGTTGTCATTTTGTATACGTCAAGGAAATATCCATTAACCTTGATGAATGAGCTAGCAGGAGACATTAAACCCTGGCACGGGAAAACTGAAGATTCCAGCCAAACAATGGAACCTCGATATGTGTGTGTTTCAATTGTCACTAACGGAAAACTGATGTTCAGAAGGTTCGGTGTGCAAATGTAGTAGACGAAAAACGCTTTGTCTGGTTACGACCAATGCTCAAATTTCATTTGTGATTCTGGGGCCAATATTCCTTTTCTTAAAAAATCAATAGTTCTGCACAAATGTTGTTTTTGATACTCAACATAAATCAATGCTCTGTGTAGAGCCTGATCGACTCAATAAATAATGAGTTGAAGCTCAAATACTGTTCAAACCTGATACTGTTGTCTGAACATTAACAGTATTCAGTAGTAAACCTGAATCTGTGTCTTTGAGGTGGATGTACTGCAGCGAGCACAAGAGTTTGTCTCAAGCTAAACACGCGTTTGTTTTTGTTTCTTTCGACCATAGCCAGATAGAATTTATTTACCAAAACATCTCCAGCTGAAACAGCAGGAGGTTTCTATTGAGAGCATACTTATAAATAAAGCTGAAATCCTCAATGAAAAAGGTACTTGTAGAATTGCGAGTATATGAACGAATAATTTTCGTATCTGTAAACGAGACATTTGTTGATTGACAGGTTGGCGGCGCCATAATCCAGTGATTGAAGGCGCATATTGTAAGAAATATACAAAGGACAATTCGGGGCGCTTGTCCGGGCGTTTTCAGAGGAAGTATGGAGGCATGTGTGGTAGCACTATCCAAGCGGATTGCCACTATCGATCGGCGAGGAGCAAACAAGAAGATTTTGTGCTTTTCAAATGTCCAGATGAAAGAAAATGGCATTTCCTGGGCTATCCTAAGCTGCATATATCCAGGCTTGAAATAGGGATACCACGTCAGCAATTCATGCAATAAAAACATAAAGTCATATCAATCTATGAAAAAGGGTACGGTAATATATGTTAAATGGGATTGATGTGATACAAGAATCGCAGTGAATTACAGTTACAATTACAGTTATTTTTATTTTATTTCAACATTAATTCAAGACGGTTGACCAAGGATAATCTTCACGAAGGCCTTAAAAACAACATCAGAAAGAACGTAAAACCAAACACAGAAACAAGGAGTACGTAAAACGAAAATAATAAAAAATAATAAGGAACAAAGAAATTTAGAAAAAGTCTACCCCTGTAGTAAGTGGTATCATCCACAACAACGCAACCATAAATGACAACATTGGCATTGAAAATTCTTTCAACGATTATTTTTCTACAATTGGTAACAAGCTTGGTGATAATATTTCTAGTACCACTGCACCTAGGCAGTTGTTACACGGTAGTAACGTAAGTACTCTTTTCTTGGCACCTGTTACTGATGATGAAATCCTGAAAGAAATTTTCTCTTTAAAAGATGACAAATCCCCTGGATTAGATGAAAATACCCCTTAGATTTTAAAATCTATTTCACATGTTATTTTAACAATTTTTTGTCACGTGTTTAACCTTGTGTTTACCTCTGGAATATATCCCGATGCCCTGAAAGTTGCGAAAGTCATTCCTATTTTCAAAAATGGAGATTGCAAGTATCCAGAGAACTATCGTCCATTTAGCTTGTTACTTTGTATTAATAAACTTCTTGAAAAGACTATTGAAAAGCGAATTCTGGGATCATAACAACACTCTCTTTGAGTAACAGTTTGGATTCAGGAAAAATCGTGATACCAGCCATGCACTACTAGAAACTGTCAATTGCATACGTTCGTTTTTAGACGACGGGGATAATGTTTTAGGTCTATACTTAGATCTAAGGAAATCGTTCGATACCGTCGACCATAGAATTCTTCTTGCCAAGTTATACACTTATGGTGTTCGTGGTAAAGCGTATGATTTCAAGTCTAGTTACCTTTCTAACAGAAAACAACCTAATTATGTTAATGGTGTCTTACATAGCTATGCAGGGCTCTGTTCTTGGACCCTTGCTTTTCCTAATTTATGTTAATGATATTCATAATGTAGTCTATAATGAGTCTTTGAGACGTTTTTGCTGATGATACTGATGTTTTTGTTCACGATCAAACTTGTTTCTAAGGCGCAGACTGTCTTAAGCCAACTCAAAACTTGGTTCTACTCCAACAAACTTACTCTACACTTAGGCAAAACCAACTTTTCGAGTTTTCATTCAAGGGACCGTGGTGGGCATTCTTGTCCAAACCATTTTATTCTGAACGACACCAAAATTTGCAAGACAGCCTGTGCTAAATATTTATGACTTCTGATTGACAACAAGCTTTCTTTCAAAAATTACATTGATGACCTTTATAATAACCTCGTTAAATACAATGGCATTTTCTATCGTCTCAGAACTTCACTTCCCTTGCCGTTGCTATTCAGCATTATTATTCTCTCGTCTACTCTACGGTTTCTTATGGTATTGGAATTTTCGGGGTAGCTAGTGCTTCTGTTATGAAGCTATTACAAGTTCTTCAACACAGAATTTTAAATACCATTAACTTTTCACCTCGTCGTTATCCTACATATAAACTTCACAGTAATCTTAAGGTTCTTAAGGTCTGTGATATTAACATCCTTGAGATTTGTACCTTTATTTATAAATATATTTACAATAAATTACCACATGTCTATTGTAACATTGTTAAGCCTAGAAAGTCCTCGCACATGCCCAGCCGTACAAGAAGTAACACACTCTTTGCAGTTACCAGGCATAATACTAAACACGGGAAGCTTCTTTTGAATAACTATTGTTCCAAAACTTGGAGTGATCTTAAGAATGATATAAAGCTCTGTAAGTCGTATAAAACCTTTAAATGTAAAATGAAATCTCATCACATTGGCAATTACGTGCTTCGAACTGTATGCTTTTTCTGAATCGAGGCTTTTTCTTTTCTTATCTTCTTCTTGTTTTTTCTTTTGTGTTTGTGTGTGTGTGTTTTCTGTTTCCTTTAACGTTGCTAGTTGCGATGAACATATTACTGTTTTTTTTTTTCTAGCGTCCTGTTCATTCCACTGCATTGTACGACTGCATCTTTCTTCTTAATATGCCTGTATGTATGCCTGTATGTATGTATGTGCGTATGTGTGTGTATGTATGTATGTGTGCATGTGTGCATGTGTGCGTGTGTGTATGTATGTATGTGTGTATGTGTGTGTATGTGTGTGTGCATGTATGTGTGTATGTATTATGTGTGTGTGTATGTATGTGTGTGCGTGTGTGTGTATGCGTATGTATGTAACGCCTTGCTTGTAAACACGATATCTCAAGAAGTGTAACCATGACTGATGTCTTACTTGGTGTGTGTGGGTTGGTTATACTGAGCAAATGATCCCTATTGTTTTTGGTGGAGGTCAAAGGTCATTTGAGGTCACCAGAGGTCAAAATGAAAAAACCTTGTAAACACGATATGTCAAGAACGGTAACTGTCATTGATCTTTTACTTGGTGTTTAGGTTGGTCACATTGAGTAGATGAATCCTGTTGTTTTTGGTTGAGGTCAAAGGTCATTTGAGGTCACCAGAGGTCAAAATGTGAAAACCTTGTAAACACGATATCTCAAGAACGGTAACTGTGACTAATGTCATACTTATTGTGTGGGTTGTTTATATTGAGTAGATGATCTCTATTGTTTTGGTCGAGGTCAAAGGACATTTGAGCTCACCAGACATCAAACTGTGAAAACCTTGTAAACACGATATCTCCAGAAGCGTAACTGTGACTGATGTGATACTTGGTATGTGGGTTGGTCACATTAAGTAGATGACCTCTATTGTTCTTGGTTGAGGTCAAACACACAATTTGCATTGGATTAATTTAGTGCTGTTTTGCACTTTGATGTGTATTGAAGAAATGTTACCAAATAAAAGTTTGAAATGCAAATGCATTTATTTTCCTTGTTTGAGCTTTATTCACATATGGACCCACAGAGACGAATCTCTCAGTATACCAGAGGAAATGTCAGCAGTGCCTATTTTAGACTACAAAAAAGGGATGTAAAATTGAGGTTGTGCTCGCTCTCTGAGAAATTTTAGTAATAATAAAGCATATCCTATCAGATGATTGCATAAGCTTCTTAGGGTGTAAATTTACAAGATACTTGTCACACCCTGTTGCCTTTGTTTAAATCCCTGTTGCTGCATGTGAGAAAAGCACTTGGTGTTCCATTCTATTCTGTTGGTGTTTGACTTTTACACCAGTAGTGTTTGATGACAACCACCAGTAGTGTCAAATGTTAATACAAATTGGTGTTTAAATGAATCGTCATTGGTGTATAATGGTAACACTGCAATGGTGTAGAATAAAATGTATTCCGCATCTTGGTGTTAAGTTACACCCAAGGTGTTGCAGAATATACACACCGACTGAGGATCAAAATCTACACCACCGGTGACACTCCTTTAACACCACGATTTTTGCAGTGTAGGTAGCTCTAAGCCGATCCGATTTCAGTAATAACACTTAGGGACATGTAATTACAGCCTCGTTAGTGCGTGTCGTGGACTGGACAGACAGTGGCCATAAATATTGGAGGGTTCAAGTCAAACTGAAATCGTTCTGAATGCTAAGTATGGAAAGATCATTTTGATAACTAAGTTACTCACAAGATCCACCTCTCAAGATAACGTTCCAACTCAAAGTGGACATCTAACTTTAAAGTTACTTCTAATTAGACTGGGAGATTTATATTCAAAGAAAATAAATCAGTTTCGCTGGTCTGACATTTCCCCTGCATCATTAAACATTAATATAAAGTCTTTTGTATGACTCCTTGACATAGTTTTCTTATGAACAATGACCAGCAGTGTAGGATTACTCGGCGTATAAAGCTTCCACTATATAATATGTACTGATACACTATAAAGTGGTACACTAGGATACACTATAAAGTGATACACTGTAAATTTTCCATAACAAAATTGAGATAAACCAAGATTACGATTGTCAGTTTTACAGGGGCCAAGCTTTCACTTTCTGAAGAATGTTCCCAAGACAAATCACTAACTAGCCCCCCCCCCCCCACTCCGCCTGTGTTCCAATTACTGTCAGTTGCTGCAACCATACGAGTCTCACCTGGTCTACGCTTCATAACCACAGCGTTGGCTGTGATTCTACTCAATAGAGTTGCATAAGCAAGTACTTAATGTTTGAGAAGACCCACTCCTGTGATAGATTTACAATGTGGACCTCATAAGGCTGCAATGCGTACACTGTCACTTAAAAAAAAAAAAATCATTTTTGAAAAAAAAATGACATTTTACATGTTGCATTAATTAATTACTTAGGTAAAATGCATGCAGTGGAAACTACCGAGACTTATGAGCGTGTTACATAGACAATCCCCCTAAAAGACTAAAAAATCCAACCACTAATGAGTGAATTGTAACAAACAATGTTCATATTTCATATTTATTTATATATATATATATATATATATATATATATATATATATATATATATATATATATATATATATATATATATATATATATATATATATATATATATGTGTGTATATATGTATATATAGTTTAATTGACTAACTATAGGCCTGTCTACACAGGATGCGTTGGGTTCCGATCCGGATACGACACGGCACGTCACGTCACTTTTATCACTTTGCAAGTAAATCAATGGAGCCGTCCACACAGGATGCGTTGCGTTCCCTCACGGTCGATGCGGAAAAAAAAGTTGAAGTCAACGGATGCGTCAAATTTTGGCAAAGTCCATGTGCGTTCAGAAACAGAGTTGCCGTACGGAAGAATGCGTCAACTTGATTTCTTTCATGTTTTCCTTTCATGAAATGCAATTTAACGGTATATGGATGCAAAATGGTACTATGTTTGAACTTAAAATCACAATGAAACGTAAAATAAGTAGAAAAGCTCAATTTTGGACATTTTTTTCACAACACTGGGAATGTGTACGTAGGCCTCTGATTCTTTGGGTACCCACTTGACTTCGGTAGCGGAAAAACATTTGTAATAGTTGTTGGGACGGTAGGCAGGGGAAGTCTAGATAGTAAACGTGGCTGCACATGGACATTTCACGGCACACGAGAAAATATAAATATACAATGTAGTGTGTATAATCAGTGGCATAGCTTTGGAGTCTCATGGGATCGAGCCCTTCTCCTCAATCGTTGCTCTCCACGCGCCTCCACAAGCGATCTGGTCCAAAAACTTCACCCGATTGGGCTACTCAACTTGACAATGATAGACTCTGACTGTAGAATATTTCCATTCTAATCAACCCACTGATGCCGACTTGTTTTTGTTCCTAAAAATACGCAAACTTGTTAACACAAATTTTACTTCAACAGGTAGCTAATGTTGCAACAGATTGCATGCAAGGACACCTAATGTTTCAAACGCCTTCAAAGGAGGAAGGGGACACCCCCTCCACTAGGACATCTCCCCCAGGCCGGCGAACACGCAACATACTGCATGTCCCTACACTTCCATGAGGGGGTACACCACTGACTGAAATCC
This sequence comes from Stichopus chloronotus, assembly GCA_021234535.1. Taxonomy (NCBI): domain Eukaryota; kingdom Metazoa; phylum Echinodermata; class Holothuroidea; order Aspidochirotida; family Stichopodidae; genus Stichopus; species Stichopus chloronotus. Next base: position 30,540,998 of record CM037833.1, on the reverse strand, counting down.
ATCGAGATAACCCACTTTGAATAATTTTGTACAATTCGGATAAATTGTGACAAACGGAATGTGTTTAGGAATAAAATCAAATCAAATTTTACAGTTTCTTCACAAAACTTGCACATCTTGTGTGGATGACCGCTATAAAGCGTGACCAATGGCAAGGGCGGCTATCTAGGATGCATTTGATTCTCAAATTTTCTTGGCATCCTACGATTTAAATACACCTTTTTGTCAATCAGCATGCATTGACACTGGAAACTACACACTGCATCTCAAAGTGACGCATCGAAATTGAAGTAGTGTGAACGCATCCTGTACAGACAGGCATGCGTCTTGACGTATCCGGAAGGACGCGGGAAAAAGAAAACGTGTCGTATCCTGAACGGAATGCAACGCATCCTGTGTGGACAGGCCTTAAAGGTGCACATCTTACATTTTTGCTCTACAGATTCTTGTCCAATTTAATGTGGAAGGTCTCATAACGTTCTTTACAAGCAGGCGGCCATGTGATACCCATGGTTACATCGTTCAAAATTTATCATCTGAAAACAAGTCCACTTGTGACCGCTCACAAATTCACTCAGCCTCACCAAGCTAATAAAGAGTCCGAATGGTTTTATAATTTTGCCATGAATATCGTTCTATGCGTTTGCTGTATCTGCATGTGAATAGAAATAGTCTACAACATATTTTTTTCCTTCGAGTACTTTCGAGTACTTTATTTCATTTAATCGTTTCCATATCTTGCGATACGTAACATATAAGGAAAAAGAATACAAAATAGCAAATAGGACAAGACAGTTCTTACCGTTAATGGTAGATACCCAAACAGTGTTGTGTAAAAGCACGGTGACGTATGTTTGACGAATCGGCAGATGATATTGAGGCAAGAATGGCTGTAAATAGTTTGAACAACCCAATCTTCCATGTGCGCTGGTGGCGCAGTGGGATGGGTACACCCTTAATTATTACTTAGGCGTTACTTCGAATCCAGTGTGCACTGACATGGGCATTTGTAAAACATGAAACTATCCAAAACCAGCCAAAACCACACAAAACCATCCAAACCACCCAAAACCATCCAAACCACCCAAAACCACCCAAATACGATATGATTAATAGATACGGTCTGATCAGGCTCACTGCACTTGCCCATTATTTGCATAATGTTTTCTGCAATGTGTCCCGCGCGAGCGTTAAAAATTCCGATATGTACTTTCATTTCGTTTTTATTTGGGACCATTTTCGTGGTGTGGTCTTGCCGATCTTCTGTTTGTTGTCTTCTTTACTTTTCCGTGTTTGCATTGCAGAGTATTTTTCAAGTGTCCGTCTTACATGTTTGCTTACATATTCTATCATTAACGACTGAGGTAGCTTTATGAGAAACGAATTGAAACTGAATTCCTATACCTATGTTTCCTCCACCGCAATTTTGAGAACTCCGTCAACGTCTCAAGCATTTTTTTTTTTTTCTTGAGTGTTCTACTATTACCCCATTACTATGAGTTTTACGTGACTGTTCTGAAAGGCCCATGTCAATTTGTTATTTCTCAACTAATATGTCAAGAGTCGAGGTTGGTGAGTGCAGCAGTCAGACTTTAAATCTATCGTCACTTTATGGGAGATTGCGGCAGTTAGATACATCAAACTCTCTGTAAAGCATAGTCCCTGGTAAGCATGCCACGATGTTAGATCAATTACAGCACATGTGAAAGGTCAGGTACAGCTTGTAGCAGGAGTATGAACCAACGATGCAGACGACGTCTCGAAGTCTAGATGCACTCGTAAAGAAGGTTCCAGATGAAATGTCCCACTCGGTCATTTAAATTTATAGCCCAACTCCCCTTTTTCATTATCGTTATTTGTTAGCCGTTATGCACCTTTACAAAAGTAAAACACATCCCTTCATCAGCAGGCCTATGCATGACCTGAATAAACCACAGACAAAATCAAGTCGTGAGTGAGTGAGTGACAACTCTATCTGAGAAACTCTATCTGATGAAATAGAAAGTTTAGGGAATTCGCCCTATTAAAGTAATAGAGACTCGAGTTTAACTAGACTCTATTGCTACACTAGCTGCGGATGATTTGACGTGCTAAGGATAGACACACTTGACTACATCTCTGGGATGAACTTGTCACAGTTTTATTTATAAAGTCTTGCAGGCATATGTCGTTAGTGTTAAAACAGAGAGTGTGTTGAGTGTTTACACAGCCAGCTGGTCAAAATGTAAGGCGGAATATGAGATTACAAACGAATTGACAGACATTTTTAAAAGTATGGGCAGATGGGTGGAAGGAGGTGGGATAGACATGGCATTGCTGAAATAGAAGCCATGTATTCTAGTAGGGGTCGCACAAGCTGAAGCAATTTCTTTGTTACTCATTCCATATTCCTGATAGCAAATTTTTGTCGACCAGAGAATTGACCTCTGGCGGCCACGGGGTCGGTCCGGCGGAGAAAGGGCCGTTGGCTCGACGGCATTTAATCATACGCGATTTTGATCAGCCAGGTGGATCCGATGGTCCTCCGTCGGCCACCATGGCACTGGCGGTCAGATATTGGTGGCTGGGTCATACATGGTTACAATTCATGTATCGCGATTATTGACAACAGTTTATAAACAATAAGATATGAAAGACTTTTAAAAATATTTACTTAAACTAGCAACCTTGAATGAAACAACACTCAAGTAACCAAGGTGTCTAAAATTTTCAAAGCCATACCTCTGACCGCTGTGTACACTAGAAAAAAACAGGGACATGATTCAGTCACTTGATATTTAGAAGGAAACATCTCTTTTCACCACTTTGGGTTACCATGGCTGGTTTTGAGTTGTTTGGGGTAGTTTTGGGTAGGTCTGGGTGGTTTTGGGTAGTTTAGGGTTGTTTGGGTGGTTTTGGCTGGTTTTGGCTGTGGTTTCATGTTTTACAAATGCCCCACTGATATATTTTTCACCAATATTCCCACACCTTTATAGCTTCAGTGAAAAGAAGATTTATTGCTAGGAGAATTGGCTGTTTAGGACAATGAAATGTAGTAAACATGCAAAGAATCACCAGTACTCCATTGTATAACTCCTTTAATCTCTGTTGAATCAGGATTAAACCGTATATAAAATCTGGCTTCTATGCGACTCTAGGAAAAAATGAGGAAGTTAAGGAAAAAATGAGAAAATTCTATTCGTAAAAAACTTTTCCATTGAAAACAATGCTATTTGTGATGCAGAATATCCTCTAAATAATATAGAGACTACCGTCGTAAACGAACAAATTGAAAGGAAAGTACAATACTGTAAATTTTTATTTTCATTTTATCTATAAGAAGCTAATAAAAATCGTGGTGCTTATTGCAGTGCATATACAGATAACTCAAAAGAAGTAAAGAATATAGTTTAAAACAAGTAAAAGTACTGAATTAACAGACAAGAGAATACACAAACTATTTTGTGAGAGGAAAATAGAAAGAAATGCGCATCTTTCGATGTGTTGTGCAACTCCTGAGAGATATCCAAGTTGATTTTTTTTTTACTTTTTTGACTGTACTGACCAATGATAGTTGCCACAAAAGTTTGCCACAAAAAAAAATATATATATATAAAAATAGCGCACAATGGGTAAGGTAATCTCTTGATTATTAGATAATTATAATGCATGTATAATAAAGACATAAATATGCTTGAAATGTAGAATATTCATGGAAGAATAAAGACATCAACAGCTACTTTCTTACAAGCTAATAAACATTGCAATAATTATGAAGATGTAAACCATAATTTGCTGAAATTTGTTGAGATGAAACGTGCTGGAGAGAGTCTCACGGTAGATAAATATAAAAACGAAGTGAACGATAGATTTTCAAACTAATAAGATTAAATTGGATAACCGGAAAGCGTGTATGCGGACCGTTGCTCAGAAGGAAGAATGTTGTGCTTAATGTTGACAAGCCGATCTAATGACGGAACGATTCCAAGAAATTACTCTGGACAATAAAGATGCTGACTGGCATTGGAAAAAAAGTACGAGAATTACATACAATAACAAACAGTGACAGATCGAGGACTTTTCCGGGGTAAGATTTTGCTAACGTAAGGTAGTCTCGATGCAAATCGGTGCTACATTTAATGCTAGATTTGAATTAAATGTATCTTCAGGAATTCCTCTTTTTATTTTGTCATGTTGTTGGGTTAAAAATTCTTACATTTTTTCTGGTCCATTTAGATATCTCTTCCTGCCACATCCCGTGCACGTCAGCCCACACCTCTGTCCAGGTCGTAGGGACTTGAAGAAGACTTGTCTCACGGAGCGAACAAATGTGTTCCCTCCTCTTTGAAAAAAAAAAAGAAAAAGTTTGCTAATGTAATAGGGCTCAATGCAAAGGACGAGCTAGATGCAATATGGTGCTACATTTAATGCTAGATTTGAATTGAATATTTCCTCAGAAATTCCTATTTTTAATCAAATGACTTATTTTTGCATCTTCTTTGGTGATTATGGCATTCTTAGACCCTCTCTGCTATTTTGTTTTTCACGTTGCACGTCGTCCACATCCCAGCCTTCACACCTGCCAAGGTCATAGTGATTTGGATAAGCAACTGATCTCGGAAGGCTGTCTAAGCTGGGGATGTTTTCCTTCCCCTGTAGAGATTTTTGTTGACAAATTGTTCTCACTTTATTCAATATGCTGCCATTGTCCGTTCCTTTTCATATGATATGACTGGTAAGAAAAGTAAGTTGTTTCAGTTTTGTCGTTACCTTCTGAGGATGTGGTCATCAGAGGGTAGAGAGAAGTTCAAAATGAATTCCGTCAGTGTATTATTGAAAACAACTTAAAGCTTAAGACGTTCATAGTTACAGTATGAGCTATTCTTCAAACCGTGTTTCACTGTCTCTCTCACTGAGTTTGTCGCAAATAAAGTAATTCAGAGAGTGAAGTCTCTTTCACAGTTTTATTTTATATATAAAAAAAAAAATATGCGACATTTTTCTCTCCCACTAATGTGTGTCAACTGCAATCACACTATGTTGGACTATTTCCCCATACAAAAGGTTTAAAATTGTTGGTTCCACATGACAGGATAACAATTTTTTATATGAGTTTTTATTCTTCAGATCACCCAGAAGATCCATCCAAATTACCCGCATTACCTCGAGTAAGACTTTAACGGTGCAGAGAGTTTGGAATTATCACGGCAACAAAGCTTGATTGTGTAAGTTCCTCTCTTGGGAGTGGAAAACAGTTTTCTGTAGGTCTGGTTACCCTGCACAGGGACTGAAGTTGGCGATCCAGCTTAATATAGCGGTCATTAGTAACCACAGGGGAAAGTATTCCTGGAAACGTCTGGAGTTGGCCTAAGTTATACTGTGGTCCAATTAGCCATATATTATTAGCGTGCTAAAATCCTGGGTGACAGAGTTTAGTAACTTTTCAGGGGGAGTAGTAGTATTTTGAGGTCGAAAATAATGAACAAAGGTTCACTGATACATCACGTAGACCTAGTGCGCTGATTGGATAGCGCCTTGCCCTGTTCCATGAAGTTGGAAAAAAAATCAACACTTTTTGGAAGTCGGCTCCAACTAAATCGACCCCTGAATCCTACGTGGGCACAACGAGATTTTCCAAGAAATTGTCTTTGTTACGTAAATAGACTAAATTTGCTTATTGTTGAATTTAATGTTCTTACATGTCTCATATAATATCGTCATTTACGTGTCCTCGCACGCTTAGTAATACTCAGAATCTCTCGATGTTGCGTGCTTGTTTCGTGTTGAAAAAAAAAAAATTATCACGTAACGAGCTACTTTCAATTGCCCTTTGTCACAAACTATTAACATTTTTGATGCGTACGTAGCCTCCCAAAAGTAAAAATATGACAGTAAATCAACGCTGAACAGTTGATTAGTTGTACGGTGGAGACCAATGTTACCAGATAGGAGAGAACAAGATAATGTTTAAGTTTGCAGATTTTTTGCCGTTTTGTAGCAAGTGAGGCAACGACAGCTTGTAATCCTTTTACTTCTCTAGGTAGTTTGAAGTCAGAAGTTACAAGTCAGAAGTTACAAGTAACTGGCGAGCTAGTCACAGTGCGCTGTTTGAGAGAGGCAGATAAAAAGGTTTTAATCTGAAAACTTCTGATTCTGGGCTTAATGTTAATGACAGAGCACTTCGAAAATTACTGAATGAGGTTGCGTCGATCATGCAGTCGACCACTGACGATCGATGATTTACATGATCTAAAATCATAAGGACCATTAAATCCAAATCATTTGTAAAGTATGAAGTCCAAAGTTCTGCTTCCTCTTCCAGGTTTCTTTGCTCCCGCAGAGTTGCATGTTTAGAAGTATTGGCAAAGAGTTCAATACCTTTTCTTTTTGAGAGAGATAGAAAAAAATGAGTATGTTCGGAGTACTCAGCAAAGCAAAGGTGCACATCCTCAGGTGATTTACAAGCGAGGAATGTATTGCTGCCGAAGACCGATGATTCGCCAAGGATTTAACTAGACCTTATCTACGGTAGTGACATCTATGTCGGAAACGTTAGACTGCAAAGAAGTAATTCAAGTTCTTTCCTCGCCCAGTCAAGAAGTTCATTGAGCCAGGAGTGTCTTGAGGGATCACATCGCTATATTGTCGCATTTTCATATCGCAACGTTGCCATGTTATAATTTTGTCATTCTTATATTTTTTTAGCTTTTTATTATTTGTATGTGTTTATTAAAAAGTAGAAATTGCGTATACATGTGTAAAGTAAATGTTCATTTTGCCGTCCCATTTATTGAAAAGACATCACTTTGTTCTTATTCTGTATTATTTATATTGTACACTTTTAACGGAGAGAGTACACTTGCTCTTAATCTTTAGGATGCCTATTGAATGTGTTGCATACTGCTCTTTATCACGTTACATGTGTTCATACCTTGGTGTGTCCCATTGGCAGTTTATTGTATGTAAAACTTTTATGATCATTCCTTGATGTGGCCTCGTGGCAGTTGCTTGTATACTAGTGGCATACTTTCTTCATCACTAGACCTGTGTAAATCTTCATTTCTATCTGCCTGTCTGCGTCATTCCACAGACGTAAATACTGTTTTTGTAGCCTAATTGGAACTTGCTGTGAATGTTTAGTCCAAATAGTGCAAATTATTTACGCGATTTCTATATATTCAAACTACATTTCGTATTTGTTTGTATTTTGATAGTTTTCGCAGATCTGGCTCTTGACTATATTGCGTCGCATAAACCCATCCTGTCGAGACTCTGTGTAGTGCTCGCTTTTCTGCGTACGTGTGCGCGCCCTCCGGGAATGCTACAGTCACTAGTTAGTTCAAAGGCCAAACTCGTAGCAACATAAGGATTCCAGCGTATCATAATAATAATGAAACTAAATTAAGTGAAAACTTTGGAAGGACTTACCGTGGATACCTTTGTTCAAGATAGTATCACTCCAATGGTACATCTAGTAAAATTTGTTGATTTTGTTTTACGGAAACACCCAACACTGCACCGAAATTGGGATTTCCAGCATAGTTTAAGAACTACGTGAGTATTTAACTTCAAACCTTTGCAATAACTTACCTGAGGATACAATTTTTAAGATAAGTTACCTTAACAGTAATGAGAAAAAAATGTTTATTGTTAAAAACGATTTTGTACCAAAATATGGATTTCGAGCATAACGCAAATCTACATACATCGAATAAGCCATATCCTGACCTAGGCAATGGCTCAATGTTTTAAGTAAGTGTTGATTAAGTGATACTTAAAACTTAGTGTTTATTAAAGGTTACTCAATGATGGACTGTGTATTAGTGCAGGATAATGCACGATAGTTCATGCAAGCGACGCAGGAGGGAGCAGTCCGAGTGCATCCAGCGATAGCATTAACCCCCGATCGTGCATTATACTGCAGCGAATACACAGGTCCAAAGTTGATTAACATTGTTCCTACATAAAAACGAGATTTTGATTACAAAAAAAGGACAAAAAAGGAAGGAATTTTTTTTTAAATATCCGCATTTTTATTGAAAGAACATGCCGTTACTCGTACGTTAAAATGAGATTCACTTCAACCTCACTTTTCTTTTGTTCTACTGAGGTTCAACTTGTTGCAAATTTGCATCGCCTTAGGGTCAGTTTTATCACCTCATGCTGTGATAATCCACATGGTCGATTAAATATCGTTCTCGTAAAGTAATTCAGGTGTGTAAATCCAATGTCTCGGCTTTCTTGAGCTGCCTGGCAAGGGGTATTAGGTGTCATGTCCATAGGTAATACATGTGTAATCGGGCATGAAAGAGGGTCTGTTGATCATTTTAGCACGGTTGTAACGTCATGAGACCCCGATTAAAGATAAACATATTTACAAGATGTCAACAATATTTATGCTCGGAACACAAAGTAACACTTTAATAAATTGAGTGACAACATGGCAACAATAACATACTGGCATGCGAAGCACTGATTTTGGATAATTACTGTTATGGATTTATTGAACGTACATTTGGAGAATACCTTGTACATGTTTGATGTCTCACACTCACTCCCATCCCTAACAGCAACATTGAATCTGTAGGGCGACGTTAGGCCTAGGCCTAGGCCGACGTTATTTGACTTACTACTGCGTTCCACAGACACCAAGCCTTTGACTGAGAGCGATTTCTGCACAATTTCGGAACAAACACGTTTCGGAGGCATGGAGGCATCGTCACAGTAGCTTTTAATACTGTTTTTGTTTCTGTGTCTACCCAATGCCATGATGACAAGTGTTTCAATGCCAGCATTACAGAGGGCTGTGATTGTGGTGGCCCTAACACTGTGATTTGTGTACTTCGTACTCGATTTGCCCTCTCGGAAATCTTCACCATCATGTTTCCCAGAGTACTTAAACCAGATGGTGCATTGTCATACCATACGTTGTCTGATTCCATCACAGAATGGAATAGAATCATGCCGTTCGAAAAAAGTACTCGCATTTTGGATCCAGCTTACGCAGGCACGTTTTGGTCGTCCTCTTCTAGGTTTGTAAATCTAGCATTATTCTCCTCTGTCTCCATTGTAGCTAATTGACATGTTTTAAATAGAATTTCAGGTCGAACGATATCTCACTATAGTTTCAGCCATTTTTATGTGTAACATAGCAGACTACAAAACACTGTTGATCTACGCTTTTATTGTATTCATCGATCAGTGATTGACCGTGATTTAACAAGATGGGTTATCAGCGATTAACCCACGGTCACCAGACTGAGATGGGCCAATAGGAGTTCAGGATTCTTTCCAAGTATGTATGAACTGCTGTTATTACTTTCGTAGTAGTTCTAGGATAGGCGGTTGAAGCTACGATTTAAACCTACATATTAATTTTACTTTTCTAGTATGTAGGGGTGACGGTCAATTGCGTGGGCCCATCGAATGCGCGTCTAGCCTTATTTCATCAACGTGCAAATTTTTGTATGATAACCCAGCTAACACACTTTGTAACTACAATGTTACATTTTGGTTGTGGTTACGTTTGTGTCGATGTAACGTAAATACAGCGTATATATAACGTTTTAAAGTTACATAAAATCACAAAGTTTTCACAACGTTTCCAAAAACGTTTCAATAACGTTAAATTTGGTTGTAATTACGTTGGTGTCAGTGGTAAAATACAAACAAATAATAATATAATAATATAGTAAAACGTAAATATAACGCATCAAAGTTACGTAAAATGACAACGCTTTTACAACATGTTTCCTAACAACGATCTGCAACGTTTCATTTTGGCTATAATAACGTTAAGTAAATATTACGTAATTATAACGAATGAAAGTTACGTATTAGCAAATCTCAACGTTCTTACAACGTTTCCAAATAACGTTTTGTGCAACGTTATATTTCTGTTGATTGCATGCGTTAGACAGACGGTTGTTTGATTACATGTGTTACAGTGTAAGACAGGCGTAAATGTCACGTACTAACCCTCCCTCGGCCCCCTTCCGTCGCCGTCAAATTGTAGTCCAGTCAGCTACGCAGGCTACGATATGTGTGTCTGACAATGGCTGTAACTGAGTTTTGTTTTTTGTTTTTTTTTACCTTTCCTTACTCATTGTCATTACCTTCCCATACAAAAGTTTTATATAGAAATCTATAGGAAAAATTCGAGAGAAATTAAAATTTTTCTATAGCATCTCTGTAGGAAAAAAAAACCTGTAGACCCTGTACAGAATCCTATGAGTTTCTTTAGAACTGCTCTAAAGAAACTCTGAAGAAACTCAAAAAAACTTTTTAGAAACTTTAAACAAACTTTTTAAAAACGCTAAAGAATTTTTTAGAAACTTTAAAGAAAAGCGGGTGTCTATAGGATAATCTATAGGAAAATAGTTTCTACAGAAAGCATATAAGCTTCGTTTAGAAATTCTATAGAGATTATACAAGATTTTCCATAGAATCTAATGGGAAATCCTATAGATCACTATGTAGAATCTTATAGTTTCTGTAGAACAATTTTATTTAACTTTATAGAAACTCTATAAGAAACACTACAGAAATTATGTAGATACTCTAAAGAAACTCCATTGAAACTATATTGATAAATGGGTGTCTATAAGCTTTTCTATAGAATCTCTAAATAAATCGATATGATTATTTGAGGGTTTATACGATTTTTTCAGCCTCAGTAAAAAGTTCCAGGAAAACATTAATCTCAGAAATCTTGCTTAAAATGGTCGTCATTTTCATCCCTTGGTAATTCAAATGAGCTTTAGTTGTTCTGACTTCTCTTAGAAAAAAAAAAAAAAAAAAAACGATTGGGGCAATCTCCTAACCATTGCCTACTTACACACCAACTTTGAAATTGAAGCACTTTCCCCTCATTGGGACATCGTGTAAACAAGCCAAGGCGACACATACATAAATATACCCACTGACACACACCATTACACAGATCTCGATCTTCTGCAAGGAATTAGTAATTAAACGTATTAAATGATAAATAACGAACAAATATTAATACATAAAAAAGTGACATATATATATATATATATATATATATATATATATATATATATATATATATATATATATATATATATATATATATATATATATATATATATATATATATATATATATATATATATATATATATATAAACTTTTACTCTTAAAAAGCCTTACCAAACTTTTGGGGATGAAATTTCAATGTTTTTCACTTTCAGAATCACTTTCAGAATCACTTTAGAGTTCTTTCAAGAAAAGGATTTAGGATTTCTATCCTGAAGATTATGAGGTATTTTTAGTGATTTAACAATTATTATGCGAATTTTTTTACTGAGCTAGTATAGCCTAGGAAGATTTAGGTTTCTTCTTCACCCTCCCAGTATAGTATTCCCTTAGAACATCTTTTTCGAAATCAGCCACTCATCAGACAACGATACATCTGCAGTTCAGGTATAACTTGAACGTACTGATTTATGACGACGTCGAACTTGGCGTTTAAATACATCAACCGGTTCCAACTGGATAATATAGTCATGTGATAGAAATCACCCAATCGATCACTTGGGCGATGAATGACCCACTCTCTTTGGTCAAGAGTTGCAAGTACAAATGAGCCGTCTGAGTAATAAACCAGCAACCTATATCTGGGTAAATCAGGTCTGACCCATTACATAGATCACATAAAATGACCCGACACTTTTTGCAGTGTGTTCAGGAATAACTTTTACCCGTGATGAAAACATTCACATTGGACTAAATAAGGAAATATCTCGCTTTGCCTCAGCGTGATTGAAATGTCTGTCTAACGTTATCTGTTAATCTTCAGAGTTTTCCAAGTTATGACCTGATTGTGTCACACGGCTGAACCAGACAGTTATTGACAACTTGAGTATATATTCTGAGACATAACGCAGTAGATATTGATCAGAGTGTAGTAATTGACTTCATATGGTTTCAGTTTATAGCTGTTATCTTGCTTTCTCGGAATTTTCAAACACAGATGAGGTATATGAGAGTCCGAGGAATTAAAACGCCAATTGCTGTCTATTGAATCCTTTGATACAAGGGGTTTTCATTTTTGTTCTTTCCCTCCAGAAGTCAAGGGAAGGTTTGCGTGGGCGCTGGTTCACCATCTAACGCAACGGTAGGGCAAAAACCTGATGAGATTTTTTTTAGGGAGTGCCCCACTATATACTATATACTATATATATTATATATACTTTATATACTATATACACTAAACACTAAATACTGGTGGCGTTACCGGGACGACATAGTTGACATTTGGACCCATGGCCTAGACAAAGGAATGGATTTTACCGCTTTTATTAATACTCTGTACCCCACAATCCGTTTTGAATTAGTTTATTCCAAGCACAAACTTAATGTCCTAGATGTCACTATCCATTTGAATGATGGTTTCCTTACTACCGATATTTATGCTAAGCCTACTGACAATCACCTCTATCTGCCTTTCCCAAGCTCGCACCCGACTCCTTGCAAAACGTCGGCACTCCCCTACAGTATGGCCTTACGTCTCCGTAAAAATTGCTCCAGTGACTCCACTTTTGCCATCCGCAGCACAGAATACAAATCGTACCTATTACGGCAAAGTTACCCCTGCCATATTATTGAAAAAAGTTTTCATGAAGCAAGCTTGACCAGTCGCGTATCCCTACTTCGCCCCTCCAAAAAGAATGTTCAACGCAAATACCCCCTTGTCTTAGATTTTAATCCACATCTTCCTGATATCTCCAAAATTCTACACAAACACTACCCCTTGTTCATGAATTGTACCCAGGTAAAAGACTTTTTCCCAAAAAATTCTATCATTCCCTCTTTTCGTAGAACGTAGAATCTCAAGCAGATTCTCCCCCCTTCAAAAATGCGACTCCTTCCCCCTACAGGAAATAACATCACCAAAGGTATCTTACTTGTACTTAGAAATGTGATCTTTGCAAAACTTTTTCCATCACTTGTTTCACATTCTCAAGTTGCATTACCCGAAATTCATATATGATTAAAGAAAATATCTCTTGTACTTCATGTAATATTTTTTACCTAGTTACTTGTCATAAATGTAACATGCAATATACTGGCTCAACCTCTACTGCATTCAAAGTCCGTTTACGAAATCACAAATCTGCTATGCTTACTAACAAAAAGACATGTGAAGTGGCTATTCACTTCAACAGTTTCCCTCACAGCTTATCCGATTTCGTTTTTACCCCTTTCGAACAAATCCAAAATACTAACAATACCAATAGAAGTCTCCTCAGACGTGAAATCTACTGGACAGCACAATTACAAACCCTTAAACCCTTTGGCCTCAACAAAAGAAATGAACTGCACTCTCAAAAACGCATCAACTTTAGCTCTTAATCTTCTTTGCCCTTTGTAACTTAAGCTCATTTTCTTCGTTACCTCTTGTAATCTGTCTTTATCTTGTGTAAGTTCAAGTTCAGTAACTTTCTGACACTTTTGCTTCTATGCTCATTGTACATCAAGCTCAACACTGAAGAAGGTCTAGCGACCGAAACGTTTGTTTTCTATAAAATCTTGGAGTAACAGAAGTTTAGTTTCTTTCTTGTCACGTCTTTTTGTGTTTTTATTCTCTCTAATTATCAAAGTTACTGCTTTGCATCCCTGGTGGATCCTTCTGTTAGGAGCACATTGTTTGGAAGTGTTGGAACTGTATGTATGTATGTATGTATGTATGTATGTATGTATGTATGTGTGTGTATGTATGTATATGTATGTATATGTATATGTATATATATATATATATATAGATAGATAGATAGATAGAGATAGATAGATAGATAGATAGATATAGATAGATAGATAGATAGATAGATAGATAGATAGATAGATAGATAGATAGATAGATAGATAGATAGATAGATAGATAGATAGATAGATAGATAGATAGATAGATAGATAGATAGATAGATAGATAGATAGATAGATAGATAGATAGATAGATAGATAGATAGATAGATAGATAGATAGATAGATAGATAGATAGCTCGCTCGCTCGCTCAGCTCGCTCCGCGATCGCGCAGCTCCTCGCGCGCTCGCCGCTGCTCGGCCTCGCTCGCTCGCTCGCTAGCCTCGCTCGCTCGCTCCGCGCTCCTCAGCTCGCTCGCTCGTGCTCGCCGCGCGCCACATTCCTGAGTCGATTGATCTGGCAATTATACGTTACTGTGGACATGGATATCAGGAAGTCAGCGAATAAAAACATGGAACATGAAGATGGGTACATACTGTATTCACTGTTTTTTTATTATTATTATTATTATTATTATTATTATTATTATTATTATTATTATTATTATTATTATTATTATTCCTTACTGTATCATATGCAATCGTCTTGGCACTGTCTTTGAGTCACATTCAGACATTGTTTTAATGAGAATGGGTTTTGATCAGCTTGCACAAGTGTCTGCACTATTGTAAGATTGAGATCAATGGCTCTTGAAGGAGAATCAAAAAGGCATGAAAAACATTGACCGTGACTTTGCCAGGTGTTTGTTACAGTTACTTATTTACCTATCAGCCACAGTTGGCCTGTTTGTTGAGTTACATATAGTTGAAGATAGTTGAGTTTTACCACAGCAAAAAAAAAAATCAAATTGTGGATTTCGTAGTAGTTTAGTATTGTAAAGAAGTTGGTCAGTTAAAGGTGTATGCTTAGCTGCTGCAATTTTGGAATTTCTAGAGCAGTTGAAATTCATGATTTTAATCTACAAAACATGTTTTTCTTTAGTATGTGTGGGCAAGCAACACACAATTGGAATTTGCATACATATTCCAGTGAAAAAAGAAAAATCCATTTTTCCTGTACGTTACACAAACCTGATGTGAGGCTCTCAAGTGTTACAGCTAGCCCAGGAAATGTTGAACGTGTTCTCTGAAAATGAGATTGATTAAGGAGATTAAGAGTCTCTATATATTAGTATATACCACAAGCCTTGTACACCAACACCAGTCATGTATGTGCTACCAAATACAGATTGCACCCCTGTCTACTTAATCGGTGGTAACAGGTCACCTACAGAGAAAATCTCAATCTGTAAACTAGATAACTAGCATATCTTTCTTTACACTCTTTTGTACTTACATGCAGTTACTGTACTACTACTGGCTGTTGTAGCCAGTGGCAACGCAGTGACTGTCGTTAAGTAGAGCAGCTGCAGCACAGTGTTGGTCGCAGTGACAGGAGTTCAAATATAACAAGATGTCTGATTTGTGAGTGACTGACAGCAGGGAATTGTAGTAATGGACACTACTAGCTGACTGTGATCTTTCGTGCACCTGCCAAATATGTAGTAACCATGGAGGCGTAACTTTTGTAAGAATCTAACAATGAAGTCAGGGCAATTTATCATTTTTTATTTCATTGATATAAGCTAATTAATCATAACCTCTGCAGTCAAGTCAACATGGGAGGATTATTTTCGGTGTGTGTGCAGCAGGTTTCCTCAAATGGCGTCAAATGCAACAGTTGTGGAGTTTGGCAGGCATATGACTGGTGAGCAAAAAAAAACTGGAAGAACATTAAATAGTTGAACATGTTTTAATTTTGCTGACAAAAATTATTTTGTCCCGAAAACAGGCTAAAGAAACTTGAAGGTAAACATGCTGTTAGTTCCTGACTTCCGGGCTGTTACACTCTTTGCATCTGAGCCCCTTCTAAAACAAAAATGTTCAATAGTCTCCCCTCATACACCCCCTCACCAGGACCTAGATCAGTTGGGCACTATATATAAAAAATCGATGTCGCGTTAAAACCATACAGTAGGAGTAGGAACGGGAGTGAACACTTAGCATCACAAACGGAGGCATTGCCCAACAAAACTCACCCTCAAATCTGACTGTAGTTTTAATATTACAATACTCCATGCTAATTCCATCTCTTACGTTGTCATCTGCCATTTCAGAGCCAAAATTTGCTTCTAATCCAATGTTTGCCCATCACCCAATTAAAATATTGTTGCTACGCAACTGGCTAAATCAAATTCAATTGGGAAACCTGGTGTTTGTTACATACTTACAGTGAGGGCCTAAGTTTTCATTACACACGTATTACCTATGGACATGACACCTAATACCCCTTGCCAGGCAGCTCAAGAAAGCCTAGATATTGGATTGACACACCTGAATTACTTTAGGAGAACGATGTTTAATTGACCATGTGGATTATCACAGCATGAGGTGATAAAACTGACCCAAGGCGATGAAAATTTGCAACAAGTTGAACCTCAGTAGAACAAAGGAAGAGTGAGGTTGAAGTGAATTCCATATTAACTTACGAGTATGACGAAAATTTTTAAAATGCCAAAAAAAAAAAACTGAATACACAAATTTATAAGAAGGAATTCTAAAAATATTTTCCTTTGGTAAATATTAAACAAAACATCTGCTTTGAATAGAAGACATAGCCCATGATCCTTGAAATGGTTTCACTTTCCCATACCCTTCAAAATAGGGATAAAATTGGCAAAGCTGACCTCCACCTTGAGCTCCTAAGCCTCTTCACGTGGAGGGATTGAGCCTTATAGTTCCTCGAAAGCTTCAACATAATTTTATTTGGGACGAGGTTTAGGTCCTTCTCTCATAGGGAAGTTTCGAAGCGAAATCTCATTGATCATGGACTTTCATGGGTTTTCATCTGATTAATTTTTAAAGCAACTTTTGTGTGTTTTTAATATTTTGCATTGAAAATCAGACTTTTTGCTTTATCTTGAGTGTATTTATGGTTTTTACTTTTTCTGCCTCTCCACGTTAGTCTTTCATATGTATTTTTACATGTAAAATTTCTTTAAATATAGCATTTTCAAAGTAACTTCTATTCTGTTGCGAAATGGCAATGACTGGTACATGGTGTTATTGTGTGGTTGGTTGATCGCTGCTTTCTGGTATTGGACATTAGAGAGATCATAGAAATGGAATCCTTCGAAGGTGTTATGATGTTCTTGTCTGAATATCATTGTAGGCTAATTAGCTGAAATTTAAATAATTTCTAAACTTGATTTTAACATGCCAAGTGTGAGAGTTAAGAAGCATGCATGCAATTATCGCCCATTTTATTATTACATATATTGTTTATTTTCCGAGAGATTCAATAAATGTTGATGACTGTGTATCAGTAAAAATTCGTTGCCTTATTGTTTTTTTTTTTCAAGACTTACATTGTCCTTTCATCAATTGGTTATATTAACGTAACTTCACAACGTAACTAAAACGTACAGAATAAACGTTATTTTAACGTATAAACGAAACGTTTTAAAATAATGTAAAAACAACGAAAATAAAACGTTATATCTAGGTTTTGAAATAACGTTACAATAACGTTGGGTGGAGTCTACAAACTACAACTTCATTTCACAAAGTAACTACAGCCAAAACGAAACGTAACAACAACCCTGAAACAACGCAACTTTGTTAGCAGGGAAGATATCTTTAGTGCGTTTTCGACGTTCCTTTTTATTACAATTGAGGCAATTGATTTAAGTCCTATGGCCGTAGGTCTTTTTTTTTCAAATCAACGATTGATGGCGATGAAACGAACAGCTTCGTTGATGCCATCTTTAAGGACTTCCTCTTTCATTACTAAAGGAAAAGCCAATTTCTTTGTAGGTATTAAAATACAAATAAAGACTGCTATAACTTATTTCCTGGTTTAAGGCACTCTTCATACGACCAACTTGCGTGAATAATACTGTAGCGTCGACAAGAGGATAAGGCAGTTGCTTCTTGAAAAACATTATTTCCCATGTGCTGAACAAATAAAATTAAAACAATGAGATATCATGTAGTCAGAGAATTAAAGGTTATCTTATTCTAATTTTAGACCCGTGTTTAATTGTTGTACTGTTTAAATGGTGACTTTGATTAACAGTGACCCTGGCACTGGTCCTAACAGGAACATATCAATGGTCCGACAGCTAAGGCTTCCATGCTACCTGACATGTCAGTGACACCGAGTTTCAAAAAGGTTGCAAATATCCAAACGTGCTGTCTGGCAGTGATAGGTGCAGTGACATTACAGGGTGGCAATTAGCGCTAATGTTAAAGGGAAATAGGGCATTTTTTGACAGAAAACAAACATATTTTTAAAACCAATGTTTGTGGACATAAAATGATAGGTTTTTCAAAATAAGGAAGGACAGTAGCGCTCTTTTCAAGAAATAAGTTGTTCACAGATAGAAATTTAGAAATTCATTCAACACAATTGATGTGTTGCTCGTCAATAATTTGTTCACCCAAACTTTTCAAAATTCAAATGATGCATCTTCCTTTAGTCATCACATGCATAATTTTTTGAGGAGATGAAGCCTTTGCAGATGTTTATTGATGAGACTGAATGGTTTAGCAGTGTATAAAGCTATTTTCTTTGTATGCCATGTTGGTGTACTCTAAACGCCCTATTTCCCTTTAATATCGCCGTCTACCCACTTAGTGTAGCATTTAAAGCAGGCAAGGCATAGCCTAGCCCAAAGTTAGAGTAGCATACCTTACTGTACAGTTTAACTGTAAGCCTAGTTTTCACGTGCACATGTTCCCTGGACCAGGCATAAGTTTTGACGTTCCCCTCTTTTCCGATATGTTACTGTGAGATTCATTGACAAATAAATCGCAAAAACAAAAAACAATCAGTGGTTCGCATGTGAATTGGACACTATCCTAACTTTTTTTTAAGGCTAGGTCTAGGTAGAATTTAGCCTACGTCTAACTAGAGAACAGCCTAGGCCTGTGTTGGACTAAAGGTCTAGCCATGGGCCTAGGATAGGCTAATTTGCTTTGAAACCAAAGCAACTGGTAAGGGTATGGGCTTCGATTAAAACAATTTGAGCAAATTTAAACCAAATTTCTATCACAAATGAAGGAACCAAAGTCTAAATGACATCGTTAGGCTTACATAAAAAGGGCAAAAATCATTTGAGAGACACTATAAAAGCAGACAGACTTTATCCAAGCTTGTGACCCTAGAAAAAATAGACAAAACATCAAAGAACAAGGGAAAAGAACTAGGCCTACAGAAAACATACCAGAGTATAAACCAAGATAAAAAAACAAATTTGTAAATAACTTTGATTCTGTTTTGAAACCCATTTACTGAATTAGAATTTTGGTCAAAAGCAACGATTATTCAACAATAATGTACCAATGGGTGTGTTATGATGAGAAAAAGTGAAAGAAAATATGTTACTTAGTTCGATTGGAAAATAGCGGCCCAGTCTTACTGCACCTTATCTGATTTATTTGTTAAAAAAAATTAGGGCACTTTGATTGTAAAGTGTCCTCACTTACTTAGACCTAGGTCAGACATAGTTATACCTAGGGAAGTAGGCTTACATTGCAGTCTTCTGACATAGGCTAGTCTAGGTCTAACTCTGTACACTTTGTTTCCTGCATCTAAACATATCACCAACCTAGCATATAGGGTGGCCTTAGGACCATAATCAAGGTCATAATCACAATGCTTCACAGAAGAAAATGTTAAGATCTTTGATTCTACCTGTAGGTTACAGCCTATGACCCAGGAAATTTGTAGGCTAGTTAGGTCTATAGACTTGCCTAGGATACTTCAAAAATGGTAAACATTAATGTTCTTGCAAGAAAACCTTGAAAATTGCATGAAAGTGATTGCATGTGTACTGAAAAACCAGAAAGATAAGATTATGTTTGATCATAACTTTTTCTTTATCTTTAAATGTACACACGAGGTTGTACATGAACGCACTATGTCTTTCAATGAAGGAAAATGACAATAACTAGTTCGAAAAGCATCGGGATTGGCATAAAACAGTAAAAAACAGAAATCGTATTTGAAAATTAACGGTTTTTACTGTAACCGCATACATAACGAATATGCAACAGAACAGGTTACACTAGTGTATCAAAAACATACTACTCAAATCGTCGCTCCTTGGTAGGTATAGGGAATTGTAGTATTTGATGAAAGGAAACACTGTATTTACAAATAACCTACGAACCGAACACAACCTTGCCCGTGGCGTCAGTGATCCTGAATCGTTGACTGAATTTCGTTATAAGATATATATATATATATATATATATATATATATATATATATATATATATATATATATATATATATATATATATATATATATATTAATATATATATATATTTTCTTATATATCTATAGTTATAGATCTTATCTTATTTATACCTCTTTCTCGTATCTCTTCTATCTCTCTCTCTCTTCTCATCTCTTTATCCCCTTCCGTGTCTTCCCTCGCCCCTTTTTCGAAATCAGCCACTCATCAGACAAAGATCCATCTGCAGTTCAGGTATAACTTGAATTACGATCACGTCGAACTCGGCGTGCAAATACATCAACCGGTTCCAAATGGATAATTGTCATATGATAGACAAGATCACTCCCCGACATCCACTTGTGCGTCGACTGATACTGCTCCACTCCTCTTTGGACAAGAGTTGCAAGTACAAATGACACGTCTGAGTAATAAACCAGCAACCCTTATCTGGGTAAATCAGGTCTGACCCATTACATAGATCACATAAAATGACCCAGCACTTTTTGCAGTGTGTTCAGGAATAACTTTTACCAGTGATGAAAAACATTCACATTGGACTAAATAAGGAAATATCTCGCTTTGCATCAGCGTGATTGAAATGTCTGTCTAACGTTATCTGTTAATCTTCAGAGTTTTCCAAGTTCTGATTTGTATCAATTGGTGGATACACTCTAGGGGTAAAAGCTTAAAATGGCCAATCTTAGTTCCATGAAAAGAGGTTTTTCAAAGTTGTGAAGAAACGTCGTATGATAGCACAATAACGAAACTCTGTGGCGTGGACTTCTTTTTACTGACCATTTAATGTGAAAAGCGCTAATTGTGGGTTGATTCGAGTGTTTGGAGCTTAATTGGGCTACATTATAAATTATATAGACTCTAGGCTATTGATACTGAATTGAGAAATTTCTAATGTTATTTCTGATTACTGAGACTCATCTCCTGAAAATTTGTATTGTGTGGTCTAAATATTTAAATCAGTCACTTATAATTAATGCATATTAAGTAATCTGAACTTTGTCCTGTTGCAACTTTTAATTAATTTGTTTTAATTAGCTAGTACCATTTATTTTTTTGTGACACTTTGAAAAGTATCAATCATATGCATGCTTCAAAACGTTATATGTACGCTGGCCATATCGATATTTGATGGGCACCTTCATTAACTCCAAGAAAAGTAGTTTGAAATTTCCATGACAGGACGGAGTTACGAGAGACTCACCAAATGTCTGATAACCAAGGAAACAAGGTAACATCAGGTAAAATCTTCAAACTATTTTAGAACTACCTTTAACCTGACTTATGTTGTAACCGTTCTTATCAAGAAAACAAAATGATGGCACTGTACAAACTATCATGCCGCTATTATTAGCTTGATCATGTGACCCTCCAACTTGTTATTGACGTTTCTATTGACACATATCTCAAACTCACTGATGACCCTTAATAACAAAATTGTGAACATTGATGCAAAAAGTAACACGCGGACAAATTGTATTCTGTCAAATGTCGTAAACTGAGATCTTTCACTAGATTAAGCCTCTAATTCCTGATAGTATTTATTGTAAGAAAATGAATACCTTAGCAATGTATAAGCTAGCTACTTCACTTTCAATCGAAATTAATAATACGTGCTTCCTGCAGTAAACCTTGCTTTCTATCACTCCGTCCTGATGCAGTGATAACTTTTTTTTCTGTTAGTATTGCCACATACTGGTTTATTTTCTGTTTTGTCAGATTGAAACAAAGTCAACTGGCCATTTGTTTCCGTAGATATATTACAGTTTCTCTAAAGGTAGCATAGGGAAGGGGATTCCAAATTCCTCACTGTTTCAAAATGATACTCTTGGCTTTGGTCAATGGTACGATTACAGTGTTTCATGTTGAGAAAATCTTCTCCAGTATTGAATTCATGTCAGTTACATGATTTCACTTCTTTTTTGTTTCTCAACACAGTTAAGACGATTTGTTGTACCATACTGGCACCTCTGCAAGATAAAATTGCATCTTGTAATTAATTGTTTGATGAAAATTTCAGGATGAAATTTATCCTGGGATAGAAAATTTGTTTTTAGACTCAAGCCAGGTCTGGGTTGGCTGTGAAGACATCATGAGAGATGACAACATTCATTGTTGAACTGTGGGAAACTTCACTACAGATCCTTTTATTGTCTTCACCAATCGTATCTGCAGAATCCACAAAAAAAGGACCCAGGTTCAAGGTTTATTGTGATTTTGGAAACTGTGCATTTAACACTAAAATTTGGTCGAGTTAAAAAAATTAATTTTAGTAGAGCACATAGAGATGTGGCTATTGGATAGAAAGATCAAAACAAAATAATGTTTGCATCGTATCTGCTGTATTTAGAAACTGGTTTAAATTAAGTCAGAAAACTATAAATGTTGTTGTGGAAAACACCCAACATGTTGTAGTTTACCATCTTGAAAATCGAAAGCTTGCTTTGAAAAGAATGCTTGAACAGCAACATATTGGCACTGGTTTTATTTAGAAATTTTTCTATGATACGGGGATGACACCTGTTTTCAACAGAACACAGGAAGGAGCACTTTTATAAGGCAAATTGTCATTATCTTGAGAGCATAGAGGTAGCAGTGGGGCATAGAAATGTAAATCATCACCGATGATTAAAGTGTATTCACGACCATGGGTATATTGTCAATCACAAGGAACTGCTGAAGTTCTCAAAAGTTCTTCAAATGACAGATGTACTTCACTTTATTAATAATCCGCGTACTAGTTTCTCTCAAAATGTGTTTCACATTTGTGAAACTATGTAGGAAATCACGCTTTACTTAGTGCTGAAAGAGGAGTATTTCAGATATAGTTATATACTGATGATCTCGAGATTGTAATTCCTTGAGGCACCTACAAACAAAATACACAAAATCCCAGTGTTCTATTTTGTCTTTGCAAATATCCCACCTGAGGATAGATCACGGTACTCCTCATTATATGTAATAGCCATTGCAAACACTATACATCTAAAGAGACATGGTATGAAACACATCTTGAAAGCTTTCATTGAGACCCTCAAATCGCATTAAAAATAACTCCCAGTTGCATATCCCATGGTCACAGAAATAGTCTCTTTGATTCTTTTTTGAAGTCTTGTTGAATCGTCTAGAACTACACAATGAAACATAGTAGGCATTCTTCTTAGTTCATATAATATTATTCCGGTGTAGTATGTTCACATCCATTGTGACTGTGTGACCGACCTTGCAATAAGCTACACACTGTGTAGATTAGAGTCAGAATCAAAGGGCTAACAGCCTCCACCACACGTTTCTTAATGGGCACTACAATGAGGGTTCTTGCTCTGACATGACAAAAGCCTTTAACGTCTTCATCCAAAGAACAGAGGACCTTGGCTAATGTGCTGGTCTCTTCAGCTCTTGTGATGTCATTATTGCACTGAAATAACCTGAGAGACATCTGGCAACCATAAGATATTAAGTCTGAGTAGCCCGAATGTAATATGACTTATCCAGTTTAAAGTGTACTTAAAGCAGTGTGTGTTATTTGAATGTGAAAAAATAGCCTTTGTCTTTAATCGTCTCTCATTCCCTTCCATTTGATTCAACTCTTGAAAGCAGGCATGTTTCGCAAGCTTCTTTCAGGAGAAACTTCATTCATTAGAGTAATTAATCAGAAAGAGGAGTGATTTAGTATTTTCGGCTAAGAAGTTAGCCGAACTGGAACATGTGATAGATGTACTGCACTGAAAATAACACACCGTACGATGAAACACCTATGCGAACGACTTTCTGTTGGAACGAAGGCTATTTTTGGACAAACAGACCTCCGTATGGTAGTTTCTACAGCCTTTTACAACTGTTAGAAGCATAGAAATTACTTTGATGTGCTTGTGAAAACTCAGGGGTAACAGCACGACCTGCTTTAACGTGTAGAATTATAAACAAATATATATTTTGGAGGCTGGAAAATAAATCTCATTCATCCAACTCCCATCTACGTGACTTGTTCAACTCGCATTACATTCAAAACAAAAACAGGTAAAGTGTTCGATGTAACCTTAAACATTTACTAATTTCTTGCATAGCATGTTGTATGGAGATTGCTGGTATAGTCAAGTCATCCCATACCAGTAAGACAGTGATCACATTTCGTCACGAGGTGCAATGGTTTTTTTAAAAAAGAAAACAAAGAAAAACAAACAAAGTAATTTGAGTAGTACAATAATGACATCACAAATTATTCGGCAGTTGACTATTTCAAAATAGGTGAATATCGTCTTGTATTTCAGCAATGAAACAAAGCTATGAAGATGAAAACTGGATGAATAGGATTAAGTTTGCAAGATCTTAAATATTTTCTTGTAGTTTTTAGAATTTAGGTACATTTAAGGAGTTAGTGATAACAGGACTGCTGGGGAAAAAAAAAAACTTTTGCTGGGAAAAGTTGTCATAGGGTCTAATGGAAGGTGTTTTTTCCCCTTTCCTTAAAAACTTGCATTTTTAGTCTCCTTAAATGCAGAATGGTAGGTAGCTGCACTTCGAAAAAATAAATGTAAACAAAAAAAGGCTAGATGAGCCTACCCTCAAAAAAGAAAGGCTAGAGGCTAGGCTTGACATGCCAGAGAAAATTCTTTGGCCAAAGCTCACCTTGCCCTTTTGATTACAGATGATGACATAAATATGGTGTATGTAGTTGGTGAAAAGGCTGTCATTAACACTCATACAACCAATACGTATTATGCAGTTCTCATTTTACTGGGTACGTATTACATTTTTGACTAGAATTTACCAGTCACATATTGACAGTTGCTGGGTTTCTTGCAAAAGCACATTGTGGAGGCACCATGCACCTACTTCAAAGGCACCAATTATCAATCATTCTTAACCAAGATGAAATTCCATATGCAAGAGACATCAGTTCTTGTGAGGTTCTTTAAAGTAGCTGCACCTCAACCGGGCAGTATGACTTTGACATCTCCCTCAAGGTATGCACGCTTCTTTAGCACTAAATGGACTGAAGAGATTATTGTGATACTAAGTGCTACGTCAAAACTTTATTTAATTTCCTTCTCAAGGGGAACAGTGGGGAAGTGGCAATGTATGTAAGAGAGAAGCATCGCATGAGAAAACAAACGTGAGAGTTTATGTTTACAGTATATGTTAGGCAAAACTGGTAGATTTGTGTCGTACACTTGACTTACTTCTCATGTAATTCATTTCACTTCACATGTCTAATGCACTAATCAATTGCAGTATCAGTCACAGCCGGGGATTGAGACAGGACGTGGATATGCAGAAAAAAAAGTTGGGAGTTCAAAGGTAATTAGCGGGTGATTTGCAAGGCAGTCTTGCAAATTTGTTAATTGTCTTAAATTCTTAAAGTCTTAAATCAGTTGCATTTGTGTATTGGTGTCCCGCGGGGTTTTGTCCTTGAACCCCTGCTTTTGCTAGTGTATGCTAATTACATTCATAATACAGTGTGTAGGGAGTCTTTAGCTGATGATAATAGTTTTCTTTTTGTTCACGAAGATGACTGTTTCATGTTATTTTTTTTTCTAACGCACAAACTGCCTTAAGCCAACTCAATACTTGGTTTGACTCCGGCAATCTCTTTTTTGCCCAGGAAAAACGGCCTGTTCGATTTTCTCTCAAGGGGCCGTGGTGCTCATTCTTGTCCTAACTAATTAATCCTAAACGACAGCAAAATTTGTAGGGCAGCCTGTGCTAAATACTTAAGAATGATTGACGATGATCTTACCTTTTTCACCCCGTCGTTATCCTTCAGAAAACAAATCAGGGTAAACTTGGGGTTCTTAAAATCTGTGATATTCACATATTTAAAATTTGTACATTTTATTTATATGTTAACAATAAATAACCACATGCTTATCTAAAAGTAAAGTAGGATGTCTGACTCTACGTCCTTTATTCATACAAGGAAGTCACCGCCAGGACTCCACTATGGAGGTCGATGATTACCACCACATCATATACGTTGGATTCGAATGCATTGTGGTTTCGATGATTTCTATGGAACACAAAAAGGGCAAAAAATTATGACGATGACGTAACTATAACTAACGACGACCGGAATGCATTTAACGACGACGTAAATTTATATGGTGTCGACCGCAATCTATTTAATGACGACGGGGATCTAGTTAACGACGACACACAATTACATGATGATGACACAAATGTATGTGATGATGTTGTAATTTGATGTAATGACGATGCAACTGTATATGACGATGGCGTGAATACATTTAACGACGACACAATAATAAATGACGGTGTAAATGTACTTGGCACGAATTTATGTGATGAGCAGATATCACTTAGTGTTAACGCAATTTGATTTAACAACGACACAATAATATTCAACGACGCAAAATCAAACGACGTAGATTGAAACAGCCTTGCCCTTTTTTGATGCAGCGACGCAAATTCATTTGATGACCGCTTTTGAATCAATGGCGCTCTTCAAACAATACCACAACTTGAGAGGCAGATAGGGACAGTCACGAATACCACAAATCAGTGTTGAAGGATTTATAATTCTCTGTGGGATTGCATCGGGGGTATGTTCTCATCGTCAGGTCAAAATGGACTGCTGTTGGAAGACATTCGGAAATAATCGTTTTCACCTGACGATTCACTAATGAGTAGTTGAGTCAATATACCGCATATTACCACCGTTTTGTGTAAACATATTGGATACTAGCTACATGGTACCACAGATGAGTGAAGAGTGACCCTTCTGAAATCCATGAACGTTGCTCTGGCAATACTCGTGGACGTGTGAAAATTGAAAAATAGTGAAATTTATAAACAACTATCAAATGGTGTACTTATTTCGGAGGGCAAAATGACCAAAAAAAAAACCTTCATAATTAACTGAGGTATTCTCTGGAATTTTGATGAAGAAAATGGGTTAATACGGAGAATTCAATTTTAGTCTAGTGGTTGTCCTTGCCAGTGCGTACGGTGATATTTGTTTGAAGGTACTGTAGGCTAACTGGGGGAGAGTAGTCAAGGATTATAGTTCCTTGTAGGGTAGAGAGACAGAGTGGCCGGTGGAGCCCAAGGACGGAAATCACCAAAAACTTAGCTATACTCTATGCCAAATGGCTTCTGATGTTATATTCAGACCCCATAAAATGAAAACAATACCTCGAACTACCACCTACCTCTAGTCCCTCCCTCAGCCTGTCTTACATTCCTCCACATGTGTCATCAAAACAATGGATCCCTGTGTACGCTGTGCAATACGAGCTGCTCTGCATCTTTTGAATTTGCCGGCAATGTAAGAGTACTGCAACTTAGAACCAGTTGAGAATTTTCCTTTCAGGGAGGTAAAAATATAGCTTAGGGTAATGCAATACAGCCTTTAAGTTACCGTGACAAATACGGACATGTACATGTCTATTGTTGTTAATGAAAATGAAAATGTTAATGAAAATGAAAATGCTTTCCCTCAACTACAGATTGCCAAGTACCGCAATTTTCATGGTTTGTCATCAAGATAAGTTGCTAGTGGTACCTTCATTGTGTTCATGAATATTTGATCCAAGGTCACATATGGGCCCCAATGGGCCCCATTTTATGAAATTCTGTAGTATGCTCATGTTCCTACAGATTGTCTTCTACGACGTTGTTTAGGAGGTTGGGTCCAAATCTCAAGATGGGCCCATCTTGTGAAATAGACCTACTGCAAAATACTAACCTTTTCAATTAATTTTAAACGGAGTTGACAGCATTTTGCAGACGCTCATCTTAACGATTTATCATAGTGATTCTTTAAAGGGAATTCCAAAATGGATTACAACGTGTGTGGTTAATCATGGGGGGGGGGGGGGGAAATGTGCCTAGTAAATTTGTTTCTCTACCCTTCCCTGTGAAACATCGGATTGAATAGTGTGTGTACTAGAATCCTAACTTGGAAGCAAAATAGCGTTCTAGCACTATAGTTGGGTATTTCAGTAAGAATCAAATATACTATTGGTGATTCATGCAATTGCTGACCGTAAGATTTGGAGTAGCTCCAACATAAGAACAATTCATCACATACAATTATGGTATTACATGCTTCACTATACCCCATACACCAGATATGTCCAGCAATATGTGTCTTTTATTGAAACGACTTTTAACTGCATATTTTCATATTTTCCTCGATCGATCTAAAAGGGATGGTCGTCCCCCACTGCCCAACCTCTATAAATTCGCTGTTGATCGGGTACAATGTGAACTATAGTATTTGAACGTGTATGTTTATGTAAGCAATGTGCTCAAACCATCCTGCCAAATCGATTTTTGTCATACATATTGAACCCCTGAATTGCTACTCCCTAATACAAGAGCAGTCCATTTTGACTTCGTCGAAAAGCACAACTCCGCCTTTGTAAAGAGTAAAAAATATTTCAACACCTGTTCAGACTGATAATGACCTGTTAGCTGACGGATTTGTGGTATTCGTAATTGTCCCTATCTGCCTCTCAAGTTGTGGTATTGTTTGAAGAGCGCCATTGATTCAAAAGCGGTCATCAAATGAATTTGCGTCGCTGCATCAAAAAAGGGCAAGGCTGTTTCAATCTACGTCGTTTGATTTTGCGTCGTTGAATATTATTGTGTCGTTGTTAAATCAAATTGCGTTAACACTAAGTGATATCTGCTCATCACATAAATTCGTGCCAAGTACATTTACACCGTCATTTATTATTGTGTCGTCGTTAAATGTATTCACGCCATCGTCATATACAGTTGCATCGTCATTACATCAAATTACAACATCATCACATACATTTGTGTCATCATCATGTAATTGTGTGTCGTCGTTAACTAGATCCCCGTCGTCATTAAATAGATTGCGGTCGACACCATATAAATTTACGTCGTCGTTAAATGCATTCCGGTCGTCGTTAGTTATAGTTACGTCATCGTCATAATTTTTTGCCCTTTTTGTGTTCCATAGATTTCATTATGAGAATTTTAATGAATCCCATATATGAATACTGATATGCATTATGCCTAAACATGCACAACTGCATATTAAAGTGACGCAATACCCACATGTTACATGTTCCAAGCTTTCTATCTTGTGATATTGTGTTTACAAGTTTTTTTTTTTTTTTTTTTTTACAGTTTGATGCTTATTGCCACCAAATGACCCCTGTCCAAGCTTCCCTCCTTGAGATATCGTGTTTGCAATGTTTTCACAATTTAAACCAACTAGCTTTGACTTCCATATCAAAAAATAGGTATCTTTCAGTTTGTGTGGTTCACCTAGGTACGAAATATGAAATCTGTCCAAGCATCCCTACTTGAGGTATAGTGTTTAAACCGTTTTCACAATTTGAATCCTTCTTACCATTAATGACCTTTGACGTTAGCCAAAAACAATACAGTGCTTCCAATAAATGTGATACCCCTACATACTAAACATCAACATCCAAATTTTACTCCTTGAGATACCGTGTTTATAATGTTATGGGCACAAACGCACACACACATACACCGTCGCTAATTACAAAGATTGCGATTATCATCGAAACCAAAACTTGAGACAGAGCGCAGGTTTGGTCATAATAAGCACAATCATATATTTTGCTTGTTACTAATTCAACAGAGAAAAAATTCAAAATGTATGTTTTCTTAAATGTTTAATTCCTTATCTCAAAGACAATTTGAGAGGTTTAGAAGTTGCAACTCTCCTTCTCCATGGGAACAACAAACTTGTCAATCATGCTCTTAATATCAGCAATCACAGCAGTACACTTGCAATCCATCCACCTTGTCAGGAGATTATTTGATAAACCCCGCAATAGCTACTGCTATACACTGAGTTCCCCGACCATACCACAGCAGATGGCAGATGACAGGGATAGATGTACTTGGGATTGAATGATTTACGATCAAAACAATATGTAACGCAAATGTAGATTGAAAACATGCTGTAACGTACACGTAAATTCCTTTAAGAAATCAATACTACATGATGGGTCCAAAGATGATTAACTTCATACTTCTACCCTTAACATTTATTTATATGGTTCTATTCCCTGCTAAACAGTTAGAATGGGGGCAGCACGAGGTTAGTGCAGTGCTCTTACATCAATCATAGTTTTCTAGCAGTCATTCACAAATTTGCAATATTACCTCTAGCTGTAGTCTTTCAGCTAATGTCCTGAGGAATCTTTGTTGTTCTATGATACACCATTTACTTGCTGGGAGAGGTCCCTTTGCCGGCTGCCAGTATACATAACTTCCCAAAAGATATACTTTAGTGGCATCTCTACGTCTCGTTCATTCCTAGGCACTGTTTTGTTTCTGTCGTATAAGAATGATTTACCTCCAGGCGAGAGTCACGCTTGTTCCAGGATAAGGACGCATTGTACCTTCTGATTTTCCTTCCATGTTAGCCGTAGCGAACTTCCACCAACAGAAATTAGTTTCACACCTATCAAATGCTTCAACTGATTTAACAAATTAACACTATCAAGTAACCTACGACAAATGTTACTGATTAACATCAAAAGTACAACATACTTATCACAATTGTAGCCTTCTATAGAGTTTCTTGACGTGGCGTTACAAACTAGGTTTTACTCAGCGTCGAAAGAACTGGCCGCATGAAGAACACGGTTTACTGAACGTTTGCCACCATATGTATTGCTCTCACGCATATGTGTACACACTAGTGATGTACGATTAGTCTAGTTGTACGTACCAGTTCAACGTTCTAAAAGTTTCGATACGGGGAAAGTAGTTAAAACTAGTGCTAAAGGCTGCTATAATCGTGAAAATGTTAATGTAATCTTCACTTAAATAGAGTCGCGACAAGCACAGCAAGGACCGTAGGTATGCCTAAGATGGATTTCTACAATCCATCGCAAAACTTGGACTTCAAAAATAGCCAAGTTTTGGCCACGGCCTACATGGGCAACGTTAGTGTTAGTGTTTGTTCGTGTGTTTTTTTTTTTGTTTTTTTTTTCTAGTATTAGCAAAATTTTCATCGTAAACACCTGAAGACTAAACTTTGTGTGACCCTTTTTGAGTGGAGTAGAATGATCATCCCTGTTGGGTTGTGTTAATTTAAAGGAATTTTGTGTTTTTCCGGGGTTCCCATCGCCTCCGTATGAAGACATATTTCTTCCTGGCCCTTTTCCACAAAACTAAACAAGTCCACTGTATCATGTTACTTTAATTCAGCTGAAAAAAAGGTCAAATTCGGGGATTTTTGTAGCCTATTAACCAACTTGACTGAAAATCACAATTCAAGAAATCAACCTACTGCAAAACTGAAATTTAGTTTTAATGAATCCTCATTTTATGATGACAGCAATGGAAAAACAATGACAATGAAAAATATTACAACAAAATATGAAAAACAAAGAGATTTAATACTAATGTAGCCCTCCAAATTTTAGTATTAGAAGAGAAACAAATCTAGTTGGTAATAGGAATCAATCTTCTGTCATAATATTATTTACATTGTTTTTGATGTGGAAGAGAAATGTGTACAAATTACCATCCTACATTTCTCAGCCTAAAATGCGACTCTTTTGACTCGATGTGCCAAATAAATGAACTTGCACATGAAACTGCTTCAACTATACGTTGTCCCTATTCAACACAGAAGAAAACTGCTTCTTCCAGTGTTTTAAAACAGTTGCCCATTAACTATAACAATCATCTGTTGAACGTGTGGTCAACAAATTAATCACTTCACAAACATTATTAGCCATATCAGATATCAGTACTTTATAGTTTACACTAGGTGCCTTGTATCTCTTCAGCAATTAGTGTGGAACATGCAGGAGTCAGCAGTTACAAAGAGCTTGTTTCCTCACTTCAGTCAGGTTGACATTTTGAGCGTCTTTGATGTATCTTTATGTCCTTGAGTAGAAGTCTAAGTGGGTAACTTCATTACAATGTTAATCCATCGCAAAATGGCCTTGTGTCATGTCTCCTAAACCACTTACTGTAAATATGACTAAGCAACCATGCTACATTCCTTCAAAAAGATTTTCACCCGTGCCATCAAAAAAGAGGTTGCTGACGGGATGGATTATTCTAGGCTAATCCCCGAGCGATATTATAGAAACCATCATAATTTATCTTATTTGTAGATGTTATGAAATAGACGTTCAAAGCTACTTAAACCTTTGGTTTAAAATGTTTGCAAAACAGTCCTCCGGCGATACCCCACTGACGACATAACATTACGTTAGCTACGCATTCTGCATGGAAATGTAGCCTCAACCTGCACTACAATATGCCAGGTGTTGGACTTTCTGTTGTTAGCGAACCAGAAGTACAAGTTCAACAGTTCTTTAATTATTCTTTTTGGCATTGAACACCTAACCGGCAGCATCTCTAAATTGTTCGTGCAACGACCGATAGTTGGATCACTGATTCTGAACCTAACGTCAGACTTAACCTTGGATACAGGTTTACAACTATAGAGGAACTATATAAGAGCTCATACATGTTCTCTATGTTTACAACACAGACTTGACTAGCACTGGCCTAGGCTAAGTCAGCAAAGTGTGTTTTGAAGCAAGGTGAAGTTTGCGAGCTCTTTCAAAGGGTATGGACTCTACAGTTGAACCAAGCAATCTTCAAAATCGTCCAAGTTTAGCTACGTTTTATCCCCGTGGGCCATATTCTCTGAATTCTGAGCATGTGTTTGCGGACTCACCCTGCCTGTTGTAGAATCATGCCAATTCATGAAGCGCTGGTCTTGTCGCGAGCATACGGCCAGGTCAAAACGTAAACAACAAGTCACGTGGTTTATGACGTCGGTGACGGTCCTCTATCGGGCTTTTGCATTGACGGCGCGTTGCCCCTGTAGACGTAACTTACTGCAGGGAAAGATGTAGTGAGATCTCTAAGTAGACTTTTTAGAAGAACAGTCATGGCAGACCGGGTTCTAACGTGGTCGTTAGGTACATGATATGTAGTATTTACCCGATTCTTGACGTTATAGGTCAATAGAGCATATAAACAATACGGTTATGGCAGTGCACGGTGCAACATAACTCATTAGATCTTTGCTTTCCCATACCATGTGACTTTTTATTTCAAGTAATACATACGTGTAAAAAAGCCACTGATTATGGACGACATCGATAGGGATGAGATGCAACTCAGCGGATTTTCCTCTTGTAATTTAAATGATGAACAAATCACTTTGGAAAACATCCAGGAATACAAAACAAAGCTTACCAGCATTTGCCACAAACCATCTATTATAGACTGATAATAGGTAAGATATTACCATCAAGTGCAAGCTCTGTAATTACATTTTGTGACATCGATCTTTCTCTGTTTAGTCAACAACCAGTGGAGTTCAATGAAACAATAGTATAATATATCATTATCTGTAGACATGCATAACTCCTATATTACCAGTAACAAAGCCAAAACACTGGAAGATGTCGCTATTTTTAATCAAAGACAATGCTTCTGTCATTACGTTGGCCTACGCAGTGAATATTGACAATTATAAATCGTCAATATTCACTTCTATGCCAAATTAATTAGTTACTAAATAAGCAGGTTAATGCACTTCTCGACTGGTCTTGTATTACTATGCCTTAACCAGTAAACCAGCAAAAGTCACGTATAATTTCAAAGTTCTTGTTAACTTATGAACTCATTTCAAGAACTTCAGAGTTGTTTAGAAGTGTGTCTCCTTTCACGCAGATAGCGTTTCACGGATCGTGATTTTTTGACTGTGGAGTATCATGAACGTTTATAAGATGTCTATCACATCTGTCAGCTGAATCTAAGGGACTTTCTTCAAGTGTCGTGGGAGGTTGCATTCGGACCACTTATGTGAAACCAGGAATTAGAGACCGGACGATGTGAAGTTGGCTTACCACACCAGTTACTACCACAATTCAACTGGTATATAAAATCGAGCATACAATATGGCCATGACAACTTTTGCTCAGTTGCCCTCAATAAACAGCTGCGCTAACTCATCCAATACATTACACTTGAAGAGACGAGCTTACAATGAGAAAACCCCATGAACAATACATTGATGCTTATGTTGTAAGAGGTCACAGTTGTTGGGTCATTGCAGCCACGAAAAGAACACGTCTTCTGAGCGGTACTGCATCCGATACAGTGGAGGGGGGGGGGGGGGACC
The DNA here is from genome assembly GCA_021234535.1 of Stichopus chloronotus. Lineage (NCBI taxonomy): Eukaryota > Metazoa > Echinodermata > Holothuroidea > Aspidochirotida > Stichopodidae > Stichopus > Stichopus chloronotus. Next base: position 30,506,789 of record CM037833.1, on the reverse strand, counting down.
GGACTCAAAAGACCACTACACCACTGGCATATCCGTAGTTTCCATTGTGTTAGTAATTAATGTCATCACAGCATTAGATACATTTAGTTGCATTCTAAATCAGTAAATCTGCTCCGCACATAATGGCGGGGAGAGAGAAATGAAGACTACCCCCCAATTTTCAAATAAGTACTTTTAAAAAATCCTCTGAAATTGTTTTAAGATACAGATACCTCTAAGTGGTAGGATGAGCTTTTCTATAGATATTGTAATGTTGGTAGACAGAAAGTCATATTTTTAACTACCGAAAAGGCCCAATACCCCCATATATAAGTCATTTATTCCCTCTCTACAACCCCCCCCCCCTCGCTGTTGCAAATCATGTGAACAAATTAACGTAAAAATGAGAACTCGTGTAAGTCAATTCACCCTAGGCGTACTCAATCCATCATCCTTATTTAACAATTCCTCACTTGGATTTCCCTCTTTAAAAATCCTTCTTCCAATATTGATTCCAAATAGTGTACGGAAACTAGTGGTTTAGTGAGCGGTTGCTCAAAAATTTCAAACAACGTGAATTTAACTACCATTATCCAACCAATAAAGGGTTCGATTGTCTTCCCATTCTTTGCTGTAAATTTTCCTTCTCCACCAAAAATTGTATTTTTGAATCCAGCTGTGTTCACCACACCTGTAGCAACTGCCGAACCAGTTTGCTCCATACGGATCGAAAGAGTCCACAACATTGTGTCGTCCTTTGAGATTTTTTAGCTTTTGAACCACCTTGCAAGCACCCTGGTGAATGGCAGGGTATCTGTGTGAGTACCTTTGTTGTTTGACGGTGCCTAATGTTCTCCAGTGGAAATACTGGTTGTATAAATCTTCACTCGCTCCCACTCTTTTAATGAAATTTGCCAATTCTTCCATCGAGCTAAAATTATCTGCATGAATGTAAGAGTGAGGTGGCATTAGTTTCTCGTATTCCTCCTTAGTTCCTCCTATGACTATTGGGATCGATTTCCAATTTTCCAGAGCATTCCATACTTTTTCAGTCAAATATTCACTACAACAACTATTTTCTAGACTTAAGTGAAATTTGTATTTCCTGAAGACCTCCCTGGTAATGCGATTGTCTCGACGAAGTGTTAGATTTCCACAAGCGCCATACATATCGACCGAGAAGAACTTAGAAAGATCTTTCACAAATTTTGTTCTGTCCCATCCCAGCCCAAAACAGTGCCGAGTGGACACCCAGGTAGCATACCTTGGTCTACCTGCGAACCAGTTCTCCGAGGCTTCCTTTCCTCTTGATGATCTGCCAGAATTTGGAGTGTACCAGCCGTATGCCCCATGGATATCAGAGGTCGAATGGAACGTAAAAGACCAATTGTAGGTGTCGAATCTGTAAAGTTTAGGGGGCAGAAAGTCAGGAACTATAGACGCCGGTTCCTGTGTAGCAAATATCCATATCTGGCCAGGGTTTCTGTATTTGCGGAGGGTCTCCCACTCACTTAATTCAAAAGGTCCTGTAGAGAAGAACACCACATGAGCTCCAGCTATTTCGGAAGCAATTTTGGCTTCATTAACGAGAACGCTCACGCTGTGCTCCTTGCAGTAATATGTTACAGGGTATTTAAAGTGCCAACCTGGTTTTTGTTTAAAAGCAAGGAATTTGTACTTTTGAAAAGATCCCAAAGAATCCGTGAAGTCTGCCAGTTGTTGAACAGACCTATCTGTATAATTGCTGCTCATTAGTTGTTGAACAAATTCTACATTGCCCTTTTCCATGTAAGTATTTTTCACCATCTTCTCCACGAACCTATTGCTTTCACGCAAGCTACTGACATACAGAAACACGGTAAGTGTCAACGTTATAAGAAAGACACAAGTAACCCATATCCCCTTTGACTTGTCATTGCAAACGGCGTCAGACATCATTGACTTCTCTTGACGCGTGATGAGCAGACGAACTCAGTAGATAATCTGCCGAACAAAAACACCCAATAAAAGATAAACATGAGTACACACATAATGCCCCGTTTGTCTTTTCGAAGCTGAAAATGCAATAACCGGCAAATGCTGAGCTTCAAAAAGTCTCATTTTGTTTCTTTATTGTGTCATTTTTGTTTGGAGTGATTTTTACTAAAGATATGTCGACCATGTCCACAAAACCATTAGACCATAGGGACAAAAAGTAAACCACAGAATGTTCCTTATCGATGTCCTTCATCTGGACATCACAAAACAGATTTACTTACTTTGCAATACTTTTCTAAAATCTCTTCATGTGACCTCAGACTGAGACAACATTAATATCTATCGTTTCCTTTTGGAGACAGTGATGACGTTACTTGAAATTGATTCAAATTGTAAAACGTTCCGACGTATATAAATACAGCAGATTCTATTCAATGCCATCCTCGTAGAACCAACGCTTTTAAATTTGGAATTTGCTTCTTGGTAGTTTCAGCAATGGTAATTACACCGGGGTGAGTAGATTTTTGCTTGGGCGATTACTTCCTTCAAGTTGGGGTTTTCGTGAATCACCATCACAGAAAAAAAAGAAAAGAATTCTTACAAGTGATGCAAATTGCCATATTAACGTCACATAATTTCAGGAATTGATTATTGTTTCAAGATTTCTTTTCTGTTTTGTTTATTTCATTGCAGAATTCCTACCCTTTTGGACACAAGCTACATAAATGAGTTAGGTCAAATATCTTGCTTCGTGCATGCTTTGCGTCAACACCTTTTGGATGATATTTTCGCAACCTAAGTAACAAGTGATCTCATAAAAGTGAGAGCTAACCATATACAGTTGATGGTACTGAAAAAAATAAACAAAGTTTAAAGGTAAAATTTATATTTAAAAAATAAAAAATTGAAATACAAAATTAAACCAAGTTTCCTTTTGTAGCATGTTGAGGCCCTCGTCTTACTTACTCTGTAACTTTGAGATTGTTAGAAGTGAGTGATACTGAGAAGATTAGACTGAGTTCAAAATGGGACAGTTGATCGTGGGGAATAAAACGAGGTCGGAACTGTTCACAGAGTGGAATTTTAAATGCATCCTTAGAACCTACATATCAGTATTTTCCGCCTAAGATATTAAAAACTGAAAAACTTTTGGACTCAACTGATAATGTGAGATTTAAAAATGAAGCTTTTTAGCAGTATGCACTGATCTTTATGCAAGATTGGGTAGAGGGTTGAGAGAACAAAGCGGTTGAGGAGAATACTGAAAAGACGTTATCCAATCAAGGTGAAAGTCATCAGTAGAAGTATTATTAGAAAAAGTATGATTAACAAATCAACTATTTCCTGTTCACTAGTTCAGAGTATTTACCCTTAACTTCAAACAAAATTCAACTAAAAGGACAAGCCGTAACTCTGTGAGTGATAGTATATGGTTTGAACTGGCCGCGTAAAACGTAAAACACAAATACTTTTGTCGTAATGATTGTTTTCTAAATGACACTCTATTCATTCGTTTATAGAAATACCAAGGATTACAAAAAAGCTAAATAACTAGTAGTTAGTCACCGATATAAGTGGGTGTAGAAATGTAATAGCTAAATGTAGGGAAAAAAACTCAGTACATAGTACGGTATCAAGCGTTTTAAAAAAGTCAAATACTTGTATACAATAACCTTTCCTAATATCTTTGACAATAAATGAACTTTATCTCATACATGGTATGATGTACACGTCTCCAGTCTGCGGCATCAATGTGAAATCCTTGAAAAGAAAACTATGCATTTGGCGTTCAAGGAAGCAATCGGCCATGCATATTCCCTTCCTGATCTCTCATCTTTTACACACTGATGAAGTTTCATAATACAATTCAATGAGTACCCTTTAAACTAAACTAAAATCATTTGTAATTTGAACTTAAATCCGATGGCATGATCATACACTATCCGAAACCCTTACTGGTCCTCCTCGTCCTTTATGTACCTCCCATCGACACTACCGCTTGAAAAGTAGGATGAATTTATCAACACACGAAAGCAAGCTTTTAAAGCTAATTGACCTTCTTAATTAAAGAATCTTAATTTCTTATAATAGTTTCTTTTATTATATACTTTCGTTTATTACTATTATTCTTTAGGTTTTATTGCTGGTGTTGTCTCAAATAAGGTAAAATATGTACAACTGGTGTTCAAAGTCGAGACACCCCCCCCCCCCCTCCGTCACAATTGTTTTACCATCTTTTGATTCAAGCATAGATCATTAGATCCCATCCCATGAACTATACACGAGTCTAGCGATGTTAATACATAATACACTGGTCTCACTTCGCGATTTATTATTTATGGAATAATGTCGAATTGGCAACGGTATCTTAAAGAAATTCTCCACCATCACTTCTTATGTTTCTTTAAAAGATGCAAACATTATTGTACACATGTCATCGTTCTCATTTTCAGGAAATATCTCAAAGAATTCGCAAGATGAATTATTTTAGTAAATATTCGAGGCACGAGCCTGTTGCTAGAATCAAATCGGTTGTGACGTAATACCGGCAAATCTAGATTGAACATTGCCCTTGATTTTTAGCCAAAGCTGTGGGTTACAGTACTGTTCTGATCTCTTATTTGGTGATAAAACCTTGTTTCACCAGGTAGTGGCATAGACCTACCTTTGAAAGCATTGTTCGAAGCTACCTAATTGTGTAAGGATTAGTTGACTCAACTGGCGTTGGTGTGTGAATGATATTGAACTGGTACCGACGAATAAAGAATAGAAATATCTTTAAATTACACAGTTTACCTTCGCTTGGTTGGTGGGTCTTAAAGTATAAGAAGCAATTAAATATTATGTTCATCACAACTCCTCTCGTTTCATGCGATTAGTATGTTAGTATCTTACGGAATGTATCTTACTGAAAGTATCTTACTAAATATAGACATTCATATAGGGTTTCATAACCTCTGAACGAAAGCGTTTTTACGTCCAAGACCTTGTAAGAAACAGGAAGAGTGCAAAAAAAAAAAAAAATGGAAAACAGCTTTTGGCGGTTTTATGTCACACATTTTTTGGCTCGTGCTGAAGCCCAACTTTTAAAGCGTTATTTCACATCTATGGAAGTATCCTCTTGTAAAATAGTTATGTTTAAATGATAGAACGGTAAAGAATCTCATAATTATGTGAAGTTTTTTTGTTGGTAGAGAATTCCTTTAACTAACCGGCCGTGTCTAAAGAGAGGATATACCGGTCACTGTAAGAAAGTGAAAAGAAACACTTTCACAGGAAAACTGTGATCATCGTGTAAGGTTCGGACTGAAGAACTATCTTGGAACGTTTATTTGTATCATATATGAGTTTAAGTGTGTAAAATCTTACTAACGATGAACAAAGTCTGTTCCTGAATGGTTAACAAAGAACTCAATAAATGAGGGATTTGTTTCCCCTGTCAATTCTCATGTCTTAATCAAGGGATTTCACTATTTTTCTTCTTTTTCTCCTCTGTATATTTACTCCTTGTGCTCCTGTTGCTCTCTTTCCCCTCTAAAGTAATAGTAACTAGCGAACTCAGTCCAAGGTGCGTTATTGTCAGGCTCTCAAAGGCAAAGTAATTATTATCTGGTTTATTCTCGGTATATTTTTTTTTTCTGATTTGAGTTACCATATTACCTATAATGTATAAATTTTGTTCACCGTTAACAACATCACATCAAGTAGAAACCTCTATTTTCCTTTCTGGTATCATAAGGAAGCAAACAGTGTGACGATAATTGTGTTCTATAACATTTTACATGAAGTATTTTAGATTGAAAATAGTGCATGTATGATTCAAAAGAATGAGTAAATCAAGAATTAGTACATCAACATAGTATCACAGGTACTGGTACAAAAAATTCTTACATTCTTGTTACATTGCTTGCCACAAGTGAACAGTGTATTAACCTATTTTTTTTTTCCTTAAAGAGAGAGCAGAAATATTATGATTTGAAATTAATTTGTGTATCAACTCGTTTAGCATTCATCCCGTACTGTAATTGCTACCTTCTACGAAATCTCGTCTCCAACAAAAGGTGAGATATACTATTACATAGGAATGTAATAGTGATATTGCAGTTAAAGACCTTGCCTTTGCAACCACAAAGAATTGATTTTAACTTACCGATCCCTCCTGATTAGAGAGTATACATACAAAATCGTTATCTGAATACTCTGAATAATCTGAAACATACCCAGAAAGCCAATCTGTGTAATCCTGTTCCGATTACATGAGGCGAGGGGTCGACAGTACAAATAAAAAAAAAAACAGCTTCATTGAAGTTGTAACAGAATTATCTGACAGAAGTATTGTGATGTAAATAAAAGGTCAAGTATATATATAAAAAGAAGGGAGTATTCAATTAGACTGCCAAATCAAGCAGGCAAAAATATCAGAAATACAAAATTTAAAGGGAAGCAGAATATAGTTGATTATGCCGAGCAACCATTCAGAATTGTGTAATGTACTTTCGCCTTAATGAGTTTTAGACTTCTTAATTGGCTATTGGCAATCACACACGTCCTTTACTTATTTTTCATTATCTATCTGCAGGCCCAGAAGTCTCTGAATGCCTTTATGGAATAGCGGTGGCGATCATGGGCTCAAGTGCCAATCAATTTACTTGGCATGACGGTTGTAACTCCAATCTGATTAAATGTGGGGAACACGAATTTCATAGATCAATTGAAGCTGCCAAGTGTGTGTATAAGAAACTAATTTTGTCTTTGTCTTGTCCCCATGACTGGGTACTTGATGGGTGTGGATCAACAGGTAAGTTGAGAATCTTCTCTGTACTTATATTGCGATACACGTTTATTAAAGGACGTTATTTCTCAGCTAAAATATAAGTAATTTAGTTGGCACATGACCGCTACGGTATCACCTAGCAGTCTTGTACAGTTCAGTTCTATGGATCATTTTGAAGACTCTTATTACATAGCAAGTAACAATTACTACGAGTGGTCGTTCGCCAAATGATATTGATTGTGCTATGTCACCCAAATTTTAAAATTGCACCAAAGGCATTATTTGGAGAATGAGGTTTCATTTACTAGCAGTGCACACAATTAGCAACCGACCCTTCTTTTTTTTTGTAATAATGAAACGACCCCATGCAAAGTGGACATGTAGCATTTAAGTTTGCAGTTTAAAATGCATGGTTCTATTTTAAATATCTAATAACCGTAGCAATCGAAAATGATTACATCATTTTGTAAGTTGATTTCCTTCTAAAATTACTGCATAAATGATATTTTCTGAAAGTAAGGTACTCAGCAGCCCCTATTACAATTGGTTGACTTAGCACCAGCCAGAACACATGTGCAGCACAATAGTGAAGTATAAATGATATTTCTATTTACAGGAAACGGCATAGTGACCAGCTTACAGGAAGGGAGAAACTGTCTTTGGATAGATGAAGACCCTTCAAAAGAGGAGGAAGCAATGATCAGAGTAGCAAATGAAGTACACTAGTAATCAAAACTTAGCTGCTCGGACAGCCATACCCTTCTATATTCCCTTTTATGTAGCACCGAGCCTCCCCCCCCCCCCTCGGAACACACGGGGGAGCTCTGAGACAGGCAATAGCATCCTACTCACTGGGCTCTCTTTCTCGGTTGGCCTTCATTTTTCAACCAATTCTAACACCACGGTGGCGCCACAAGTACTGCACACCTGTGAACTATTAAGTTTTTCTTTAGCTACGCTCAATTTAATGAAATGTGATATTGTAAGTTCTGTTTCATTATGTGAGGGACTTAACTTCTTCACTACTCACTGTTCATCACTGTCCACTGTTTTGTACAATAGTCACTTTGCATTATGTAAGCTTTTAACTCATTTTAATAAAATTATCTGTCCTTTAACTTCATTTTAATAAAATAATCTGTCTTTAACTTATAATATCTGTACATCACTTATTTTGTTTTAAGTTCATAAACTAGCCCATGTTTAAAATTCCATCAGGACAGTCCTTTCTGTTGTCACCAACTGTAACGTTGTTATTGATACTTATAGTGTTCTACCACCCTTTCCATACTTTAAGAAGCATAAATGTAAGTGGATTTAAGGGATCGTCATTCATATTTAGTCAGATATTATTTAACAGCCTTACCAAGTGCGCGAACAGTGCATATTTTATCACAAATCGGCTGCTTATGATAAAACCTGTACCATTAACCAGTAGAAAAGGCGGATGCATATAGCTACTTTGATAACGTATTACGACAGCTTTTATTTTTTTTTTTTTTTTTTTTTCACGCGTACAACAGCATTCTAGGGGGAATCCTACAGATAAGAGAGCTGTAGATTTTACATCTGCGGTCAACTGTGGTTTTCCCGTAAAGTACAGTTTCTGTGTCAACAACGTTGGCGGAGTCATTGAAGCTATGAAAGGTACACATTGGTACCCCTTATAAACAGAAAAAGTAAACGACAACCAATTCATGAAATGTAATTGATGAATGAGTAACCCTGATAAAAGTGCGGTGTAATATTTTGCTTACCAGAACATAATTTGAATGTGTTCCCTTTCAGGTCTGTTACATTTACAATATTTCAAGGGAAATATATAAAAAGGGATTTATTTATCAAGAAAAACTGAGTGTAATAAAAATTTCCTTGCTAAAACTGAATTTGACTTCTACGAAACAGTCAAAGTCAATATTATGTGGTTAAAATGCATCTTATCATGTTAAGCACTGTACTTTGCGTCAACATTGAATTGTGTTAAGAAAAAAACGAATAGTGGAAATTTTACCTCAATTTTGTGCAAATGAAAAATTGAAAAACCTAACTTGCAATTTTTTGAAAATACTTGCAACCGTGTTTGAAATAAAATTAAAAAAAAAATTACTGAAGAAATCAGAATTCCCTTTCTATTCAGATAAGTTACAAATAAGCACCATTGCTGTAAAAGTCAGAGCTTCCCAAACTGATCAAAGAAAAATTACATGCAATTTCATGATAAATGGTCTTTCTGGTTCAGGACAGATAAAAAATAAGAAAGTGAGACTTGTCCTTCTTTACCGTAATACAAAAGGCGGCATTATTGCAATTTCCACCACTGTATATAATTTTCCTGTGTAACACCGAAAGGTTAGCCAAAGGAAATAAAGCCTGTAAAGTAACAGTTTGAAATTCGGTCTCAAATCCATTTAAGCCTAGTGACTTCAAATTTAAGTTTCAAAACGACATTCAAGCGCTCACATTTTGGAGGAGCATTTTCAAGATCATTAGTGTTTCTTTTGATACTTTTCGAAAGATGTCCTCATCTACAAACTGCCAACAGTTCTGTAAAACTGTTGAGTCAGTGAATTGTCTTTTCTCTGGTTATCCTGAAAAACGCTAATATCTTCATATGTAAATTTATACAGAATGAATGTGTACCTTGAAAGTGTGTTACCTTCTGAAAACTTAATCATATGCCTCTTTTAAATTTGCAACGAATTTGTTTGTTCTCTGAAAAAGGGCTTTGATAGGTTTCCCGATCTTACAATAAACGTACTCGCGTAATCAGCGACTTTAACTTAATAGGACATACATTAACACATCACAACCTAAAATCTTGTGCAAACGTGTTGGCACACTTTGCAATACTTTGTCCGTGTATTCCAAAATCTTATGTGCCCCTCTAGAATGTTGCTCCTTCTAAAGAAGTAAAAGCACCCTGTGAGCAGTAATTCAGCAGCCAACATTGATAGGGGCGTGGGGTGTCCCAAGGTATTTTGTCCAAGATTGTAGATCAGCAACCACCACGAGTCATATGGCAATGGGATTTTACTTGGAAATTTCTCTTACCTTTTTGTACGTCAATCCACATTAAACAATGAAATGAAAAGTTGGTATCCAGTCTGTTGATTAATCTTATTTTGACGGTTTATTTTTTTTTTTGTCAGCAACAACTCGTTACCTGTTTGATCTGATGCAATAACGTTAACGGAAGGACGCCGTCAATGCTGTAAACTAATACGACTGCTGAAGAGTGCGTTGACTGCAAATGGCAACTGAGACGGAATGGATATGAATGTTTACCCAAGTGGACGATGAATGGTGGGCGTTTTGATAAGATACTATATCCTGTTTAGACTGTTTAACAGTATCCTGTTTAGACTTCGGACACTGCTCAAATATACAATGTACCAACTGTTTAGTGTTTAAAAGCTTCAATTATTAGCTAAAACAATTTGACAAAATAAAGTACCATTACTACGTTGAAGAAAGTGCTCGAAACCGAAGATAACAATGAAACAAGAAAGCCCAGAATTCCATCCAAGCTATGGTTATGTCTGTTACATAGGGCAAGGGAAGAAATAAAGAAGTGGATGAGTGCGCGCAGAGACAACACATGTGAAACAGTATTCAAAGACGATATGTGCGTTTCTCTGTATTATGATTGATAAACTCTCTCGTGGTGATTGTAATCAATCAATGTATTGCCCAATTAGAAGCAGTATAATGTGATAATTCATATAACACATGAAACAATATAATGCAGGCACCGCAGTCAGACAAAACCTCCCTTCTCCATGTGCTCGCCTCAAGAGAATACCCGTTGTACGACTTTCGAGACAGCAACCCCTATCTCTTCCACAAGCGCTGATGTCTAGAGAGTACCCGTTGTCCGAGGTACAAGGCAACACCCCCTCTCATCCACTGGCTCTGGCGTCTAGAATGTACCTGTTGTTCGACAGCTGGGACAACAACCCGGCTTGTCCACAAACGGTGGCGTCTAGACAATACTCGTTGTCCGACGTCTGAGACAGCAACACCCTCTCTCTTCTACAATCGCTGACGTCCAGAGAGTGCGATATATACGGACAGGTCACAGTAGCTCCTACAGTTAAACTGCGCCCGCTAACGATAAACCAATGCCCTACCTTGACTCCTACAGATAAACCGTGGCCGGTGACAGTATACAAATGTCCCACGACAGGTCCTATGGATTAACTGTACCCGTTTACGATTTACAAAAGGCTGACCGTCCTATGAACTGTGGACATTAACGATAAAGAAATGCCTCACGGAATATCCTATGGATAAACTGTGCCCGTTTACGGTGAACAAACGGTTGACCGCAAGTTCTATAAAGTGTGGACATTAACGATAAAGAAATGACTCATGGAATCTCCTACGGATAAACTGTCCTTTGGATAAACTGACAGCTAACCATAACCAAGTGTCTCACGGCAGGTCCCATGTATAAACTGTGGCCGCTAACGATGACCAGATATCTCACGACAGGTCCTGTGCATAAACTGTGCCCACTAATGACTTACAAATGGCCAAACGCGAGCCATATGGTTAAACTGTGGCGGCCGACGATAAACAAATGGCCTACCGCAGGTCCTATAGATAAACTGTGGCCGCTAGCGATGAACAAATATCTCACGGCGGGTCCTACCGATAATTGAACCCCAATGGTTGAACAAATGTCTGACCAAAGGTCCAGTAGCAAAACTGTACCGGCTAACGGTAAAAAATGTTTCAGGACAAGTCGTATTGATAGGCTGTGGCCGCTTACGATGAAGGATGGTCACTGATGAATCCAGTAAAAAGACTCCAATCAATAGACTGGTAAGCGCTAACGTTGAACCAACAGCCGTCCAGTCCTCCCAGCATAACACACTCCAGCAGTTCCTCTTCTGTTTCCTTTAGCTTCTCCTGCCTTCTCCTGCCTTCCATCTTCCTCTGATTCTACCGTCCTGGTGTTCGTCTCCGTCCGTCTGACTCCACATTCATCAGCACGCTCAGTCCTTTTATAACACCCCTTGGACACGTGGCGATACCCTCTCAGCAGATGTCCTCAACGAGCCTGGGAAAATCAGCTCTAGCAACTGTCGCCAGTAAACATTGGCTCGTTGGCTTCATGCCAGGGCTGACGTGCACCCGAGGCTTTGTCCCGGGCCTTTGACGGAGACTTGCAGTTTTTGAAAATCATCGCTGTTTACGTTCTCTAACAACCGTTGCCAGTAAACATCGCCTCGTCCCCTATGTCTTAAAAGGCAAGCGAGGACTTCTATTCCTGGCCTGAGAAGGAGTGGAAAAGTCTGGGAAAGCCGTCGTTGTACATGTCCCATAACAACCGTTACCAGCGTCATCCGGCATGTTTCCTTTATCTCAAGAGCATCCGGCATTTCATCCTAGGGCCTTTGAAGCAAGTGAAAAGTACACCGTGGAGGATTTGAGCAAACGGATCGCCTAGGTCCCACCATAAATATGCTGTCCCTCGAGTGTTACAAGGTTCACAGTTCTTTGCAATACTAAGGCACTAAATTGAGCCCTTGCCCGAAATGAAAAAGCTTACAGCTACTGCAGAACTATAAACGGAGGACTTTCGTCGTAGAGAGTAAAAAAAAAAAAAAACCTTACAGTTATGTCAGTTGGCACTGACGAGTAATGACTGTAAAAACATTTAAATATATTACAGGTCTAATATTAGCAGGGTCTACAAAAGTCTTCGGTGTAGCGTACGAATTCTATCCTCCATGGATACCGAATACAACCTACAATATCTAAAGTTTTCTACAATCTTGCCGTTCATTGAATGGAACCTGTTGCCTTTTCTTCACACTTTCATAATCATTTTTATACGTGTTTACCATTTCTGTTTGGTACATTTTCATTTTCGTGAATCTTGGTCTGCCTGTTTCTTGCTGTCATTATTCGTGGTTTGATGCAGCTGTGATATGCTTCATATGAATACCATTAAATAGGTAGTATAGGCAAAGTACTTTCATAATATGCTTAAGTTTTTTTTTTTCTTTTCTTTTTTATAGTGTTCGTCTCTTTTGGCATAGATAACCTTCGATATACCAAAGGTGTGCACAGCACCGTTGCACTTTTTTGTTCACTTTTTGGTTTTTTAAAGTAACTTTTAGCGTCACAGAGAATATGCATGCATCTGCAATGAAATTAAAATATGTGTGTATGTTGATAGAGTGAGGGTGAAGGTTTATCCCCTTCCGAAAATGTAACATGTAAATGTACCACTTTGTTCTCTCATTTAATTACATGTTTACTCATGCAATCCTTATTCAACCTTACACACATCTTCATGCTTTTGAGCTGCTTACAGATGGGACTTTATTAAGCCAGTTACTAGTGTATTCGTAGATTTGCCCTAAATCTCTCACGTTACTCTCTCTCCACCCTTCGTTTGACTCTTGTCGCTACTCTCATCAGGTTGGAGGTGCTATGCTTACAGTCCATGCGGTAGGTATCATCTAGGGCGATAACACCTGTTTATATTGGTTGTGTAGACAGCCTACTGTTACGGAAACGAACCGTTCAATCACGCCATATGTCGCACATGAGTGACTTACATCTTTGTTGATGTGAATGTTATCATTTAAACTTGTTTATTGCTCTATTCATCCAAAATTAGCAGTGAAGATAAAGAACGTTTTGAGGATAAAAGAACCATGTAATGAGCTTTGTTTATTGTATAACGTTTGCTATATAAATATTCATGTATTGCGCTTTGCCCTTGGAACGTCGAGCACGAGCACGGCGCGAGAGTGATTTATGTCACATGTATATTACCTTGTGTATTCATATGTACTATGTATTTACTTACGGATACTAAAACGTTTGACTGGTCACGTAAGACTGGTGAATATTCATGTGTGAATACCTCTTACATCACAGGCGGCACATTGAGTTATTTCGTGAAATTTACTTTATTTAAATTAAATTTACTTAATTTAATTTGTTTCCAAACCAGTAAAGATTCTTTCAGGTACCACTGACAAGTGGTCAAAATACGATGATCCCCATGAGTCACATGTAGAAGTGAACATTACTAAGCAAGTCACGAACGATTCCATTTTTATCTCATCGCCCTACAGGGGCTAGATGAGATATTGTAGTCACTTGGCTAGTGGAGCTACATATTGTACTGTGCACCCATGGGAGAACGGTTGACATGGAAACACTTGGAGTGTATGAGTAGCGACACCCCGGGGTACCCCATGGTAGAGTGACCATGGGTACAGGAGGGTCATGTTGGGTGGTATAAATGAAAACGTGTCCGTGCCAATGCGGGTGTATGTGTGTGTGTGTGTGCGTCCGGACCTGTGTCCAAATTGTGGTTTTTCCAGAATAGTTTGAAAAGTATATGAGCGATAAAGTTGAAACTCGGTAAGGTTGTGCATGATGCCAATATGTGTGAGATGTATAAGTCGTACAGTAAATCGGGTCAAATTTGCTGATTGTTGAGAAAAAAAGCCAATTTTGGCCCCAAATTGGTATTTCCAGCATATCTTGAGAAGTATTTAAGCATTTAATGCAAAATTTTGCAAAAACTTACCTGAGCATGAAATATTCAGGTATATCACTTTTGTAGTAAAGAGAGTGAAATTTGCTGATTTTTGAGGAAAATAGCCAATTTTGCCCAAAATTGGTATTTCCAGCATATCTTGAGAATATTAGACCAACTAAGTTAAATTTTTGTAAGTACTTACCTGAAAACACACTATTCAACATAACATTACTGTAATGATAAATCCAGTGAATTTTGCTGATTTTTTTAGAAAAAAATCCAATTTTGCCCAAAAACAAGAAGCGAACTGTAAACTAAACGATTATAGCAAGTATAGCAAACATGGCGAAAATGGGGGCGCTCCTCGAAAATGAGCAAAAAAGAATTCCAACACAAGAGTGAAATTTGATGATTTAAGAAAAAAAAGCAAAAGTCAATTTTGCCCCAAAATTTGTATTTCCACCATATCTTGAGAGCTAACCAAGCATTATACGCAAAAATTTGCAAGGCCGTTCCTGTAAACACATTGATGAAGATACAGTATATTACTCTTATAGTTAACGGGTGAAATTGTATGATTGTGGTAACAAACTTAGAGCCTGCATCTGGGTCAATCATAGACACCACCTTTTCAACTCTAGCCAAAACATCTTTAGCAGAACTGGCCCCTGTGGGTAATATCTTTTATGAGAACATTATGTTTAAGTCAAACACTAATTTTAGCAGAACCAGGTCCTGCTACAGGTAAATAGGTGTCTTATGTGCAAATACCCAAAGAGGGATGCTCTTATTTTTATATCCTGCCCCTAACTCTAACCACTATACTAAGCCTAACCTACATGAAATTACCCAGTGTTATAATTGTGTTATGTAGCGTAATATGCACAGATACTTTTGAGCCATTAGTTATCGTTACTTAAGCCTAGTACTAGTAGCACCAGGCTATAACCTTACGTTTGCTATCTTACAGTAGATATCAGTATTGAGATGCTTACCACCATTTTATGCTGGGAGAATATTTGCCACTCATGTACAACCAGTTCCCCGAACTAGGTCTCTGTGAGATTTTGTTGCAGTAAACTATTACAAATCCCTGCCCTGTATTTAAATCAATGCATGTTGGTTTTATTGGTCTTACTTATATAGCTAGTGGTGTCTTAGTTTAATTGGTCTTAGTTTTATAGGTCTTAGTGTTATAGCTAGTAGGGTATTAGTTTTATAAGTCTTAGCTTTATAGCTAGTAAGGTCTTAGTTTTATCAGTCTTAGTGTGTTAGTTTTGAAGGTCTGAATTTTATAGTTACTAGGGTCTTAGTTTTATGGGTCCTAGGTCTTAGGTTTTTGTTTTATAAACACCCACTTCTGACTCTCTCCGTGTACTATCTAGACCTGTGTCGTGGAATTTTCTCTCTGGTATCGCCACATAACTGTCTACCGTTTATCTTATTCCAATCACCATCTTCAATTTGATTTATTTTCATTTGTGTGTGCCAGTCGAACCAACTGATCAATAGAAATTTAATCGACAAATTGAATTGATCTCTCTCCACCAGGACCTTGTCTCTCTCCACTTCTCTTTTTCTCTCTCTCTGGTGTGACGGGATTGTTTTTTTTTTTTCGTTATCATAAGCTCCGGGCCCAAATGGCAAACCCATTTCAAGATATTTATTGGTGACTGAAGACGAAAAATGACGAAAAGTGTTCTCTTAGTAACAATTCCTATCAGGTGGAGATATAAATTGTCTTCATTTGCTTGAAAAATATGTAAATCCTGTGAACATTTTCCTGTCATTTCAACGTATCCTAGAATCGTCTCACACATCCCGTTTCTGAAGCAATTATGCAACTATTGTCAATAGTTAGTGAGATCTCTCTTGTCTCTTTTTGGAGGTGACTTTTTAAGCACTTACTAAGCATTTCCTGGATTTGTTGAGAGACTCAAGTTACAGTTTGTTGCTATAAAATGAGTGCAATTTATTCCTTTTTACCCTTCAATGATCTTTGGTCACCTTAACAATAACAATACACTCATTTATGTCGGTGTGCGACCTCGACGTGTCACATTAAGTGATTTTGTTTATTCTGGTTTTTACTCGTTTCATTACTACTGAAATATTATCACGACGGTCTTCTTCATTAACATGGTGGCACTACTCCCAGATATGATACGCATTTAGTATACGGGGATGGATATTTCGTAGGCAATCCCTTCAAAAAGTGGTTGATACATAACTAATGACGCATGCGCAATTCGTAAAGTTCCATACTGGTTAAATCTGTCTCGAGTCACTCTAGAATCATTGGCAATAGTCACTGTCAAATCATTCACTAGAGGATGAATAGTTTTAAGCCTATGATACCTAGATACAGAATTTGTACAATTATGACAAATGACTCTAAATAGATGGTACTAAATATACTCTCCACCACATGGAATAGCTAATGCACTTAATCCTTTCTGCATACAGTGCTTTAACTTTACAAAGTTGAGGGAGTTTTGCATGTTACACAGTTGACTCCAAAAAGGTGAGTTATTGTTATTCTCTTATGGAATCTGAGTGTTCCCTGGAAAGATTTAATTTGCAGTTTAAGGAACAAATGTTTGGATAATTATCTTGAAAATGGTCATAATGGATATTTGAAACTGGCGACCGTCGAGCGTTGGTAATGGAACACGGTGCTTACCGTTTACCGCTTACACCCTAACATCATGTTGGTTTATTCTACATGTGAGGATACTTGTCCTGTCCCTGTTTCGCTCAGTACAGTGAGTTCTTTCGTAAGGATAGCTAATAGCGAAATCGGGACTTTCGTGATGAAAGGTAAGTAGACTACTTTCGTTTTAAGCTGAATTGCTGTATTAGATTATCTTGCCATTGCTCTGATCAAACTAGGTACAAACGACACTAATTTGTGCACTCTCTACCGTATTTATCAACATCAGGTCTTAAATGACTTGCAGGTATGCTACTACTTTGCGACATAGTGGAGTTACATTGTAATATACATGCTGTTCGATTCAAGCAATACTAACATTGCACTTTCGTAATCAAATTTGACAACACTATCATTTACACCAGCATATGATCTCAGTTGTTTGGAAATTCTGGGAAAGTCGCCATTGTGTTACTTTTATTCTATGACTTTATCAACTACATTAACAAGCGTCTAAGAAGTTTAAAACTGATGAACATTTTCATGAACCTGCGGCAAACAGCTACTTACCAATTGATGATGCAAGGGGGACCTTAAGGTTCTAGCGTCATGAAATATAAGTTTTGAGGCAAAAAATACTTTTGTAACGTTATGCGTTTACTTGGAGTTATTTTGGTGACCTTCCGACCTTTTAGTTCAGATGGAACTTATGAACGTGACCTCTGATTTCTTTTCTTTTCGGCCTCTTAATGGAATGGGCAATCTTTAAAGAGCTATGATTTGGTAGTCAATCCATCAATAACAACCACACGGTGGCTGGATTGGGATAGGCTATGCCTAGTCGCGTTTGACAGGTGACCATTTTGGATATCTACAAATTTATAAATTTAGTGTTATCATCAAGCAATATAACATGGAGATCGATCCTATGGAAACTAAAAATTTGCATATTTCTGTAACGGATTTCTTTTACGTACTTCGGTTAACTTTAGCTGTTTTCGTCCTGACTATGACGTCGCTGAAACAAGCCACAATCGTAATTTGTTCTTTACATACCCAGAGGTGCTTTTCTTGGGTTATTGTTATTGTCCCTGTCTTTCATTGGGTCTCCTCCGTTGGTGTGAATCCTCCCAACGTCATGAAATCTCTATCTGTTGTGCTCAAATCATCTTTATTCAACTCAGTTCCTATTTATGTATATTATTTCCGTTTAGTATTTTCGTTTCCTCCTGGTAAATCAACAAATCAGAGTATCGTGCCATTGCTCTGAACAAACTAGGTACAAACGATACTAATTTATGCACTCTCTACCGTATTTATCAACATCAAGTCTTAAATTGATTGCAGGTATGCTACTACTTTGCGATACAATTGAGTCAAGAATTACATTGTAATGTACATGCTCTTCGATTCAAGCAATACTAACATTGCACTTTCGTAAATCAACAAATTAGAGTATCGTGCCATTGAATCTGATCAAATACAACAACGTTCTTACCTAAACAGCAACATTTTTTACAACATATTACGCTGGGATGGGATGTATATTGGGGCGAGTCCTCTCTAGTAGCCTAGTGTCTTCTTGAAGTTCATGGTGTACGCATCTGAGGTACGTTCTGATTCCTTCTTTTCTTGGTTCCGTCGGTGTACTTCTAAGTTTTTTTTATTCTCCAGTTTCTCCATAGTGTGTGGTAAATCCTGCGATTGAGTAACTGTAACAATTGTAAGTGAGTAGGTTAAGATAATGATACTAGATGTTGTGCCCATAGAAAGCTTAAACGGTACTTTAGTGGTATTCAATCAATAATAGTGGTATTCAATCAATAATAGTGGTATTCAATAAGGTTTACCCTTACAGTGATAGGAATGTTAATGACAACAAAAATATCTGGAAAGGAATCAGTGATGTGTTGATGCGGAGAGCAAACTGGAGTCAACAATCATCTGGGATGGTAATACGCTACTACTGTTACGTAAACTGTATTCATTACAATTCTCATTATCTCAAAGAGACAGTAATTCTCAAATCTAGGTCAATCCAACGTTAACGTGCAAATTTATTGACTCTGCCTGGATACTGTATCTCCGGAACACGATAGACAAACCAATACTTTATATAGTTTCCTTGGTAGACAAGAAGTCATGCGACTTATTTTGCTGCTTCTAGCTTCGCATGTGAGGCAATCGGGGCAAAAAGACAAAAGCACTTTTTTTGGGGGGGAGGGGGAGTTTTCCCCAAAATACGAATTTATCAAAATTTTAATTTGAAGACGTATAGAAGAGCATTTTGAAATGCCTCGAAGTTTCAGTACATGATATTGCATGAAATCGTTATCCAGTGAAATAAACCATCGCCAAAATAAACTTGTGTTCAGAGTAGGTGTATTCCGAAAAAGCTTGTTTCCCAAAATAAATTTAATCTTCCCCAATATACTTGAAATTATTATTCTGTGAAATAAAAAAAACATTGCCAAAAATAAGCTTATATTTTTCAAAATAACTTTGTTTCATTCCCACCGTAAACTTTTCGCAAACTACCTTAAGTTTAAGTGCAAAACTTTTGTATAAACTTGTTACTCTGTGAAATACTTTGTCTTTTTTGCGACGCTGGAGAGCCGCGTTTGGAGCGCGAACAGGGCAAAAAACACAAAGATTCTAAAAATAAGTTTAAGTTTCACAAAAAAAGTTTATGAGTATTGAATCTACACCCTGGAATTACCTCGCAGTGGGTCATCAAGGGCAGTAGACTTCTGAAGAGCAAGGCAGGAATATTACTCTCAATTAAAACCTCAGTACGTCTTTCCACAAAGTACCCTTTCTGTGAGGACAGACACAGATTTACTTATCGTGGTGCTTAAGACTACGAGTGGTCATCAACTTGAATATTAAGATATATTAAGACAAGTGCAATTACGTTAACCGTGATACAGGTCAAGGATGTATACTGGAGTTTCGTTCTGGGGAGAAGGGGCCTGACGAGGAGGACACATGCCTTTTTAAAAGTGAGACGAGTTTTCTCCGGTTTGGGAAAATTTTTCCTCAAATGGGTGCGGCTGGATACAAAATGGAGCTATATTTGTTCAATAAATATTGAGCATTTTACAATACACACGCCCAGCACCCCCTCCCATATTGGGGCCAACTGTTCCAAGAGTAAATGAAACAAAATAAATAAATCATTATGTTTCTTGTATCATCCCCAAGCTTCTGATATATTTTACCATTTTCCATACGCAGTGAGTGAGAAACGGCAGCATAAGATTTTTACTTCAAGTCTGGGTGCATGCAGCTTGGTACACCATTGGAGTGCCGTTCCCGGTCAATTGGAGGATTTGAAGAGCCAAAAATTTTCTTGTACGATTCTCGCCAACCGATAGTCGCGCTCCGCTTCCCAGATCTACTTGAGGACCGACTGATTTGAAGTTCTGGCTTAAACCTTACCAAGGCAACGCTTATACCCCTCACCTTATAACCCTCCCTCGTGACATGGGTCAAAATTAGCCCCTGGTTATGCCCCTGGTAACGCTAGCTAGAAGTATCGGATCATACAGCGAATTGTACAGCCAAAACAGATTCGTCGACACACACGTAAGCGCGTTTCGACGGTAATAGGTAGCATGGAGCGCCTGGATTATACGAGCAGGATAAAATTAAGGGAACAATAACAGTACTCATAACGTATTCTTTTGAAATGCAAATTTATTTTGGCAACTGCAAAGGTAAATATATTTTGGTAAACATTGCCGGGAAAAATCATGTAAAACTCTATACTGACATGATTTTTTTGTAGATTGGTGGAAACTGTTAAAGTTACTTGGCTAGTTCTATAAAGCATTATGTCCTATGCAATTTATTTGTTCTTAAGTCTGATATAAACCTAAAACAAAAGTTAGAATTTATCAAACTTTAAATTTTCTTTGCAAAATAAATAGTATTATTTTTGTCGTTATGTCTTAAACATCAAATTAAAGTTACACATGAACAACAAGTTCATGTCTTTTCTTATTGATTTAAAAATGGTTGGTTTTATTTTTTCCTGAAGCACTTTGTGTGTAAGCAAATTGTAATGTTGAATACTTTAATTAGTTAAATAGTTGTATAGCCCATTTTTAAGCATACTCTTAAAACTAAAGTTTGTGGACATTGCAGGACATTATCCTTCTTTTCAAGAGATAAGTTTCTCGCAGATTGAAATTCCGTTACTTGTTACTCAACACTAATTTGTTTACAAAAATTTTTCAAAATTCAAATGATGCATCTTCTGTACTCTTCACATACATATAGTTTTGAGGACTTGTGGCAGATGTTTATTTGTGAAAATTAATAGCCTAATAAGGACTAAAGCCACTTTCTTTGTATGTCATGTTGCAGAGACTTGCAAGCACTTTTAATAAATTGCAAATAAAGCATTCTGGAAATTTGATGATGAAAACTTTCAATTGTCCTGTGAGCACTTTTCTTAAATGTTGGGTTTCTCAGGGTACAACGAGTGATTCCATCTAAAAGAACAAAAGTTTGATAATACTGCTAACACCTGAGGTTTTGATGAAGGATAGGAAACAAAACCAATGTAAACACCTCACAACACACGAGAACAATAATCACATTGTAGCTGTAAATATTCACTTTCTGCATCAACAGATTTATTTTGCTCAATTCACACATATTAGTGCCAACCAAATGGTAGGAGAAAGAACATTACTGAAAAATTGAGACCTTTTACCTTACCAAAGCCAACATACTTCATATTGTGTAAATTATCTATGACTTTGTTCCCTCCTGTCCCTATAAACTCAAATTCATCTATTATGATAAAAGGTAAATGAGATTTGAAAATACTTTATACCTGTGCAATGCTGTATTCTAAGAGTATTCCCTATTTCCCTTTAAAGGTCTTGGGACATGACACTTTGAGGTGTTGGGTGCATTAGGCATTCAAATGTTGAAAACAGCCACAAATTGCGTCAAAATCTGTCATAAATTGACTATTTTACAGGCAAATTAGTGTCTCACAGCTGTGTCATGAATAAGCATTGTCTAAATATGCAAATTTGTGACGTCAGGAGAGAGACTCACAGGATATGTCTTATGCTAATCCTTTGTTTATGTAACCTTTATTCCAAGGTCGTTTCAGAATTTTATATGCAAAGAGGGTTTTATTTTGGAAGCATGTGTTTTCTCCTTTAAAAATATCGATATCACTTACCAATGTGAAACTCAGTAATTAAGTAATTAAGAGGCAAAATATATAGGTTTTACAAAAGAAAAACTGACACTGTGCAACACTCCACGTCATCTGTTTTGCATTTTCTTCAAACTTTGAAAAGTCATATTTCAAAAACGGTAATAGATACAAGCAAAATTTCAACGGATTTCACTCAGGGTTTTACTTTGTAACATTTGCTTGAAGGGAGCTCTTTTCTGGAAGCATGTCACACAACCTATAGGTACAAAGTGTAATTGGTACTTTGTGTTTTGCCCCGATCTCCGCCTGCCCAATAGGTTCGTGGTAGAAGTATCGTCAAATGGGACAGATCCAAGTCGGGTCACTGCCAGTAGACATTGGGGTGGGGAGGGGGATTGTGTGCAGGGGGAACATACCCATATGGAAAACCGTGTTCCCTATGTGCGTCACCACCAACCCTCCATTAATATTTCGGATTGTTAAAAATCCTGCAGTCACTAGTCATAGCATTTGTCTAGCAGGTTCCATATTATTTGATTCTTGTTTAGCAAAGGAAAAGGCAGCAATTTGTGTTGCTTTTTTCACACGAGGAGATCCCCTCATCCCACGAAGCTCATGGTGATAACTAATTTGTGCCCTAGTAGGTCGGAAATCACAAATTTTTAACCTATCTGTCTCTGAACTTGCCCTTACAATGGACGTCAGTGTATTACAGTACTCACGCACGGTACAAAAAAAACCTACCAACACTATAAAAAAAATTATGTCACAAAGGTGTAAATATATGCCTTGATGAAGTGTATTGTAGGGATACAGGGGTGGCGTAAAATGAGCGAATTTCATCTTAACTTGCAGAGTACTCATCCAACATGAAGTTGCAATTATAGAATAAGGCTCCTCCATATTTATAGCTTACAGCTTTAGCTTTTCAGCTTACAGCTTACATGCAGGCTGTAGCATGAACCAGAACGGCAACAATCCACAAAGTGTCACGTCTTGTCAGCTATT
Organism: Stichopus chloronotus; assembly: GCA_021234535.1. Lineage (NCBI taxonomy): Eukaryota > Metazoa > Echinodermata > Holothuroidea > Aspidochirotida > Stichopodidae > Stichopus > Stichopus chloronotus. The sequence continues at coordinate 30,483,700 of CM037833.1, read as the reverse complement.
AATAAGTTATCTAAACATAATAAAAGTCATGGTCACAAATTCCTGACTTTGCTTTAGTATTTTGTGACAAATTATGAGTACGCACAAAATGAATTAAGGTAATCCGTCCCGAAACAATCCTTCCTATCAAAACTCTGTCCCATCATACTATATGTAGTTTCCAGATGTTCCCTGCTGTTAAATACTTCTTAACACTTCTTTAGTCCTCTCGGATAATTGGATACCAGAGCTATTGCAGTAAACTAATTAGAATTAGCATTAGACTCATTGATGTATAAATATTACGTTATTTTCATGAATGGAATCGCAATTATCCGTAATTTAAGTTTTGTTCATGATGTCGCGTCTCCGTGTGTGTTGTCTTGTAAAAACGACCAGTTGTTTCTTATCTACCACAGAACATTTTAATAAAGTAAGATTGATAACAAATGTCGTTAACGACAAACCATACTTTTGTATTTTCTTGTTGATGGTAAGTGTAATGATAATTCACATATCTTTGTAAGCAATAGAATTCACTTTTGTGAAGTTATCCACATTTAGTTACACATCTATGTTTAGTCAATATAATTACCATAAATATGATGACTTTTATACATCACAAATACTGTAAAACCAGGACATTCCAGGATTAAAAGCAGCCTCAAAAATACAATGATGGGAAATGTAGCAGCTGTACTCATTATGATGATGACGTCGTTTCCAATTTTAATTGGCAGGTAAAGTGCCGATATATGTTTTTACAAATAAATCTAATACGAAACGAAGACACATCTGAAAGTCAAAAGTTTTTAAAATCACATACCTATAGTTTTTGTCCGCACTTCATTTTCGTTTACGTTTTCTTTTGTAAAAGCTCAGACTGCGGTTTGATAGTCATATGATGCTGCTGTCAGTTAACATTAAAAAAAAATGATAATAAAGAACCAAGTGTTTCTATTTACATAAGAAGATCGTGCAATAAATTTTAAGAAAAACATTTTTAAATACCATGACTACTAATAGACATTAGAACCAAAATACACTTTTGACGGCAACTAATGCTCGGGTCACATTTTGCCAGGCGCCTACCCCCCCCCCCCCCATCTAGTAAGGCTTAACTAATTGTGAATGACGTTTAATAAGCCCTCCCATGTGCACATCCAACATCAGGTGGACGTAGGAGTGGAAAGAGAAAATAGCTGGCCGCCTGTTTCAAAGCTCAAGTTTAGACATGACCCCTATATGCCCCGAAATGCCACCCTTATGATACATTCTTATGGACCAATACCATCAAACAACCATACTCTCATCTTATACATTACGTGTGTATGGACAAGGTGAAAATTCGAGAACACTATGAGTAAAACATTCATGTTCGATGGATGTTCACAGTTTTCGTGTTCTTGTTAGTCACTAAGAGAGTTTCTCTCCCTTTGCTGTCTCGGAATAAAGACAACGGGGCGAGAACTAGTTAGGTTGTTATAACACTGGCCTATACCTCACTGACAAAGTCATCGCTTTTTTTTTTCTATTAGAATAACGAATGTTTTTTATTCATGTTACTTGGACAAACTGAAGTAAAAGTAAGAATTCATTCGACCTTGATTCTTGGAATACTTGGCTTTCTGATTTATTAATAGCTTACTTTCATTATATTGTCGCAGTCGATAAACCTTCTTTCGATATGAATGATGTGTTGGGGTGACCGTCGTTGATGTAGCCTCTACTCCGTGGCACACTTTTTTTCTAATTACCAACGCACGAAAATATATCAAACAATATAGCAAATACACACTCAATTGTTAATGTAGATGTACTCGCTGCAGAATTACAGCCTTGGTACTAGCAGCAAAAGGCGATACGACGTAAACTATTTCAAATGATACAAGTAATTGATGTTAGTATTATTAAACTCTCAAAATCCCAATATTGTTGGAAAACTTATTTTGTGAGTGGTTACACCAAATTGAAAACAGCATAAATTCAGCTATCCTTATCAAGCCAATGAAGGGTTCGATTGTCTTCCCAATCTTTCCTGAAAATGGTCCTTCTCCACCAAAAGTTGTTGTCTTGAATCCAAGTATGTTCTCCACATCTGTAGCAACTTCCGAACCAGTTTGCTCCGTATGGATCGAAAGAGTCCACAACATTCTTTCTTCCTCCAAGTTCTTTAAGTTTCTTCACAACCTTGCAAGCACCCTGTTGAAGGGCAGGGTATCTGAATGAATAACTTTGTTGTTTGACTGTGCCTAATCGTCTCCAGTGGAAATAATGGTTGTATAAATCTTCGTTCGCCCCCACTTGCTTAATGTAATTTGCTAATTCTTCCAACGAGCTAAAATTATCTGCGTGAATGTAAGAGTGAGGAGGCATTAATTTCGCGTACTTCCTCTTTGGTTCCCCCGAGTACTATGGGAACAGATTCCCAATTTTCCAGAGCGTTCCAAACTTTTTCAGTTAAATATTCACTACAACAACTGTTTTCTAGACTAAAGTGGAATTTATATTTCTTGAATATGTTTTTGGCAATGCCAGCGTTTCGACGAAGTGTTAGATTTCCACAGGCGCCATACATATCAACCGGGAAGTATTTAGCAAGATCTTTTACGAATTTTGTTCTGTCCCAGCCCAGTCCTCCACAGTGCCGAGAGGACACCCACGCCGCAAACTTTGGCCTACCAGCGAACCAATCCTTCTCCTCATCATTCCCTTTGGCCAAACTATCAGAATTTGGAGTGTACCAGCCGTATGCTCCGTGTACATCAGAGGTTGAATGGAACGTGAAAGACCAATTGTAGGTGTCGAATCTGTAAGCTTTTGGGGGCAGGAAGTCAGGAACTATAGACGCCGGTTCCTGTGTGGAAAACAGCCATATCTGGCCAGGGTTTCTGTGTTTGCGAAGAGTTTCCCACTCACTCAATTCAAAAGGTCCCGTAGAGAAGAACACCAAGTGAGCACCAACTATTTCGGAAGCATTTTCCGAATGTCTAACACGGACACTCACGTTGTGTTCCTTGCAGTGATGTGTCACAGGGTATTTGAAGTGCCAACCTGGTTTCTGTTTAAAAGCAACAAATTCGTAATTTTGCAATGACCACACGGAGTCTCTGAAATCGACAAGTTGTTGAACAGATTTCTCTGTGTTAATATTGCTGGTTAGTTTTTGAACAGGGTTTCCGAAGTCGTTTCCCACGTACATATTTCTCATCTTCTCCACGTGCGTATTGTTCTTTCGCAAATACCTGACATACATATGTACGGTACATGTTCAAGGTTACAAAGAGGACACAAACAAGCCATCTCCTTCTTGACTTGTTATTGCAAACGGTTGCGGACATGATTGACTTCTCTTTTTACGTCGTAGAGAAGATGCTTTCAATCTATAATCTGCGAAACAACAACATCAAATAAACAGAGATAAAAATATAGACATGCGACAGCATTTGTCTTAGCAAAGTGTTAAAAGAGATAATCAAATAAGTATTTTGTCTTCTTTATTTTTTCCTCCCCCTCTTTGGGTGATTGCCACTAAAAGCAAATATCAGACCATAGATAATGAAAGACAGTTGTAAGCGACACGACGTTCCTTTCTCACAGTTCTTTACTTGCAAGATACTCACATTTGTAATTATTTTCTTGTTTTTTCCATGATGTAATCCGTCTTGTCCGAGAAAGATTTGATGTCTGTCTTTTGTTTGGGGGACACTTGTGACGTTATTTCAAATCATTTTATCATTATTGCAAAAGCAACTGCCTTAAATGAACACGGTAGGATAATTAGATTCCGTGAACAGTCGTAGAATATTCTTGCTCAACTGTTAATCAATTTGTCAATTGTCAATCAATTGAAATAGATGAAAATTTAATAATTCGTATTATTAAAGGACACGGTGTTACTGTAATTAATGGTTTAAATTCTTGTGAAATAATTCTTTTAATATTCAGGCCTGTTGTAAACGCTGATCGTGTGTTTCCCTTTAATGGAAAATGATGCAGATGCAGGTGGAGATCAAACGTCTAGTGATTTTGTAGAGGTATTAGGGAAGAAGGACCTCCTGTTTTTAAGAAGCAAGGTACTCCTTAATTTGCTCTCAAATTAGTGTCCGGTTAGAATCGTAGACTCAAATGTTAATGACCGGTTTGCTAAGTGTGAACTTTGATCTACGCAAGTGAACTAAATAGGGTGAGATCTTCTTAAGATCCCAACAAGAGTAAACGACATGAAACTGCGAAAAATAGATAATTAGCATCAAGGTAATGACTGCCTTCACTGCGATCTTAAATGACTTCCTTGTGTTTAAAACTCATCTCGATCGAGAAAGTTTGTTGACAAGATTAACTGATTCCGTAACTTACAGCTATCATCGATCTTTACTTTCATCCGATGTCCGGAGATAACATTTTTTTCTACAATGAAAGATATCGATGCAGCAAAGGCAAAGGCAGCTAAGGCCAGCTAAGTACCTATAGAGTTCACACTGCAGAGTGTTGAGATGCAAAAGACAACTCTGTCTTCAACTCATTCCAAGTGTTACTGTACACAGGCAACCTTGCGCACTGAAGTATACAAACAAGCACACAACAATGTCATTATCATAAACAAAGAATAGGATTAGCTTCCCCAAATAATACTGCACAGGAAATCACATACTCAATAATAGCCAGGTCCCCACACCACCTTCACATAAAGAATCCACCATCCCCCCCCCCCCCCCCACTCCGCGTCCACGTTTTTGTGATACAACAAGTACTACAATTTAATTTCGCTCATTTTAATTAGTTAATTTCGTAATTTCGGTGAAAACTCCTCTCTTATGTTGGACAAGGGATGCGATTTTAATAAAACCCTGTCTCCAATCTTAATAATTGAAACATCCCTGTTGCTATCATAGTTCATCTTATTCTGCATGATTAATTTTGCATATTTTGCTTGGCAGCCTCAAACATTTTTTTTTTTTATCGTACGTATATCTCTTGTTTTGCTCTTCTACCACTTATTTATTATTTTCCAGCCACTCTCGTAGTCTCTTGGTCACCTCAGCTCTCGTCTGAGGAACAATCGCCATGAGGAATGCCCTATAGCATCATTCTGATAAGAATTTAGTGCAAATTGGATTCTGGGAAATGCCTCACTCCCGATGGTCGTTTCCTACATAACAGCATTGCATGCAAACCAAGTTCCTCTCAGACCAGCTCCACTCAATTGTTTTGAGGATGATATAGTGTTGTGGAGATTTTCATAACCCCCACAAAATACATATCTCAACATCCTGCCGAGAACCGATCTGCGGTACATTATCCACGACAAAGGTGTAACAAGTACCCTATATAAAAAAGAATACCTGTCTGAGCACAGCTGCTAGAACTTTTCCTGTTTCTGTTTTCAAAGCGTATAATGATGAAAACTTGTAAAAATGATCGATTATCACCAAGCGATAACTGTTTCCATCCCTACTCTCAGAAAATAGACAAATCAAATTTATTACAGCATATTCCAAAGAAACCTACTCTGAGTAGAATCCATGAGTAATCGCGGTTTATGTTACACTGTCTAACAACAATTGACAATGTCTACACCGTTTCAAGAGATCTTCTACTTCCCGTTTCATATTGTTGTAGTATCTTTCCAGAGTTTTTGGACACAGTTTCCTCACTCCCAGATAGGACATGCAGGAGAACAGTGATAATGACTTATTAAACAGTGAACTAACTGTTTGGGAACAACCATCTTCATATTTTCTAATCTCTTAATATACTTCAGCAGTCCCCCTTCAGATAGGGGATACCTCTTACTACTTTCAGACACATTCACATCACAGTGGCAATCTTTCAAGATCTTCCACAAGACTGGATCGTTCCTCTGTGCTTAAAAAAAGATCTTTGTCTGGCAATAGTAGGTTTGCATTATCAGTACTCTCGCCATTTGTTTCTTCTAGCGGTGGTTTGCGCACTCCGAACAATAATATTTGTCAGTAGCATCCAACTCTTTTTTTTTTTAGTAATGCCAATGCAGCCCCAGTGAAACTTACCAACACAGCCGTCACATTGAACCACCTGACTAATTTGGAAGGATCATCTTTACAATTAGAAGAATAACAGACATTACCATCACATGTCATTCAGCAGACGCAATTACTAATGGAGAGCTTGATAATGCATCAGGAACTATGTTCTGGGCACCAAGTCTGATGTGAATGCTGTAATCAATATCTAGAAGCCTTAACCCTTGAGTTTCCCTTGCAATTGTTTTGTATGTGAAATTCAAACAGTGAAAACAGTACTTTGGGAACATTCAAGGTAAGGAATTTTTCCTTATGTCCAAACTACAGCTATTCCTGCAGGAAAAATATTCCGAGACGTAGCTACAATGTTTAAGCGGTTTGAAGCAAATTTATAACTTTGGGTTCATTACTATTATCTATTTGAAAACTGCAGATACCATTGCATGCTTAAAGTCGGTAAATGGAGTTGGAGTTGGAGTAAATGGAGCATTCCTTTGACCTGTTCCAGTGGATACCCTTTCTTTCCAAGTTATGTATTTAGTGGTTCCACCAGCATAGCATAACTTGGTACAAAGTTTAACACCAGCCAGTTAAGCCATGGACTCTTTTTAGTAACCATTTTGTCTGTTGGCAAAATATATCAAGTATTTAAACAACAATATTATCGATATAACGTACATTGAATTGTATAGTTATCATCATCATCATCATCATTATCATTATCATCAGCATCAGCATTGTCATCGTCATCATCATCATCATCATCATCATCATCACCACCACCATTATTATTATTATTATTATTATTATTGTTATTATTATTGTCATAACCATTATTATCATCATAATCATTAATATCATCATAATCATTACTATAATAATTATTGTTATTATTATTGTTATTATTATCATTATTATTATTGCTATAATAATAATAATAATAGTTATTATCATTATTATTATTATAATTATTATTATGATAATAATAATTATTATTATTGTTAATGTTGTTATTTTTATTGTTATTATTATTATTATCATTATCAGTATCATTATTGTTATTATTACTATTGTTATTATTATTATCATTATTGTTATTATTATTACTGTTGTTGTTGCCCTTGCTGTGTTTCTATTGTTATTGTTAGTGTTAGTGGTAGGTGGTGGTAGTAGTAGTAGTGGTAGTAGTAGTAGTACTTGTAGTAGTAGTAGTAGTACTAGGAAGTACTAGTAGGAAGTACTATATTTATCCTTGGGCCCTTCTTTCAAATATTGATGCGATTACATTAATGCATTTCAACTGACTTATTTTTAAAAACAAAATAGTGATATATTACTTTCAATTTTCACATTTCAAGTAGGTTACCAGCATGCTTTGAAAAAATCATTTTAAAATGTGTTTGGATATCACAATCAATATGCATATGTTTACCCAGCTAGCGATACAGGAAAAGACAGACACGTCACCTACTGTAGGTCAGAGACTAACGCGACTATCTCAATGTTGTGTTGGTTTGCTCTGGAAAATTGTTCTTACCTTTTAAAAACTTAATCCATTACACGCAACAACAACAACAACAAAAATGAATAGAATACTATAAACCTCGTCAGTCGAGGATCAAAGTGCATGCTGGTCAGGCTACAAGAAATTCTCTTAGTGGCATTGTTGAGTCGGTACACTTGTCTTTTGGTAATTACATTCATTGTACATAAATGTTTGATGATTATCGCAATTAAAATTCAATAATTGTAAGATCGTGTGCCTATATGTTTACCAGTCTATCTGGCTCGTCCATTTTTAATAGGGGGTTGAAAGAACGTGGAAATCGGAACTTCTGGGATGATCAAAATATAAACGTTAATCGTCGCCAAAGAATTTGAGGTGTTCAAATGGAAAAGAGGATTCTACGCATGAGTATTGAATTGTTTTGAATCGATTTCTCTAACCTTTAAAAGATGACGAAAGGTGGCCAATACTGCTTCTTTAACAGCGATCCATGTAAAGTGACCAAAAACAGGAGATCGCAGCTTAGGAAGGTTCTCATTTCACATAGTCTCTCTTCAGACCAAAGCAATAGGTGTCAATTTTTCTGTTCGATAAACATCGCAAACATTATCTCATACCATTCAGTGATAAAAGAAACAAACAAACAAGAAAAGTGAAAAAATACACTTACAATTTAAATATCTTCTTAGCTAACGCATAAAGTGTGATTTTGCCCTTTTACAATACCCACTCGAAAGGACAATGTCAAAACTCCATTACCTCAATTGGTGAGGGTATGGGCCTTGGTTTAAATATGAATTTGAGCAAATTCAAATCAAACTTCTGTCACAAATGATATCAAAAGAAACCAAAGTCCAAATAACATTCTTAGGCCTACATAAAAGGGGCACGAAATCATTTGAGAGACACTACAAAAGCAGACAGACTCTTTTCAAGCTTACGACCTTAGAAGAAATAGACGAAACATCAAAGAACAAGGGAAAATAACTAGGCGTACAGGAAACATACCAGATTATAGAACAAGAATTTGCTGAGCAAATTTGCATTAAATTTTGATTCTGTTTTGAAACTCATTCAATGAATTAGATTTTGAATAGTAAAAGGTATATTTTGCCTCAGTCAAAAGCAATTATTATTCAATTAAAATCTACCAATGGGTGTGTTAAGATGAGAAAAAGTGAAAAAAAAAAATCTGTTCGATTAGTTCGATTTTAAAATAGCGGCTAGGGATTACTGCACTTAAACTGATTCATTTGTTAAAAAAAAAAGTTTCCTTACCTTGGGACACTTTGATTGTAAAGTGTCCTCACTTACTTAGACCTAGGTCAGACATAGTTATCCCTAGGGAAGTAGGCCTATTCATCACAGGTCATAATCACAAAGCTTCACAAAAGAAGATGTTAAGATCTTTGATTCTACCTGTAAGTTATAGCCTATGATCCAGGAAATTTGTAGGCAACTTAGGTCTATAGACTTGCCTAGGATACTTCAAAAATGGAAAATATTAATGTTGAAAATTACATTACGATTCCTGCAAGAAAAGGATTTAGGATTTCTATCCTGAAGATTTTGAGGTATTTTCAGGGATTTTAACTTATTATTTTTTTTTTAGTGTAGCCTAGGAAGATTTATGTTTCTTTTTCACCCTCCCAGTATAGTATTCCCTTAGAACATCTTTTGCGAGATCAGTTACTCTTCTGACAACGATACATCTGCAGTTCAGGTGTAACATTAATGAGTGATGGGAAACATTGACACTGGACTAAATAAGGAAATATCTCGCTTGGCATCAGAGTGAGTGTCATGTCTAGGGGGTTAAGGCCAAAAATGGCCAATCTTAGTTCCATGAAAAGAGGTTTTGCAAAGCTGTGAAGAAAAGTCATATGGTGGCACAATAACTAAACTCTGTGGAATGGACTTCTTTTTACTGACCATTTAATGTAAAAATCGCTAATTTGGGGTTTATTTGAGTGTTTGGAGCTCGACTGGGCTGAATTATAAATTGTATAGAGTCTAGGCCGTGCATACTCAATGGAGAAATTTCTAATGTTATTTCTGATTGCTGAGACTCATCTCCTGAAAATTTGTATTATATGGTCTAAATCTGAACTTTGTTCTGTCGCAACTTTCAATTAATTAGTTTAAATAAGCTAGTACCATTTATTTTTTGTGACACTTTGAAATGTATCAATCATATGCATGCTTCAAAACGTTAGCATATGGGTATTTAATGTGTACCTTCACTAACTCCAAGGAAAGAAGTTTGAAATTTTCATGACAGGACGGAGTTACGTGCGACAGGACGGAAAGTTTATGCAATTGGACGGGAATTATTTTCACTTGATTGGAATTGTTTTACATCAAACTGACTTGTGTACACTATGCAGTCAACTGTTTACATACTTTAATACTCATCTCTCGGGCTTTATTTCGATGGGACAGTGGTAGTGAACAGTATTAGTGTAGCTTCTACGTAAACTACGTGTGTTATTATCAGCAGTCGAAACGCACAACAGACGTAACGACCAACAATATTCCTCTGCTCTCACCAAATGGAAACATTTCCGGAATTACTGTTACTGTACACATTAAAATATAATGAATAAGGAAAGAAAAATAAAAAACTGCATGCCATGAATGTCACAGACTGCTTTCAAATTTGGTAGCACTTCCCCTTATTATGCGCACATATACATGAACCACCTGTAAATTCTACTAGACGCGCTCTGCAGGGAATTCCAAATCGTGACCCCCTGTGCCCTCATGTTGCCGAACACAACATGGCCTACACCAATAACACGCCCTGGTTACCCACAGGACTCGAACACCTCTTATCTCGCTCACAAATGCAACCTTTCTTTGTGATTGACTAACTCTCTTAACATACGTGCATGAACTAACAGGAGCGTACACATGGACGCTGTTTGTTTAACAACATGGTACTGCATGTCATTCATTCATGCTGAACGATTTAGCCAAATAAGCAGAACAAGAAAACATGAGTAAAAACTGAGAATAATGCGGCCTCCCAATATGCCTAATGGACTACGTACAAATAAGATATGACTTTGCCTATGAGCACCGACGCATGATAGTCAAACTTTTTACTCCCAAGTTTAGGAGCAATACCTGGCAGTAGTGAGCTAATCCTCTCTAGGAAATAAAGTTAGAATCATTGGTAGACTCACTAACTTTCTGATAACCAAGGAAACAAGGTAACACCAGGTGAAATCCTCAAACTATTATGGAACTTCTTATAACATGACTTATGTCGTAAGCGTCCTTATCAAGACACAAGAAAACAAAATGGTGGCGTTGTGCAAACTATCATACCGCTAACATTAGCTCGAACATGTGACCCGCCAACTTCTTGTTGACATTTCTATTGACACACATCTCAGACTCACTGATGGCTCCTAATAACAACATTATGTACATTGATGCATAAAGTAACATGTGGATAAATTTTATTCTGTCACATGTCGCAAACTGAGATCTTTCACAAGATTAAGTTTCTAGTTCCTGATAATACTTATTGTAAGGTAATTAATATCTTAGCAATTTGTAAGTTAGCTACTTTACTTTCAATCGAACTTAATTATACGTGCTTCTTGGAGAAACCTATTCTTTTTTTCTATCACCCCGTCCTGTCGCAGAGATTTTTTTTTTCTTTTACTATTGCCACACACTGGTATAATTTCTGTTGTTTTTTTTTCAGAACTAAACAAAGTCAATTGGTCATTTGTTTGTGTAGATATATTACAGTTTCTCTAAATGTAGATTATTGAAGCATATTCCAAATTAAGTCCTGTTTCAAAACGATACTCTTGCCTTTGACCTCTGGTGCGATTACAGTGTTTCATGTTCAGAAAAGTTTCTCCAGTATTGAATTCATGTCAATTGCATTATTCCGTTTCTTTTTTGGGGGGTCTCAACACAGTTAAGACGATTTGTTGTACAATACTGCCATTAGGTGCATCTTGTAATTAACTGTTTGATGAAAATTTCGGGATGAATTGTTCGATGAAATTTATTCTGGGATAGGAAAGTTGCTTTTAGATTGAAGCCAGATCTGGGTTGGCCGAGAAGACAACATGAGAGATGAACTCATTCATTGTTGCGCCATGTGTAACTTCACTACAGATATTTTCATTGTCTTCACCAATCACACCCTCAGAATCCACAAAAATGATGCCAGGTTAAGGTTTATTGTGATTTTGGAAACTGTGCATATATCATTAAAATTTGGTCGAGTTAACAAGTTCATGTAAATAGGGCACGTAGAGATGTGGTTATCGAAAATGATGACATTAGAGGGCTTATTGACATGGAGAACATTGATGAAGATAATAATCAACCTGATACAGATAGGGGAGATCAAAACTGTTGCATCATATCTGCTATTTTCACAGACTGGTTTAAAATTAAGTCAGAAAACTATAAATGTTGTTGTGGAAAACACCCAGCATGCTGTAGGTTACCATCTTGAAAAGTAAAACCTTGCCTCGAAAAGAGTGCTTGAATAGCAACATATTGTCACTGGTTTTACTCAAGACTTTTTCTATACTACGGGTATGACAGGAGGGAGCAGTTTTGTTAGTAAAATTTAATTTTTAGTTAGTCATTATGTTGAGCCCAGAGAGGTAGTTGTGGGACGTGCAAATCAGTGTAAATTTGTCATTAACGAGTAAAGTGTGTCCACGACCATGAGTGTACTATCAATCAATCACACGGAACTTCTGCAGTTCTCATTCAGATGCCAGAGGTACTTCATTTTAGTATATCTCTAAATATGTATATATTGGTGATGGCAACTATGTACGAAATCACGTTTTATTTAGTGCTGAAAGAGGAATATTTCAGATATAATTATGTACTGATGATCTCGAGATTGTAAATTCTTTACGCCCCTACACAAGAATACACAAAATCACAATTTTCTATTTTATCTTTGCAAACATCACACCTGAGGATAGGTCACGTCTCTCCTCCATGTATGTTACACCATTGCAAACACTATACATCTAAAGAGACATGATATGCAACATATCTTGAAAGATTTCATTGAGACCGCCAAATCGCATTAAAAATAACTCCCAGTTGCATATAACATGGTCATAGAAATAGTCTCTCTGTTTCTTTTTTGAGGTTTTGTTGAATCGTCTAGAACTACACAATGAAACATAGTAGGCATCCTTCTTAGTTGATATAACATTATTCCAGTGTAGTATGTTCACATCCATAGCGACTGTGTGACCGACCTTGCAATAAGCTACACACTTTGTAGATAAGTTAGAATCAAAGGACTAACAGCCTCCGCCACAGGTTTATTAATGGGCACTACAATGAGGGTCCTCGCTCTGACATGGTAAAAGCCTTTAACGTCTTCATCCAAAGAACAGAGGACCTTGACTAATGTGCTGGTCTCTTCAGCTCCTGTGATGTCATTATTGCACTGAAACAACCTGAGAGACATCTGGCAACCATGAGATATTAAGTCTGAGTAGCCCAAATGTAATATGACTTACCCAGTTTAAAGTGTACTTAAAGCAGTGTGTGTTATGTGAATGTGAAAAATAGCCTTTGTCTTTCGTCGTCTCTCATTCCCTTCCATTTGATTCAACTCTTGAAAGCAGCACGTTTCGCACGCTTTTTTCAGGAGAAACTTCATTCATTAGAGTAATTAATTAGAGAGAGGAGTGATTTAGTATTTTCGGCTAAGAAGTTAGCTTTTCCAGATATCGTGTTTACAAGTTTTTTTTTTTGTTTTTTGTTTTGTTCCAATTTGGTCCTTGTTGACACCAAATGATCCCTGGTCTCCATTATTTTCCACATTTTCCTGTAAAGAAACAATAGGATTTTTCACGTCAGAGTGGAACACCTACATACCAAAAAATAGATCTGTCCAAGTTTTCCTTCTTGAGATATCGTGTTTACAATGTTTCACAATTTAAACCAATTAACTTTGACTTCCACATCAAGCGATAGGTTTGTTTTAGTTAATGTGGTTCACCTACGTACTAAATATGAGGTCTGCCCAAGCTTCCCTTCTTGAGATATCGTTTTTAAGACGTTTTTACAATTTGAATCCTTTCACCATTGATGACCTTTTGTGGTCAACCAAAAACAATGCAGTGCTTTCAATAAATGTAATACCTCTACATACTAAACATCAGATCTGTCCAAATTTCCCTCCTTGAGATACCGTGTTTATAATGTGTGTGTGTGGGGGGCACAAACGTTCATGCACACATACACCGTAGCGTGATTATAAAGATTGTGATTATCATCGAAACCAAAACGGGAGATAGAGCGCAGGTTTGGTCATAATAAGCACAATCATATATTTAGCTTGCCACTCCTTCAACAGAAAAAAAATACAATATGTGTGTTTTCTTTAATGTTTAATTCCTTATCTCAAAGATAATTTGAGAGGCTTAGAGGTTTTATGATTTGCGATCAAAACAATATGTAACACAAGCGCCATAGATATCGACCGGGAAGAACTTAAATGGATCTTTCACAAATTTTGTTCTGTCGCATCCCAGCCCAAAACAGTGCCGGGTGAACATCCACTGGGCGTACCCTGGTCTACCTGCGAACCAATTCTCTGAAGCTTTGTTTTCTCTTGTTGATCTGCCAGAATTTGGAGTGTACCAGTCGTATGCGCCATTGCTATTAGAGGTCGAATGGAACGTGAAAGACCAATTGTAGGTAATCATTCTGTAAAATTTCGGGGGCAGAAAATCAGGAACAGTGGATGCAGGTTCCTGTGTATATCCATATCTGGCCAGGGTTTCTGTATTTGCGGAGGGTCTACCTTTTACTGTATTCAAAAGGGCCCGTAGAGAAGAACACCACATGAGCTCTTACTATCTCAGAAGCAATTTTTTGCTTTACGAGAATTTTTGCTTAACGAAAACACTCACACTGTGCTCCTTGCAGTGATATGTTGCAGGGTGTTTTAAGTGCCAACCTCGTCTTTGTTTAATAGCAACGAATTTTTAATTTTGTAAAGATCCCACAGAATCCCTGAAGTCTGCCAGTTGTTGAACAGACTTATCTGTATAATTGTTGCTCATTTGTCGTTGAACAAATCTACATTGCCCTTCTCCATGTATGATTTCTTTCCCATCTTCTCCACGAACCCATTGCTTTCACGCAAGCTACTGACATACAGTAAGTTAACGTCTGACATACAGTAAGTTATTTGTGTCTTTCTTGTAAGTCAACGTTACAAGAAAGACACAAATAATCCACATCCCCTTCGACTTGTTATTGCAAACGGCGTCAGACATCATTAACTTCTCTTGACACGTGATGAGCAGACGAACTCAGTAGATAATCTGCCAAGCAAACACGGAATTTGCTCCTTGGTAGTTTCAGAAATTGTAATTACACCGGGGTGAGTAGATTTCTGCTTGGGCGATTACTTGCTTCAAGTTGGAGTTTTCGTGAATCACCATCACAGTACAAGAAGAAATTCTTGCAAAAAAATTAATGTTAAAAATTGCCATATTAACGTCACATAATTTCAGGAATTGATTGATATTTCATTTTTTTTTTCTGTTTTGTTTATTTTAATGCAGAATTTTTGCCCTTTTGGACACAAGCTGCATAATGAGTTAGGTCAAATATGTTGCTTCGTGCATTCTTTGTGTAAACAAGTTTTGATGATATTTTTTGCACACTAAGCAACAGGTAATCTCATGAAAGTAAGAGCTAACCATAGAGGGTTGATGGCACTAACAAAATAAACAAAGCAAAATTTTATATTTAAAAAAAGCAAAAATACAAATTTAAACCAAGTTTTCTTTTGTAGCATGTTGAGGTCCTCGCCTTGCTTATTTCTTAACTGCGATTGTTATTTGTGAGTGATGATAAGAGGATAAGACTGAGTGTGAAATGGGATGGTGAATGATGGGGAATGTAACCGGGTCGGAACTGTTGACAGAGTGGAATTGACTCGGTCGGTACAGACCGCCATTCTCTCATCATAAGAGTCGTTGGCAACCCTTAATTGTAAATGCATCCACAGAACTAAGACACCAGTATTTTCGGTCTCAGATTATATTAAAAACTGAAAAAAACTTTTGGATTCAGCTAAATATGTGAGATTTAAGAGTGAAGCTTTTAAGCAGTAAGCACTGATCTTTATGCAAGATTGGGGGAAAGGTTTGGGAGAGCAAAGCGATGAAGGAGATCACTGAAAAGAGTTAGAATGTGTTAATAGAGAGTTATCCGATCAAGGTGAAAGTCATAAGTAGCAGTATCATTAGAAAAAGTGTGATTAACAAATCAAATATTTCCTGTGCACTAGTTCAGAGTGTTTAACCCTAACTTTAAACAAAATTCAACTCAAAGGACAAGCTGTAACTCTGTGAGTGATAGTATGTGGTTTGAATTGGACGCGTAAAACGTAAAGCACAAACACATTTGTCGCAATGATTGTTTTCTAAAGGACACTCTGTTTATTCGTTTATAGAAATACCAAGGATTACAAAAAAAAAAAAAAATAACTACGAGTTAGTCACCGATATACGTGGGTGTAGAAATGTAATAGCTAAATGTAGGAAAAGAAAGCCCAGTCCAAGCCAATACAATAACCTTTCCTAATGTCTTTGACGATAAATGAACTTTATCTCATACATGGTATGAGATAAAGATCTCATACACGTCTCCAATCTGAGGCGCCAATGTGAAACCCTTGAAAAGAAAACTATGCATTTGGCACTCAAGGAAGTAATCGGCCATGCATATTCCCTTCCTGATCTCTCATCTCTTACACACTGATGAAGTTTCATCATACAATTCAATGAGTACCCTTTAAACTTAACTAAAATCATTTGTAATTTGAACTTAAATCCGATCGCATAAGGATACACTATCCGAAACCCTTACTGGTCCTCCACGTCCCTTATGTACCTGCTATTGACACTACAGCTTGAAAAGATGGATGAATTTATCAACACACGAAAGAAAACTTTCAAAGCTGATTGATCTTGTTATCAATATTCTTGTGTTGAAGTCAGTTTCATCCTGACCCACTTTGTAAACGTTAGTACTTTACGGCTTCTACACACTAGCACATACCTTTATATGGCACATCTTAGGAATAACGCATTCCTTATTCTTTACAATGGTTTCTTCTATTATATACTTTCGTTTATTACAATTATTCTTTAGGTTTTATTGCTGGTGTTATCTCAAATAAGGTAACATATGCACAGCTGGTGTTCTAAGTCGAGACCCTCACCCGTTCCCCTGCGTAGTCTCTATAGTCATTGCGTCACAATTGTATTAGAATCTTTTGATTCAAGCATAGAGTATTAGATCCCATCCCATGAACCATACACGAGTCTAGCGATGTTATCCATAATACACTGCTCTAACTTCGCATTTTACTATTTATAGAATAGTGTCGAATTGAAAATGGTATCTTAACTAACCGGCCGACTCTAAAAACAGGATATACCGGTCACTGATAGAAAGTGAACAGAAATACTTACTTTCACTGGCAAACTGTAAACATCGTGTTAGGTTCGAACAGATGAATTGTCTTGGAACGTTTATTTGTATTATATATGAGTTAAAGTGTGTAAAATCTTACTAACGATGAACACAGTCTGTTCCTGAATGGTAAACAAAGAACACAATAAATAAGGCATTTTTTCTCCTGTCAATTCTCATGTCTTAAACAAGGGATTTCACTATTTTTCTTCTTTTTCTCCACTGTAATACTTACTCTTTGGCTCCTGTTGCTCCCTTTTAAAGTAATAGCCATTAGCAAACTCAGTCCAAAGTGCGTTATTGTCAGGCTCTCAAAGGAAAAGTAATAATTATCTGGTTTATTCTCGGTATATTTTTGTTTTATTTGAGTTACCATATAACCTATAATATATAGATTTTCTTCAACATTGACAATATCACATTAAGCAGAAACCTCTATTTGTTGGTGCGAGAACTAGTTAGGTTGTTATAACACTGGCCTATACCTCACTGACAAAGTCATCGCTTCGTTTCCTTTTAGAATAACGAATGCTTTTTATTCATGTTACTTGGACAAACTGAAATAAAACTAAGAATTCATGCCACCTTGATTCTTGGAATACTTAGCTTTCTGATTTATTAATATCTTACTTTCATTATATTATCGCAGTCGATAAACCTTCTTTTGATATGAATGATGTGTTGGGGTGGCCATCATTGATGTAACCTCTACTCCGTGGCACACTTTTCTCTAATTACCAACGCACGAAAATATATCAGACAATATAGCAAATATACACTCAATTGTTAATGTACAGTAGATGTACTGGTTGCAGAACTGGCCGGGTTAACAGCCTTGGTACTAGCAGCAAAAGGCTATACGATACAAGTAATTAATGTTAGTATTACTTAACTCTCAAAATCCCAATATTGTTGGAAAACTTGTTTTGTTAGTGGTTACACCAAATTGGAAACAGCATAAATTCAGCTATCCTTATCAAGCCAATAAAGGGTTCGATTGTCTTCCCAATCTTTCCTGAAAATGGTCCTTCTCCACCAAAAATTGTAGTCTTGAATCCAAGTATGTTCTCCACATCTGTAGCAACTTCCGAACCAGTTTGCTCCGTATGGATCGAAAGAGTCGACAACATTTTGCTTTTCTTTGAGTGTTTTAAGCTTCGCTACGACCTTGCAAGCACCATGCTGAAGGGCAGGGTATCTGTATGAGTAACTCTGTTGTTTGACGGTACCTAATTTTCTCCATTGGAAATACTGGTTGTACAAAGCTTTGCTTGCTCCAACTTTTTTAATGTAATTTGCCAATTCTTCCAACGAGCTGAAATTATCGGCATGAATATAAGAGTGAGGGGGCATCAATTTATTGTATTCCTCTTTTGTTCCCCCGAGAACTATGGGAATCGACTGCCAATTTTCTAGGGCATTCCAAACTTTTTCGGTCAAATATTCACTGCAACAACTATTTTCCAGACTAAAATGGAATTTATATTTCCTGAAGATGTCTTTTGCAATTCCAGTATTTCGACGAAGTGTTAGATTTCCACAAGCACCATACATATCCACCGGGAAGTATTTGGAAAGATCTTTCACCAATTTTGTTCTATCCCATCCGAGCCCATCACAGTGCCGAGAGGACACCCACGCGGCATACTTTGGCCTACCAGCAAACCAGTTTTCCTCCTTGCTTTTGGCCAAACTATCCGAATTTGGAGTGTACCAGCCGTATGTTCCGTGTACATCAGAGGTCGAATGGAACGTGAAAGACCAATTGTAGGTGTCGAATCTGTAAGCTTTTGGGGGTAGGAAACCAGGAACTATAGACGCCGGTTCCTGTGTGGAAAACAGCCATATCTGGCCAGGGTTTCTGTGTTTGCGAAGAGTTTCCCACTCACTCAATTCAAAAGGTCCCGTAGAGAAGAACACCAAGTGAGCACCAACTATTTCGGAAGCATTTTCCGAATGTCTAACGCGGACACTCACGTTGTGTTCCTTGCAGTGATGTGTTACAGGGTATTTGAAGTGCCAACCTGGTTTCTGTTTAAAAGCAACAAATTCGTAATTTCTCAATGACAACACGGAGTCTCTGAAATCGACAAGTTGTTGAACAGATTTCTCTGTGTAAATATTGCTGGTTAGTTTTTGAACAGGGTTTCCGAAGTCGTTTCCCACGTACAAATTTCTCATCTTCTCCACGTGCGTATTGTTCTTTTGCAAATACCTGACATACATATGTACGGTACATGTCAAGGTTACAAAGAGGACACAAACAAGCCATCTCCTTCTTGACTTGTTATTGCAAACGGTTGCGGACATGATTGACTTCTCTTTTTACGTCGTAGAGAAGATGCTTTCAATCTATAATCTGCGAAACAACAACATCAAATAAACAGAGATAAAAATATAGACATGCGACAGCATTTGTCTTAGCAAAGTGTTAAAAGAGATAATCAAATAAGTATTTTGTCTTCTTTATTTTTTCCTCCCCCTCTTTGGGTGATTGCCACTAAAAGCAAATATCAGACCATAGATAATGAAAGACAGTTGTAAGCGACACGACGTTCCTTTCTCACAGTTCTTTACTTGCAAGATACTCACATTTGTAATTATTTTCTTGTTTTTTCCATGATGTAATCCGTCTTGTCCGAGAAAGATTTGATGTCTGTCTTTTGCTTGGGGGACACTTGTGACGTTATTTCAAATCATTTTATCATTATTGCAAAAGTAACTGCCTTAAATGAACACGGTAGGATAATTAGATTCCGTGAACAGTCGTAGAATATTCTTGCTCAACTGTTAATCAATTTGTCAATTGTCAATCAATTGAAATAGATGAAAATTTAATAATTCGTATTATTAAAGGACACGGTGTTACTGTAATTAATGGTTTAAATTCTTGTGAAATAATTCTTTTAATATTCAGGCTGTTGTAAACGCTGTTCGTGTGTTTCCCTTTAATGGAAAATGATGCAGACGCAGGTGGAGATCAAACGTCTACTGATTTTGTAGAGGTATTAGGGAAGAAGGGCCTCCTGTTTTTAAGAAGCAAGGTACTCCTTAATTTGCTCTCAAATTAGTGTCCGGTTAGAATCGTAGACTCAAATGTTAATGACCGGTTTGCTAAGTGTGAACTTTGATCTACGCAAGTGAACTCAATAGGGTGAGATCTTCTTAAGATCCCAACAAGAGTAAACGACATGAAACTGCGAAAAATAGATAATTAGCATCAAGGTAATGACTGCCTTCACTGCGATCTTAAATGACTTCCTTGTGTTTAAAACTCATCTCGATCGAGAAAGTTTGTTGACAAGATTAACTGATTCCGTAACGTTGATGGATACAGCTGTCATCGCTCTTTACTTTCATCCGATGTCCGGAGATAACATTTTTTCTACAATGAAAGACATCGATGCAGCAAAGGCAAAGGCAGCTAAGGCCAGCTAAGTACCTATAGAGGTCACACTGCAGAGTGTTGAGATGCAAAAGACAACTCTGTCTTCAAATCATTCCAAGTGTTACTGTACATAGGCAACCTTGCGCACTGAAGTATACAAACAAGCACACAACAATGTCATTATCATAAACAAAGAATAGGATGAGCTTCCTCAATAATACTGCACAGGAAATCACATACTCAGTAATAGCCAGGTCCCCACACCACCTTCACATAAAGAATCCTCCACCCCCCCCCCCCCCACTCCGCGTCCACGTTTTTGTGATACAACAAGTACTACAATTTAATTTCGCTCATTTTAATTAGTTAATTTCGTAATTTCGCTGAAAACTCCTCTCTTATGTTGGACAAGGGATGGGATTTTAATAAAACCCTATCTCCAATCTTAATAAATGAAGCATCCCTGTTGCTATCATAGTTTATCTTATTCTTATCTGATTCTGATTAATTTTGCATATTTTGCTTTGCAGCTTCAAACATTTTTTTTTTTTTTTTTTATCGTACGTATATCTCTTGTTTTGAGAACCGATCTGCGGTACATTATCCACGACAAAGGTGTAACAAGTACCCTATATAAAAAAGAATACCTATCTGAGCACAGCTGCTAGAACTTTTCCTGTTTCTGTTTTCAAAGCGTATAATAATGAAAACCTGTAAAAATGATCGATTATCACCAAGCGATAACTGTTTCCATCCCTACTCTCAGAAAATAGACAAATCAAATTCATTACAGCATATTCCAAAGAAACCTACTCTGAGTAGAATTCATGAGTAATTAAATGAGGATTAAAGTGAAGATCGTTAACTACTCTTTATCAAAAACAAAAATTAATCAAAAAAAGTGTTACAAAAATTGAAAAAAAAATCCTGTTTAGATAAGGAGAACTGTTGCCCCAAGACTCTCTGCTCAACATCTAAAATAAAATTTGAAACCAGCGCACTTAAAAATATCTTAAATTTATTTTCAAGTTGTGACCTTACTCCTATAGGCAAAATTGTCTTGGTTAAAACGTACGGCATTTCGCAATTTGTGTATCTGTTCCAGTGTCTACCTAATCCTCCATTTTATTTTTGTTAAGCAACTGAAAAGTATCTTATTTACATTCATTTGTTCTGGAAAACCAGACAAAATTAAGGGTACTACATTGATAAGTTCTACTACAGAAGGAGGTTTGAATGCAACATATATCAATAGTTTCATAAATGGTTTGAAATGTACTTGGGTTAAGCGTTTCACTAATGCAAAAGCTTCTATTTGGAAAATTTATTTCAATTATCACCTTATAAAATACGGGGGGTCAATTATTTTTTGATTGCAACTATAAGCCATGTGATGTCAATACTCATAATTTATTTCTTAACGATGTTCTTCACGCTTGGTCTCTTTTTACCTTTAAAGACGTTAAGGAAAAGTTCCAAAGTCAAATTATTTGGAACAATCACTTCATTACAGTGAATGGAAGTATTTTATTATATAAAAAATGGATCAGTAAAGGAATTAAATGTATCAAGGACATTATTGATGCAAACAATCACTTTTTATCCTTTTCAGATTTCACACTAATTGTCCTTTTACTGTTTATTACGGTGTAATTAATGCCATTCCAAGAGGTTGGAGAAGACCAGTTGATCAGTTTAAAGGGAAATAGGGCGTTTAGAATACACCAAAATGACATACAAAAGAAATAGCTTTAGTCATTGTTAAACCATTAAGTCTCATCAATAAACATCTGCCAAAGCTTCATCTCCTCAAAACATTGTGCATGTGATGAGTAACGGAAGATGCATTATTTGAAATTTGAAAAGTTTGGGTGAACAAATTAGTGTTGAGCAACAAATAACTGGGTTTCTATCCGAGAGAAACTTATTTCTTGAACAGAAGACTACTGTCCTTCCTTATTTTGAATAATCTATCATTCTGCACCGACAAACATTGGTTTTAAAAATATGGATGTTTTCTGAAAAACAAACGCCCTATTTCCCTTTAACAATAGTGACATTTCACGGTCGGAAAATATTCATAATGTCACTAAGCTGTCAAGATTAATTTATAAGCAGCTTGTTTCGCAAATTGTTACAAAGCCAAAGACAATACTTAAATGGAATGCTAATTTTAATTTAAGTGAAGACTAGTGACAAGTGATTTGGAATATTCCATTTAGGTCTTTACGTGAAACGAAGATTATTTACTTTCAATATCGCTGTCTCCACAGTATTTTAGGTACTAATTATTTCTTATTTCTTATTAAAAAGACAGATAATCCTCGTCGTAATTTATGTGGTATAAAAGAGGAGACGATAGAGCATCTCTTCTGGGAGTGTAACGTAAGTTCAAATTTTATTTTAGCCGTTGAACAAAAGGTTTTCAATAGGCAGTTTATTTTTTCAAAAAGAGATATTTTTTTTTGGATATGAACTTTTACCGAAGCACCCTTTGAATTTTCTCATTTTGCATGTTAAATATTATATCTTTCAGAAGAACTCACAAAAAGCTCCGTTAATTGTTAACGAGTTTTTGTATAATTTAAAATTTGCGTTACAAGTTGAAAGTCACTTAAGTGGATACAATCGAGGGCCTTTTCTGTATAGCAAGCTTAAGTCGGTCTTCAATGAGTGCAAATTCTTATTTGAGTAGAACATGTTTCCTGTTGTCATAGAAAATTTCCTTTTCTTTCACTGTAAAAAGTGATTCTTTTTTTCTGTTCATTCCATTCTGGTTATGCTTGTTACTGTGAATTTCTCTGTTATCTGAGATGCAAGAAATTGTTGTTTTTGTTGTGAAATCAAGTTTTGAAATAAATGAAAAAAAAAAAAGAAACCAGCGCACAATCCCAAAATAAATGACTCAATGTTTCCTCATGCTGTTTACAAAAGGTGCACAAAGCATCAGCCCTTTGCTTCATAAGAAAAAGTATTTTGTTTGTGCCTAGAATACGATTTAAAAAACGGAATTGAAAATACTTTAATTTACTATCTCTTAGAGAGCTAAAGGGGATTTGGAAAATAGTATTCCAAAGACATGGGTCTAAATTAAAATCTCTATTCCATTTAGTAATGGCTTTCAGAGCGACAGTAATAGAATTTATAATACACTTATAGATTCCTCTAGAGACCGAGGGCATTCTCCAAATGGCAGATACCTTCGTAGCAACATTCTCTTCAACTATTTCTAGTTCCATAAAATGAGGTCTCCACCATTTTGGAATGGCTGAATAAATACCATACAAAAAAGTGAAAGGGAAAGAATTAATATTAAACATTCTTTTAAACCTTTCCTATATTATTTACGTCTAAAAGGTCGTCTACATAAACGACCCTCTTTTCATACATAAATTCATAATAAATGATTTCGCTAGTGACCTTAATATGAGAGTTGTTCCAAATTATTTCCCTTTTAAAGTTACTGGTGGGAACATAGGAGAAAAAAGTTGACCATGCCCTGCATACATCCTGTAAAAAACAGTTATCGATTATAATATCATCACCTTTAAAATTGCAGCTAAAAAGCAACTTTTTACCATATTTATGAAGACAGAAGTCAAAATATAGTTTCCACACTGCTTCATTGTCGTCCAAATATCTCTTTACCCAAGTAGACTTACGACTCCTAATGAAGCTTGGAATGTGGGTAGCCCCCAGGCCACCTGCAAAAGTTGGATTGTATAAAGTAAAACGTTTGATTTTTTCAGGCTTTCCTGCCCAGATAAACTTAAATATAATCCTTTCCATTTCCTTGATAAATTCAATGGGAGGGTCAGGTAAAACTTGAAAAAGATAAACAAATTGGCTTAACCCCAGTGATTTAACCATAGCAACTTTGCCTAGAGGAGTCAAATCTCTTTGCGACCATAAAGCAAGCAACTTTTTAAGTCTTGACAATTTGTGAGGAAAATTAAGCCTAAACAAATTCTCTATGAAATGGTCAAATGTTATCCCTAGCATAATTACTGGACCCACTGTCCACTTGAGCCCAAACATTGGTTGAGTGAAAGAGTTTTTCCCAACCAAAGAACCCAACGGGAAACAGTGGATTTATTCTATATTAATTTTCAGTCCCGAGGCATGTTCATAAATATGAAGAGCTGAAACAGCTTCTCTTAAAGAGTCGTAAGAACCATTTAACAATAACTTGGTGTTATCAGCGTACTGCATAATCTTAATTTCCTCACCAAACATGGAGATACCATTAATGCTAGGGTTACCCTTAACATAGATCGAAAAACTTCGGCACATATAATAAATAAATACGGGCTAAGGGGGCATCCTTGACGCAACCCCTTGGTTATATTAAAAGCAGCACATGAAAAACCATTATTCAAAACTCGACCTGTATTATTTGAATAAAGTGTAGAGGTCCAACGAATAAAGTCTTCTCCAAAATTGAAAAGCTTTAAGCTATTGATAATAAAATTCCAGTCTACTCTGTCAAAAGCCTTCTCGAAATTTATTAAAAACAACAATCCTTTTTTATTATTATAAGAACAAAAATTGATTAGGTCCAAGACCAATCGAATATTCTCCCCTATGAAACGTCCTTTTATGAAACCAGTTTGGTTGGAACTCATAATTTTGGGCAAAAAAGGTTGGATTCTAGAAGCAAGCGCTTTAGAGCAAATCTTATAATCCGTATTTAACAAAGAAATTGGACGGTAATTCTTTAACATATGGTGATTTTTACCAGGTTTTGGAATGAGGGTGATAACCGCTCTGCATTCGTCCACGATTAAAAGTCCTTCACAAGAATCGGCCTCGTCCTTATCCAACCCATTACCAACCTGCAAAGTCTGAAAAAAAAAACCCTCTGAATTACAACAGTCTTTCTGGTAAAGGGCACAATAAAAAGATCTTATCTCCCTTAAAATGCGGTCACTCGCAGTCAAAATAACACCATCAGTAGTGTGAAGTTCACGAATTACACTCGACTCTTTATGCCTTTTTTTCTAAGTTTGAAAAGTATTTGGTACTTTTTTCGCCCTTCTCCACCCACCTAGCCCTTGATCTAACAATTATTCCTTGCAATTTAAGGTCATATAAATGATTCAATTGCGTTCTAGACTCATTTAATTCCTGAAATACCTCTGGGGAGTTTGATTCAAAATACATTTTTTCTAACCTACTAATTCTTTTCAATAAACTTGTCTCACGTTCACGATGATTCTTGGCTTTTTTCGTAGAATAATCGATTGTAATGATTCTAACTTTATACTTAATATGCTCCCATTTGAGGGAAGGATTATAAAAATCGGCGTTATCAATCTCAGTATCCAAAAGATTATTAATTAAACTTACATATCTGCATCGTTCAAAAGGGAATTATTAAATTTCCAGTACCCTGGACCTCTCTTCTCGGGAAACACTTGGAGATTGCAGTTTACTAAAGAATGGTCAGATTGTAGACTTGGAGAGATGTTCACATTAGAAATACATTTTATCAAATGACTGGAAATTAAGAAAAAATCTAGATTCCGACAGTAATACTTGAACTCCACGTGTACACCTTAGCGTGAGGGTTCCTTTCCCTCCACACATCAATCAGAATATGCCTGTTCATGAGATCTTAACATTGATCCCTTGCTCTAAAGTTAGTCTGCTGTACACCTCCAGTTTTGTCCAATTCTAGATCAAAAACAAGGTTGAAATCGCCACCCATAACTACATTCTCACAAGCAAAATTACATAGATTAGCTGAGATCGAGTCAAAAAAGGATGACGAATCAATTTGGGGGGGGGGGCATAAATACAGACAGTGAAAAATTTACTGTGAATCTTAGCATCAATGATAATATATCTGCCACCAGTATGAGATTTTATGTTAATGAGATGTACGATAGAGCAAGGTTGAACAAAATACACACTCCTCTGCTAGAACAGGAGCCATGTGCAAAAACAATCTTCCCACCCCATTCATTCTGCCAAAACCTCGAATCCCTTTCTATATTATGCGACTCTTGGATCAGAAAGATATCTCTCTTTTGTTTATGCAGAAAACTAAACACCTTTCTACGCTACTTTGAGTGTCTCAGGCCTCGTACATTGTAGCTAGTGAATTTTAGCTCTGTCATCAAATACAAAAGCGGTTGGGGATAGCTTACATGCCTTAGACAGTCTGGAATTCCTCTTACCATTGGTCTGAATAAACTGAGTGATATCATGTAAAGCAGAGTGATACTCACATACTTCACAAGATGGAAGGTAACAGAAAAGAAAAAAAAAGTCAATCCATCAAGAAAATTAGGAGTACTTTCTCCTAACGCAATCCTGCTGAAAAAGGACCTTGCTCCAAATAGGTCACAGAAAACACAAACCATAACACAGCTGACACAATTAGAGGCTCCAGAAAACGACAGAAAATAAAGTGGGAGGACTGACAAGGAACAAATACTATAATAAAGCTGTACAAGAACACAATGCAAAATGGAGTGAAATAACAATTTTCCTTTGAATTGCAGCAAGCTTTTTTTTCAATGATATAATCAAAAGTCGCTTTATTATTATTATTATTATTATTGTTATTATTATTATAACCATTACTATTATTATTATTGTTATTATTATTATTGTTATTGTTATTATAATTATTATTATTATTACCGTTGTTGCTGCCGTTGCTGTGTTGCTGTTGTTATTGTTGGTGGTGGTGATAGTAGTAGTAGTAGTAGTAGTAGTAGTAGTAGTAGTAGTAGTAGTAGTAGTAGTAGTAGTAGTAGTAGTAGTAGTAGTAGTAGTAGTAGTAGTAGTAGTAGTAGTAGTAGTAGTAGTAGTAGTACTAGTACTAGTACTAGTACTAGTACTAGTACTAGTACTAGTACTAGTACTAGTACTAGTACTAGTACTAGTACTAGGAGGTACTAGTAGGAAGTGCTATATTTATCCTTGGGCCCTTCTTTCAAATATTGATGCGATTATATTAATGCATTTCAACTGACTTATCTTTAAAAACAAAATAATGATATATTTCTTTCAAGTTTCAAATTTCAAGTAGGTTACCAGCATGCTTTGAAAAAATCATTTTAAAATGTGTTTGGATATCACAATCAATATGCATATGTTTACCCAGCTAGCGATACAGGAAAGGACAGACACGTCACCTAGGTCAGAGACTAACGCAATTGCTATCTCAATGTTGTGTTGGTTTGCTCTGGAAAATTGTTCTTACCTTTTAAAAACTTAATCCATTACACACAACAACAACAACAACAACAAAATGAATAGAATACTATAAACCTCTTCAGTCTAAAAGCGTTCTTCAGAAAGAGCTTTGTCTTACCGTCAGCTCGTTAGCTCCTCCTTGAATTCCTGCGATAATGTTGCAGACACGACGCTGCCAACGTACATAATAACAGTGGGATTGCTTACACCAGTGTCCCAGTTTGGGTTCTGAGCTACAATCTCCCTCCAAATGTATCACATACTACATGAGTATGTCAATTTGGGTCACCAGGTTTAGTTAAAGAACCTTTAGTGTAGCCAGTTACGCTTCATTTGAGGTCCTCGAGGATCAAAGTTCATGCTGGTCAGGCTACAAGAAATTCTCTTAGCGGCATTGTTGAGTCGGTACACTTGTCTTTTGGTAATTACATTCATTGTACATAAATGTTTGATGATTATCGCAATTAAAATTCAATAATTGTAAGATCGTGTCCTATATGTTTATCAGTCTATCTGGCTCGTACATTTTTAATAGGGGGTTGAAAGAACGTGGAAATCGGAACTTCTGGGATGATCAAAATATAAACGTTAAACGTTAATCGTCGCCAAAGAATTTGAGGTGTTCAAATTGAAAAGAGGATTCTACGGCTGTTAGATTAACCACCGTTATATTCAGTTATGTCAAGGTGTACCGGTATACCGTCAGGATGGTTCCAAGAACACGCATGAGAATTGGATTGTTTTGAATCGATTTCTCTAACCTCTAAAAGATGACGACAGGTGGCCAATACTGCTTCTTAACAGCGATCCATGTAAAGTGACCAAAAACATGAGATCGCAGCTTAGGAAGGTCCTCATTTCCCACAGTCTTTCTTCAGACCAAAGCAATAGGTTTCAATAATTTTCAGAACATTAAAGGCATGTTGTTTGGTCTGATTTAAGATTTTGCACCTACGATGTTTTTGTTTTGTTGGAACTTTGGGAGACAAACATGAATACAAAACGTAGGACAATAGGAATTAACTACTTTAAAAAAATGAGCCTATTGTACATTCCTGCTTACAGGACAGATTTCTTACAATGTTTACACAAACGAACAATATGTTGACCGGAGAAGACCACAGCCATACCTTTTGCTAAGTAACATGGTGGATCTACATATAGTATACGGTTATGTAGTATCTTCTTATTTAATTTGCGATCTACTTGGCAGAAATGGACATACGTATTAGCCACCCTCCCCCTCGGTGTCAAATCGAAAAAGGATTCATACGCTTTAAGGCAAGACACTGAGACTATCCTTTAACATGACTGTTCGATAAACATTATCTCATACCATTCAGTGATAAAAGAAACAAACAAACAAGAAAAGTGAACAAATACACTTACAATTTAAATATCTTCTTAGATAACGCATAAAGTGTGATTTTCGCCTTTTACAATACCCACTCGAATGGACAATGTTAAAACTCCATTATCTCAATTGGTAAGGGTATGGGCCTTGGTTTAAATATGAATTTGAGCAAATTCAAAACAAATTTCTGTCACAAATGATATCAAAAGAAACCAAAGTCCAAATAACATTCTTAGGCCTACATAAAAAGGGCACGAAATCATTTGAGAGACACTAGAAAAGCAGACAGACTCTTTCCAAGCTTACGACCTTACAAGAAATAGACGAAACATCAAAGAACAAGGGAAAATAACTAGGCGTACAGGGAACATACCAGATTATAGAACAAGAATTTGCTGAACAAATTTGTAATAAATTTTGATTCTGTTTTGAAACGCATTCAATGAATTAGACTTTGAATAGTAAAAGGTATATTTTGCCATAGTCAAAAACAATTATTATTCAATAAAAATCTACCAATGGGTGTGTTAAGATGAGAAAAAGTGAAAAAAAAAATCTGTTCGATTAGTTCGATTTTAAAATAGCGGCTCGGGCTTACTGCACTTAAACTGATTAATTTGTTGAAAAAAAAAAACGTTTCCTTACCTTGGGAGACTTTGATTGTAAAGTGTCCTCACTTACTTACACCTAGGTCAGACATAGGTATCCCTACACTGCAGTCTTCTGACATAGGCTGTACACTTTGTTTCCTGCATCTAAACATATCAGCAACCTAGCACATAGGGTGACCTTACGACCTTAATCAAGGTCATAATCACAATGCTTCACAGAAGATGTTAAGATCTTTGATTCTACCTGTAGGTTATAGATTATGACCCAGAAAATTTGTGGGCTACTTAGACCTATAGATTTGCCTTTGATACCTCAAAAATGGTAAACATTAATGTCCTTGCAGGAAAACCTTGCAAATTCCATTAAGGTTCCTGGAAGAAAAAGATTTAGGATTTCTATCCTGAAGATTTTGAGGTATTTTCAGGGATTTTACCTTATTATATTTTTTTAGTGTAGCCTAGGCAGATTTATGTTTCTTTTTCACCCTCCCAGTATAGTATTCCCTTAGAACATCTTTTGCGAAATCAGTCACTCTGCTGACAACGATACATCTGCAGTTCAGGTGTAAGGTTAACGAGTGATGGAAAACATTGACATTGGACTAAATAAGGAAATATCTCGCTTGGCATCAGAGTGAGTGTCATGTCTAGGGGGTTAAGGCCAAAAATGTTAGTTACATTAAATGAGGTTTTTCAAAGTTGTGAAGAAACGTCACATGGTAGCACAATAACTAAACTCTGTGGAATGGACTTCTTTTTACTGACCATTTAATGTAAAAATCGCTAATTTGGGGTTTATTTGAGTGTTTGGAGCTCGACTGGGCTGAATTATAAATTATATAGAGTCTAGGCCGTGCATACTCAATGGAGAAATTGCTAATGTTATTTCTGATTGCTGAGACTCATCTCCTGAAAATTTATGTTATATGATCTAAATCTGAACTTTGGTCTGTCCCAACTTTCAATTAATAAGTTTGAATAAGCTAGTACCATTTATTTTTTGTGACACTTTGAAATGTATCAATCATATGCATGCTTCAAAACGTTAGCATATGGGTATTTAATGAGTACCTTCACTAACTGCAAGAAAAGAAGTTTGAAATTTCTATGACAGGACGGAATTACGTTCGACAGGACGGAATGTTTATGCAATAGGACGGGAATTACTTTCACTTGATTGGAATTGTTTTACATCAAACTGACTTGTGTACACTGTACAGTCAACTGTTTACATACTTTAATAATCATCTTTCGGGCTTTATTTCGGTGGGACAGTGGTAGTGAACAGTATTAGTGTAACTACGTGTGGTATTATCAGCAGTCGAAACGCGCAACAGACGTAGCGACCAACAATATTCTTTTGCTCTTTAATATTTATTTGGCTTTTTGTATCTCAACTCAGCAAATGGGAACATTTCCGGAATTACTGTTTACTGTACAGTATATTTATATGTTTATATTATCTTCAACCAGCAGTGAAGTTCATAGTTATGGAGGACACTCAGTGGATGCAAGTGGTATGACTCATAAGACCACAATGGGCTTTTACTGCATACCAGTTGATGTACCCTTGTTCTTTGTCTTCAGTTCCTAATCTGCTCTTGTAGAATATAGTTGAAATATATACCTGCTATTAACTTACATATTGGAGTTCTCTCATAATTGGTGTCATACCCGCTTGATCATTTATTTAATATCACCAAGATATTACACTGGCGACGAAGGTTGTTTTCATTGGACTTATTCTCTTTGGTTCCAACAAATTCATTTTTTTTTAAGATGGCCTTGATTGGAAGAGTTGGGGAGTTTGATTCCAGCTGTGAGGACTTTGCAAGTTATGAAAAGAGACTTGGGCAGTTCTTTACTGCAAATGATGTAAAGACTGAGAAGCAGGTAGCAGTTTTCCTTCGTGTTATCGGAGCTAAGACGTACGGTCTTCTGAAAAGCCTCGTCATGCCGGAGAAACCGTCGGAAAAAGCTTACGATGAACTTATCAAAGTTTTGAAAGAGCATTTAACGCCTAAACCTCTAGTCATCGCCGAAAGGTTCAAGTTCCATCGACGCAATCAGAAAGAGGGATAATCAATTTCACCTCCTCGGCAGAATTAAAGAAATTATCGTCTACTTGTGAGTTTGGACAATTTCTCCAGGAAGCGCTGAGAGACAGGTTTGTTTGTGGAATACGGGATGTTATCACACAGAGGAAATTATTGTCACAGGAAAACCTAACTTATGCCAAGGCCCTTGAAAGTGCATTGGCCACAGAGATGGCTGCCCACAATGTAAGTGAAATTAATGTAGGAACTCCAGCCCAGGTACACAATGTGGACATGAAAAGAAGACAGTCCGGAAGGAAGCGTGACCAGGCTGCAAATAACTCTCAACAGAATTATAGCAACAGTTGCTATAGGTGTGGCGGATCATATCACGCAGCAGAAAACTGCAGGTTCAAGACCTACAAGTGCAAAAAGTGCCACAAAACAGGACACCTTGCCAGAGCTTGTCGATCCAAGTTAGGTACAACTACGACTAAGCCAAATGCCAATCTGGTGGAAGTTGACCCCAGTACACTTTCTGTACCCCAACCTCAGCAAGAGGACCTGAGCCTTTTTGGACTTCATAGAGTGGACGATCCCGGAACAGAATCAATTAAAATTTACGTGACTATTGAGGGGACAGAAATTCGCAAAGGTGAAGGGGCAACCCCCGCTGTTAGGAAGAAACTGGCTTAGAGTTTTACGTTTGGGCTGGGCCTCTATCTTTTCCGTGAATAAGGCACCAAATCCAGAATCCACAAATGTTGACAGTGTCGATAAACTTTTACATAAGTATGAAAGCCTTTTAAATGGAGAACTCGGAACTTTAAACGTTCACAAGGCAATAATCAAGGTAAAAGATGATGTCTCTCCTAATTTTTTTAAGCCAAGGCCAGTCCCTTATGCATTAAAAGAGTCTGTGGGCAATGAGCTTGACAGATTAGAGTTAGAGGGGATTATTTCGAAAGTAGAGCATAGTGAGTGGGCTACTCCTATTGTAGTTGTTCCAAAAGCTGACAAAAGTATTCGTATTTGCGGTGACTATAAAGTCACCATTAATCAGTGTATTGATATTGACCAGTACCCCTTGCCAAATCCCCAAGATATTTTTGCAAATTTGGCAGGCGGAACAATTTTTTCTAAACTTGATTTGTCGCAGGCCTATCAACAAATGTTGGTAGATGAAAGGTCACGAAAGTATTAAACAATTTCTACCCATAAGGGTCTATATCAGTACAATCGCTTACCTTTTGGGGTTTCCAGTGCACCCGCTATTTTTCAGTCAGTAATGGACAAAATGTTACAAGGTCTGGAAGGGGTGATGTGTTATTTGGATGACATTTTAGTTGTAGGCAACGACAAACGCCAAAACCTGTCTAGAGTTGATGCAGTTCTCCAGAGATTGGAAGAACATGGATTGAAACTGAAGGTCTCGAAATGCGAGTTTTTGAAAGATTCTGTAGAGTATTTAGGACATCTGGTAAACTCAGAGGGGCTCCACCCTAATCCTGAAAAAGTCCAAGCAATTAATGAGGCACCAAAACCCAAGAATGTCAGTGGATTGAGGTCATTTCTGGGGATGATCCAATACTATGCCAAGTTTTTGCCTAATCTGTCTTCCCTGTTACACCCTCTAAATGAATCACTTAAACCAACAACACACTGGAAATGGACAGAGGAGTGTGAAAAGGCCTTCAATTACTGCGTTCCCACGGAACCGGGCTTGCCCCGACCTTGGACTCCCTGTTCAGCCCGGTGTTTTAAATCCGTGTCCTAACGAGTTGTAGACCACCTCGAAGCAGGGCAAAAGCTTCCTGCGCGAACTGTATACTATAAATCTCTGCAGTGTTTACGTTGACCAATTGATGATGATGAAGCTACAGATTAACCAATGATGCACAAAGGGGCTGTGTCTTCAGTGTGCAAACGTAGCGTGCACTGCTTTTGTATGTCGCACAGTGCAGTGCATACACAACTGCAGGAAGCCGGGTAGTTGGGCCGGGAACTCCACAGGCTTAATTATAATATATGCGATAGGGATGTAATATCATGGGATTTGCTATATGGTTTTGTGAGTTTACGTAAGTTTGTAGAAAAAATACATGAAAAAGAGCTTGGATACTTGACTTCATGTATTTCTCATTATTACTGATTAGGCGTTATACGTTTTGACTGATCAATATCGATGACACCAGACCGCCCGTACTGCCATACTTGCACTCATTAGGGGAGGGGGATGCAACTATTATTTTTCCATGCAAATTCCACGGTAGCACTTTTTGTCATGTGGAAACCCTGTTTGCATAAATGTCAAGCATAAGCATATGGCAAACTGAGTTACAAAAGTGCATATTGGATACGAAAGGTTCCATGTAACTGGACGATTGGACTACCGGTACCATATACTTACGCTGTACTAACAATAAGCGTTCAACATGATGGTTTCACATGGCTTATAGTGATAGGGAGCTGTTGGCATATTGAGCAATAGGCGCATATCGTGAGGCTTGAATAGTGGGCTACGTTTATCATTTACCAAAACATCTTCACAAATTGCAAAGGAACAACAATGTTGGAAGCTACGCCATATTCCTTGTTTACCAAGGAGGTGAGCAAATTGAATCATGATGGCTATCAGTCACCATCTAACTTTAGCAGATGTCGTTGTGTACAATTGATGCTACAGCTCGATTGGTGACATGAAAAATAAATGTAATACTACAAACTTAAGCAAGTTTCAGTATATTGTTTTAGGCATGTATGTCAGAAACAAAAAAATGAAATCATCGAAACCACGCACTTGTGCGTTCTGGTTCATTCTTCTTCCTTTCAATTTCTGCAAAAGAAAGTTCAAATAACAACTTGTCACATCTATCAATTAAACAATTTTCTGCAAAATGTCCAAGTCTTCACTTCCCAAACCAGAAACACAAATGTCAGGATGTGATAAGTTGTCATTCAACATTTGGCGATTATTGTTAAGTTGCTAAGAAATGAGCGACATAACTTTTCGCATTTATTTCTCACGTACAAAAACAAGTGAACAAGTCAACATTTTGCATGAAATTGTTAAATTGGCTGCATGTAATGAGGAATTGTCATGTGAGCATTTTGCAGTAAACTGTCGACTTATAAGGGCCCGGCACTTAGGTTTCTGTACATACTGTAAAGGCGCGTTCACACTACAACGATATCGGATCGGATTACGATCCATTTTTTTTATTTTTAGTAAATATCTTCTCCATCTCTGATCGGAAAGAACCAAAAATTTGTCAACTTGTGTAAAGATATGATTTGTACCAGAGGACCACGGAAATGAAATGTTATCTAATTATTTCGTGACGTCACATCGACAGACAGCTTTTATCGGACACTCGTAGTCCGTTCTTTTTATACACGTTAAACCATATATCCAAAACACCTTCAAAAAGATTCAATATACAGCAAAACTTGTTTGATAAATTTATACATTATTGGATATGCCATTAAAGGGACAATTTCTTTCCTTTTTTGTTGATTGTAAACACGTAAAGAACCAATAGTTGAGACTGTTTACTAAAATGTGACTTAGTATTGCCGATCTATACTAGTTTCATATCCCACTTTACACATACATCTGCACGTAGCTGACCAAAACAGGACTACTGTCGCTGAAAAGAAGTCAGTGAAATCGCATATTTCGTGCCGAAAATATAAACAAAATCATTCCCTTTTCATATAAAGTAATTTTAACACTAGAATGATACATTGCATGAATTTTTGTGTGATTTTGTTCTTAATTTAAAGAAAAATTGGGATTTATTTTTTGGTGATCTCTTTGCAGAAATTTCAGTCTCAGTACACGTGGACTGTAGTTCTCTTGTCATAGGAATGTTAGTTTAGGCAAGGATTCAAAAGACTTAATGATGAAATTACTAAGTTATATCTACGTTGCACTAATCAATATTCTAAGGAATCATTAAAGCTAATTATGGATAGACAAGGCAGGGCAGAACATTTTCTAGTAAAACATTCCAGAACTTTATCCAGAACTATAATATTTATCTCTCCTCTATCTAAATGATCTAGTTCAAATCAAAAGCGACGAAAAAGCCATACACAGAAAAAAAAAGAAAAGAAAAACACCAAGTGATAGGTTACCCAAGCATGGATTAACTTTGCTCAGGAGGCTAGTAACGGGTGCACAGGTTTCCATATGTGCAAAATGGTGCTAAATTTGATTTGAATCTGAACATATCTTCCATAAATTCCTACTTATTTTGAAGGGGAATAGTGAGTTTAGAATTCACCAACATGCAAAGAAAATAGCTTTAATCATCGTTAAAACATTCCGTCTCATCAATAAATATTATGTAATGATTGTGCAAAGTTTGGGTAAACAAATTACTGTTGAGCAACAAATAACTGGATTTCTATCTGTTAGAAACTTATTTCTTGAAAAGAAGGATACAGTTCTTCCTAATTTGAAGGATGTATCACTCTATGTCCTTAAACATTGGTTTAAAAACATGATTGTTTTCTGTAAAACAAATTATTTCCATTTAATGATTTTACATTTTCTTTTTTGTCCCGCGTGCGTTGAAAAATATATATTGTTTAATATACCTTACCGTCCCCTTGTTAATTTAGAGGGGCAATATGACGATTCAGTATAGCATATTGAAATATTGGCACACCTATATGCCCCCACACTTTTCCTAATCATAATAATCGCGCTATATTCAGCTTCCTTACATTTAAGCAGGGGCATAGCGAGAATTTAATGTTATGGGGCGGTCCATGGGGGACGGGTCTAAGGCTAGCTCATAGAGGGTGCGCTAGATGCAAAATGGTGCCACATTTCAAGCTGAACTTAAATTTAATATATCTCCAGGAATCCTTATTTTTCAAGTAATGATTTTAATTTTTCGTCAATTTTGAATCATCCTGTCCCCCACCCATCCTCCTACCCTCACACGGAAGTAGCGTTTTGCCTAAAGCATATTTCATTTGTCATATATAGAAGAGCAGAGTATGCATTTTCAGAATACGTCATGGCAGTGACGTAGCCAGCATTCCAGAAAAATGAAAGTATACACATCTTATGTGTAGGCCTATATATTGCGGTGTTCGTCTATTTCACGATTTGGATGGGATTCTAGTCAATCTAGTGTTCGAATTGTCACAAGGACCTAGGGAAAATTGGGTAGAAATATCAACCACATTCACTCCACACTACAAAAACATACTCAAGTATAAATCGCTACCCTCTTACATAATCCTGTCCTCGATTCCTTCCTCTCTTTTCCTCCTCCTTCCCATTCTTTCTGCTTTATATTTTTCGCCTTAATTTTTCTCTCATTTTTTTCTTGTTCTTTATTTGGGGGGGGGGGGCTACCGCACCTGAATTTAAGTAAATGCGGAATGGAAACAGCTTTTTTTTATTTTTGAAGAGCTGACGAAGTCACTGTGACTTTAAATACTAATTTCATATTGAGTGAATAAATAGACCGGTAGAAACAGCTCGAGAATGTTTTTGTTTTTTATCACTAACGTAGCAAGAAGGGTGGACGGGGATAGGTTAGGAATTTGGGCGACTTTAAAAAATATAGAAGCGAAAAAAAAAAACGAGAAAAGTGAGGGACGTGTCAGAAGTTAATGAGTGAGGGAAGGAGAGCGTAGTTTGGAAATATTGACACAGAAAAGCTTCCAGTAACTTTACATAATGAAATTCACTTCTTTTTTCTGTTGATCAGGTTAATTGAAGAATCTTAACATTTTTATTCTCGCTTATTTGTGTCCCACTGATGATCTGTCTTAGTTGTATTTTTTTTCTAGATGGCACCATGGGGGAGTGTGGGGACTAATTCCCTTGCTTTTCAGAGACGCTGTCTTTAATAACGACTGGAAACTGCGTTTATAAGCTATATATTCCTCTAGCAAATGGGATGTGGTACACATTTATATGAACATTTTGATAGTCTTCACAAAATAGATTGTGACACTTTCTGTATTTTTGTTTGTTTTCTTCTTTTTCTCTGTTGAGTTCAAGTCATCTACCTGAGACACATCTCAGAAAAAAGTTTTCGCGCCCCACGCAAAGTTATCTTCTCTCTACACTAAACATTTTCTCGAGCTACCGCATTTATAGTTTCCTTCCGAAAACCTCAGACTTGAACACAATTTTCTTTTTCCTTTTTTTTTCTCGTCCTTTGTACGTTCATACATCTACCACATTATTTATGAACATAGTTGTGCAACAATTTCCGTGTTTTTTCCTTACTTAAACCTAGGTCACAAAATTTTGGAAGTGGTCACCGAAGTTACTCCTCATGCCCACATCACTTCCCAGGGTAGCACTTTTCTATTTTAAATTCATGTCCAATCCCAACCCGAGCTTTCTGAACTTGGCCCTGCTCCTGCATATTGCTTCAACTGACATTCTTTGTATTTAAAGGGAAATAAAGCTTTTGTTTTGGAAAAACATCCATATTTTTGACAGGCCCGTATCCGGGGGGGGGGGGAGGGTTTCAGGGGGTTCAGACGAACCCGCCGCAAGATCTGGAGTTCCGCTCATCCTATGATAATAGGTCTACAGTAGCAACATATATAATGAGTTTTAAGTTGTTGGTCACTGTTATCGGGAAAATGTTCCACTTGTGGTAAAATCCACCCCCCTCCCCCAACTGAAAAAGCACGGGCATGTTTGAAACCAATGTTTGTAGATGTAGAATGATAGATTATTCAAAATGAGGAAGGACCGAAGCCTGCTTTTCAAGAAATGAACTCCTCACAGATAGAAATTCCGTTATTTGTTGCTCAATCCTGATTTGTTCACCCAAACTTTTTAAAATTCAAATGATGCATCTTCCATTTCTCATAACTTCCATAATGTTTTAAGGAGATGAAGCTTTGGCAGACGTTTATTGATGAGACTGAATGGTTTAATAATGATTATTGCTATTTTCTTTTGTATGCCATGCTGATGTTATTAGCTTGAGTTAAGAAAGCGTACACTATCATTAAGCATGTTTACGGTAGTTGCACATCATAAGATTTGGAAAATTTTCGAATTTCTGCAAGTTCCGTCCATTTTGTCTAAAATGGCCTTGTCTCCCCAAATACCCAATAACATGTGAACCTCTGTGCCAGACCAAACACCCCTGTCGCTGCTCTCGCTCGCCATTTCCAATTACTCCTTTGTGCTGTTGTCCTTTACAATCATACAGCTAGTTTATTAATGGCAAGATCCACGGAGTGAGAGCAAACCGAAAAATCCCCCTCAGGCAAAGTTTATTTACGCACCGCGGGAGGTGAGTGGGGCAAACTCCGACTCAATCCACCTTCCGAGGAGGATTGAGAAGCCCTGACCCAGCCCTGACCCAGCCCCTGTTCCCACGCTAAAAAGAGTGAGTTGACCTTGCTTTTAATTGGTTACCCGGGCAAGTCGGGGTTCGTGGGACCAGCATAAATGATGCTAATGCAAATTTGCTATCGGCCAAAGTTCTAACCCATTACGATGTCAATTTACCCATCAAGTTAGCTTGTGACTCGTCCGCTTGTGGCATTGGCGGAGTAATTTCTCATATATTACCTAGTGGTGAAGAGAAACCAATTGCTTTTGCTTTACGCACTTTAACTTCGAGTGAGAAGAATTATGCACAAATTGAGAAAGAGGCACTGGCTCTCATTTTTGGGATTAAGAAATTCCATAAGTATCTGTATGGTCGAAAGTTCACCCTGGTTACATATCATAAGCCTCTCATAAATATTTTAGGACCTAAGACAGGTGTGCCAGCTTTAGCGGCGGCACGGTTGCAAAGGTGGGCATTAATATTAGCCTCCCACCAGTATGAAATAGAGTTCAGGAAGTCAGAAGAGCACAGTAATGCTGATGCCTTATCTAGGTTACCTGTAACCATGGCAACCACTGCGCATGATGAAGCTATCTGGCATTTAAACTATTTAAATGACCTTCCAGTAAATTCTAGAGAGGTAGAAGAGGCTACAAGGAAAGACCCAATTTTGTCAAAGGCATGGCAATTTACTCTCAATGGATGGCGAAACAGTATCGATGATGACCGCTTGAAACCATACTTTCAAAGACGGACAGAGTTGTCAGTAGAAGGGGGATGTCTGTTGTGGGGACTGAGGGTAGTCATTCCTAGTACCCTTCAGCAGCGAGTCTTGACAATATTACATGAAGAGCACTTGGGAATGTGCAGAATGAAGGCATTAGCCAGAAGCTAATTTTGGTGGCCTGGTTTAGACCAGGACATTGAAAGCAGAGTTAGAAATTGTGAGATTTGTGTAGCCGTTAGAAATCAGCCCCCTGCAGCACCACTTCATCCATGGAAGTGGCCCTCAAAGCCAAGGGAGCGCATTCACATAGACTTTGCTGAAAAGCCTCAAGGTCAATATTTTCTTATAGTCATTGATGCACACTCTAAGTGGCCAGAGGTATATCCTATGTTAAGCATAACATCATCTTAAACTATTGAAGTATTAAGAAAATTATTTGCTGCTTATGGATTGCCTGAAGAAATTGTCTCTGACAATGGACCACAGTTTGTGTCCAGCGAGTTCAATGATTTTGTTAAAATGAATGGGGTTAAGCATATCAAGGTATCGCCATACCACCCTGCATCCAATGGAGCAGCAGAAAGATTTGTTCAGGTTCTGACACATGCATTAAAGACAAGTGACTCTAATCATACCATGACATTGCAACATCGTATTGCAAATTTTCTCATATCTTATCTTAGCACACCGCACTCAGTGACGGGTAGATCCCCTGCTGAGTTATTTTTGAAACGCCAAATTCGTACTAAATTTAGCTTGCTCAAGCCAAACCTGCAATCTAAGGTTTAATGTAAACGAGAATCAATGAAACAGCAGCATGACAAGGGAAGGGCAAAGGTTCGAAGTTTCGAACCAGGGGATAGTGTTATGGTAAGAAATTTTCGGGGTTCAGACAAGTGGCTCGCTGGCGTTATTATGCAGCGGCTGGGTTCATTATCATACAAAGTGGATGTTAATGGAAATATTCGCCATGTTCACATTGATCATTTGATTCCTTGTGTAACCAAATTTCAGGAGACTCAAGGACAGCAGACTCTGTCAAGTGGGAAGGTCAATGGAAGTTCACCAATGATAGTTGTACCCCACATACCACACATTCCTGCAGTGGTAGAGGAATACCCACAAAACCCAATTAAGCAGCCAGAATTAAACAAAAGTGAAACCAGCTGCCAGTAGGCTGTTGAGTGATCACGCAACAGGTGATTACCAACAAATCATAGTTACTCATCCAAAAAGGGAATCTAAATTACCTAGTTATTTGAAGGATTATGAAGTTAAATTGCCTGGTGTAAATTCCAATACACAACAGAGGGTTTAAATTTAGTGGGGAGGAAATTTAGTATATTTATATGTTTATATCATCTTCAACCAGCAGTGAAGTTCATAGTTATGGAGGACACTCAGTGGATGCAAGTGGTATGACTCATCAGACCACAATGGGCTTATACTGCATACCAATTGATGTACCCTTGTTCTTTGTCTTCAGTTCCTAATCTGCTCTTGTAGAATACAGTTGAAATATATACCTGCTATTAACTTACATATTGGAGTTCTCTCATAATTGGTGTCATACCCGCGTGATCATTTATTTAATATCACCAAGATATTACATACTGTAAACATAAAAATATAAAGAATAAGGAAGGTAAAATAAAAACTGCAGACCATGAATATCACAGACTACTTTCAAATTTGGTAGCACTTCCCCTTATTATGCGCACATATACATGAACCACATGTAAACCATTCTACTAGACCCGCTCTTCAGGGGAATCCCAAATGTTGACCCCCTGTGCCCTCATGTTACCGAACACAACATGGCCTACACCAAAAAAAAAACGCCATGGTTACCCACAGGACTCGATCACATCTCATCTCGCTTACAAATGCAACTTTTCTTTGTGATTGACTGACACTCTAAACATACGTACATGAACTAACAGCAGCGTACACATGGACGTTGTTTCTTTAACTACATGGTACTGCATATCATTCATTCATGCTGAACGATTTACCCAAATAAGCAGAACAAGAAAACATGAGTAAAAACTGAGAATAATACGGCCTCCCAATATGCCTAAAGGACTACGTACGAATAAGATATGACTTGGCCTATGAGGACCCCCGCATGATAGTCAAACTTTTTACTTCCAAGTTTAGGAGCAATATCTGGCAGTAGTGAGCTAATCCTCTCTAGGAAATAAAGTTAGAATCATTACTAGACTCACCAACTATCTGATAACCAAGGAAACAAGGTACCGTCAGGTGAAATCTTCAAACTATTATTGAACTTCGTATAACATGACTTATATCGTAAGCGTCCTTATCAAGACACAAGAAAACAAAATGGTGGCGTTGTGCAAACTATCATACCGCTAACATTAGCTCGAACATGTGACCCGCCAACTTCTTGTTGACATTTCTATTGACACACATCTCAGACTCACTGATGGCTCCGAATAACAACATTATGTACATTGATGCATAAAGTAACATGTGGATAAATTTTATTCTGTCACATGTCGCAAACTGAGATCTTTCACAAGATGTAGTCTCTAGTTCCTGATAATACTTATTGTAAGGAAATTAATATCTTAGCAATTTGTAAGTTAGCTACTTTACTTTCAATCGAACTTAATTATACGTGCTTCTTGGAGAAACCTTTTCTTTTTCTATCACCCCGTCCTGTCGCAGAGATATTTTTTTTTTCTTTTACTATTGCCACACACTGGTATATTTTCTGTTGTTTTTTTTTTCAGAATTAAACAAAGTCAATTGGTCATTTGTCTGCTTAGATATATTACAGTTTCTCTTACTGTAGCTTATTGAAGCATATTCCAAATTCCGTCCTGTTTCAAAACGATACTCTTGCCTTTGGCCTCTGGTGCGATTACAGTGTTTCATATTCAGAAAAGTTTCTCCAGCATTGGATTCATGTCAATTGCATTATTCCATTTCTTTTTTTTTCTTGGTTTCTCAACACAGTTAAGACGATTTGTTGTACAATACTGCCATTAGGTAAGATAAGATTGCATCTTGTAATTAACTGTTTGATGAAAATTTCGGGATGAATTGTTCGATAAAATTTATCCTGGGATAGGAAAGTTGCTTTTAGATTGAAGCCAGATCTGGGTTGGCCGAGAAGACATCATGAGAGATGAACTCATTCATTGTTGCGCCATGTGTAACTTCACTACAGATATTTTCATTGTCTTCACCAATCACACCCTCAGAATCCACAAAAATGATGCCAGGTTAAGGTTTATTGTGATTTTGGAAACTGTACATTTATCACAGTTTTTGGTCGAGTTAACAAGTTCATGTAAGAAGGGCACATAGAGATGTGGTTATCGAAAATGATGACATTAGAGAGCTTATTGACATGGAGAACATTGATGAAGGTAATAATCAACCTGATACAGATAGGGGAGATCAAAACTGTTCGCATCGTATCTGCTATTTTCACAGACTGGTTTAAAATTAAGTCAGAAAACTATAAATGTTGTTGGGGAAAACACCCAGCATGCTGTAGGTTACCATCTTGAAAAGTAAAACCTTGCCTCGAAAAGAGTGCTTGAATAGCAACATATTGTCACTGGTTTTATTCAAGACTTTTTCTATGCTACGGGTGTGACAGGAGGGAGCAGTTTTGTTAGTAAAATTTAATTTTTAATTAGTCATTATGTTGAGCCCAGAGAGGTAGTTGTGGGACGTACAAATCAGTGTAAATTTGTCATTAACGAGTAAAGTGTGTCCACGACCATGAGTGTACTGTCAATCACAAGGAACTTCTGCAGTTCTCATTCAGATGCCAGAGGTACTTCATTTTAGTACATCTCAAAATATGTATATATTTGTGATGGCAACTATGTACGAAATCACGCTTTATTTAGTGCTGAAAGAGGAATATTTCCGATATAATTATATACTGATGATCTCGAGATTGTAAATTCTTTACGCCCCTACACAAGAATACACAAAATCACAATTTTCTATTTTATCTTTGCAAACATCACACCTGAGGATAGGTCACGTCTCTCCTCGATGTATGTTACACCATTGCAAACACTATACATCCAGAGAGACATGGTATGCAACATATCTTGAAAGATTTCATTGTGACCGTCAAATCGCATTAAAAATTACTCCCAGTTGCATATAACATGGTCATAGAAATAGTCTCTTTGATTCATTTTGAAGTCTTGGTGAACCTGTCTAGAACTACACAATGAAACATAGTAGGCATCCTTCTTAGTTGATATAACATCATTCCAGTGTAGTATGTTCACACCCATAGCGACTGTGTGACCGACCTTGCAATAAGCTACACACTTTGTAGATAAGTTAGAATCAAAGGACTAACAGCCTCCGCCACACGTTTATTAATGGGCACTACAATGAGGGTCCTCGCTCTGACATGGTAAAAACCTTTAACGTCTTCATCCAAAGAACAGAGGACCTTGACTAATGTGCTGGTCTCTTCAGCTCCTGTGATGTCATTATTGCACTGAAACAACCTGAGAGACATCTGGCAACCATGAGATATTAAGTCTGAGTAGCCCAAATGTAATATGACTTACCCAGTTTAAAGTGTACTTAAAGCAGTGTGTGTTATGTGAATGTGCAAAATAGCCTTTGTCTTTCGTCGTCTCTCATTCCCTTTCATTTGATTTAACTCTTGAAAGCAGCATGTTTCGCACGCTTTTTGCAGGAGAAACTTCATTCATTAGAGTAATTAATTAGAGAGACGAGTGATTTAGTATTTTCGGCTAAGAAGTTAGCTTTTCCAGAGTTCGTGTTTACAAGTTTTTTTGTTTTTTGTTTTTCTCCAATTTGGTCCTTGTTGACACCAAATGATCCCTGGTC
Source organism: Stichopus chloronotus (assembly GCA_021234535.1). Lineage (NCBI taxonomy): Eukaryota > Metazoa > Echinodermata > Holothuroidea > Aspidochirotida > Stichopodidae > Stichopus > Stichopus chloronotus. The sequence continues at coordinate 30,439,174 of CM037833.1, read as the reverse complement.
TCCATTTTTTCCACATTTTCCTGTAAAGAAACAATTGGATTTTTCAAGTCAGAGTGGTACACCTACATACCAAAAAATAGATCTGTCCAAGCTTTCCTTCTTGAGATATCGTGTTTACAATGTTTCACAATTTAAACCAATTAACTTTCACTTCCACATCAAGCGATAGGTTTGTTTTAGTCAATGTGGTTCACCTACGTACGAAATATGAGGTCTGCCCAAGGTTCCCTTCTTGAGATATCGTTTTTAAGGCCTTTTCACAATTTGAATCCTTTCACCATTAATGACCTTTGTCGTCAACCAAAAACAATGAAGTGCTTTCACTACATGTAATACCCCTAAATACTAAACATTAGATCTGTCCAAATTTCCCTCCTTGAGATACCGTGTTTATAATGTAGGGGGCACAAACGCACATACACACAAACACCGTAGCGTGATTATAAAGATTGCGATTATTGCGATTATCGAAACCAAAACGGGAGATAGAGCGCAGGTTTGGTCATAATAAGCACAATCATATATTTAGCTTGCCACTCCTTCAACAGAAAAAAAAAAACAATATGTGTTTTCTTTAATGTTTAATTCCTTATCTCAAAGATAATTTGAGAGGCTTAGAGGTTTAATGATTTGCGATCAAAACAATATGTAACACAAGCGCCATAGATATCGACCGGGAAGAACTTACATGGATCTTTCACAAATTTTGTTCTGTCGCATTCCAGACCAAAGCAGTGCCGAGTGGACATCCACTGGGCGTACCCTGGTCTACCTGCGAACCAATTCTCTGAAGCTTTGTTTTCTCTTGTTGATCTGCCAGAATTTGGAGTGTACCAGTCGTATGCGCCATTGCTATTAGAGGTCGAATGGAACGTGAAAGACCATTTGTAGGTAATCATTCTGTAAAATTTCGGGGGCAGAAAATCAGGAACAGTGGATGGAGGTTCCTGTGTATATCCATATCTGGCCAGGGTTTCTGTATTTGCGGAGGGTCTACCTTTTACTGTATTCAAAAGGGCCCGTAGAGAAGAACACCACATGAGCTCTTACTATCTCAGAAGCAATTTTTTGCTTTACGAGAATTTTTGCTTAACGAAAACACTGACACTGTGCTCCTTGCAGTGATATGTTTGCAGGGTATTTAAAGTGCCAACCTGGTCTTTGTTTAATAGCAACGAATTTTTAATTTTGTAAAGATCCCACAGAATCCATGAAGTCTGCCAGTTGTTGAACAGACCTATCCGTATAATTGTTGCTCACTTGTCGTTGAACAAATCTACATTGCCCTTCTCCATGTATGATTTCTTTCCTATCTTCTCCACGAACCCATTGCTTTCACGCAAGCTACTGACATAAAGTAAGTTAACGTCTGACATACAGTAAGTTATTTGTGTCTTTCTTGTAAGTCAACGTTACAAGAAAGACACAAATAATCCACATCCCCTTCGACTTGTTATTGCAAACGGCGTCAGACATCATTAACTTCTCTTGACACGTGATGAGCAGACGAACTCAGTAGATAATCTGCCAAGCAAACACAACCAATAAAAAATAAACATGAGTACACCCATACTGCCCAGATTGTCTTTTAAAATGCAATAACCGGCAAATACTGACTTCAAAGAGTCTCAGTTTGTTTCTTTATTGCGTCATTTTTGGAGTGATTTTTACTACAAGTATGTATGACCATGTTCACAAAACCATTAGGTCATAGGGACAAAAAGTAAACCACAGAATGTTCCTTATAGATGTCCTTCATATGGACATCACAGTACAGATTTACTTATTTTACAGTACGTTTCTAACATCTGTTTATGTGACCTCAATCTGAGACAACATTGATATTTATCGTTTTCTTTTGGAGACAGTTATGACGTTATTTGAAATTGATCCAAAGTGTGAAACGTTCCGACGTAATAAAAACAGCAGATTCTATTTCATGTCATCCTCGTGGAACAAACGCTTTTAAATTCGGAATTTGCTACTTGGTAGTTTCAGAAATTGTAATTACACCGGGGTGAGTAGATTTCTGCTTGGGCGATTACTTGCTTCAAGTTGTAGTTTTCGTGAATCACCATCACAGTACAAGAAGAAATTCTTGCAAAAAAAATTAATGTTAAAAATTGCCATATTAACGTCACATAATTTCAGGAATTGATTGATATTTCATTTTTTTTTTCCTGTTTTGTTTATTTCAATGCAGAATTCTTACCCTTTTGGACACAAGCTGCCTAATGAGTTAGGTCAAATATGTTGGTTCGTGCATGCTTCGTGTCAACATTTTTTAAAGATATTTTTTTGCAAACTAAGCAACAGGTAATCTCATGAAAGTAAGAGCTAACCATAGAGAGTTGATGGCACTAACAAAATAAACAAAGCAAAATTTTATATTTAAAAAAAGCGAAAATACAAATTTAAACCAAGTTTTCTTTTCTGGCATGTTGAGGCCCTCGCCTTACTTATTCCGTAACTGCAATTGTTATTTGTGAGTGATGATAAGAGGATAAGACTGAGTGAGAAATGGGATGGTGAATGATGGGGAATGTAACCGGGTCGGAACTGTTGACAGAGTGGAATTGACTCGCTCGGTACAGACCGCCATTCTCTCATCATAAGAGTAGTTGGTAACCCTTAATTGTAAATGCATCCATAGAACTAAGACACCAGTATTTTCCGTCTCAGATTATATTAAAAACTGAAAAATACTTTTGGACTCAGCTGAATATGTGAGATTTAAAAGTGACGCTTTTAAGCAGTACGCACTGATCTTTATGCAAGATTGGGGAAAAGGGTTGGGAGAGCAAAAGGATGAAGGAGATCACTGAAAAGAGTAAGCATGTTCTAATAGAAAGTTATCCGATCAAGGTGAAAGTCATAAGTAGAAGAATTATTAGAAAAAGTATGATTAACAAATCAAATATTTCCTGTGCACTAGTTCAGAGTGTTTAACCCAAACTTTAAACAAAATTCAACTAAAAGGACAAGCTGTTACTCTGTGAGTTATAGTATATGGTTTGAATTGGGTAAAACGTAAAACACAAACACAACACGTTTTCTAAAGGACACTCTGTTTATTGGTTTATAGAAATACCAAGGATTACAAAAAAAAACTAAATAACTAGGAGTTAGTCACCGATATACGTGAGTGTAGAAATGCAATAGCTAAATGTAGGAAAAGAAAGCCCAGTCCAAACCAATACAATAACCTTTCCTAATGTCTTTGACGATTAATGAACTTTATCTCATACATGGTATGAGATAAATATCCCATACACGTCTCCAATCTGAGGCGCCAATGTGAAATTCTTCAAAAGAAAACTATGCATTTGGCACTCAAGGAAGTAATCGGCCATGCATATTCCCTTCCTGATCTCTCATCTCTTACACACTGATGAAGTTTCATCATACAATTCAATGAGTACCCTTTAAACTAAACTAAAATCATTTGTAAAATGAACTTAAATCCGATCGCATAAGGATACACTATCCGAAACCCTTACTGGTCCTCCTCGTCCCTTATGTACCTGCTATTGACACTACAGCTTGAAAAGATTGATAAATTTATCAACACACGAAAGCAAACTTTCAAAGCTGATTGATCTTGTTATCAATATTCTTCTGTTGAAGTCAGTTTCATCCTGACCCACTTTGTAAACGTTAGTACTTTACGGCTTCTACACACTAGCACATACCTTTCTATGGCACATCTTAGGAATTACGCATTCCTTACTCTTTACAATGGTTTCTTCTATTATATCCTTTCGTTTATTACTATTATTCTTTAGGTTTTATTAATGGTGGTATCTCAAACAAGGTAACATATGCACAGCTGGTGTTCAAAGTCAAGACCCTCACCCATTCCCCTGCGTACTCTTCATAGCCATTGCGTCACAATTGTATTAGAATCTTTTGATTCAAGCATAGAGTATTAGATCCCATCCCATGAACCATACACGAGTCTATTTATGGAATAATGACGAATTGAGAATGGTATCTTAACTAATCGGCCGAGTCTAAAAACAGGATATACCGGTCACTGATAGAAAGTGAACAGAAATACTTACTTTCACGGGCAAACTGTACACATCGTGTTAGGTTCGAACAGATGAATTGTCTTGGAACGTTTATTTGTATCATATATGAGTTAAAGTGTGTAAAATATTACTAACGATGAACAAAGTCTGTTCCTGAATGGTAAACAAAGAACACAATAATTAAGGCATTTGTTTCCCCTGTCAATTCTCATGTCTTAAACAAGGGATTTCACTTTTTTTCTTCTTTTTCTCCACTGAATATTTACTCTTTGGCAACTGTTGCCCCCTTCTAAAGTAATAGCCATTAGCAAACTCAGTCCAAAGTGCGTTATTGTCAGGCTCTCAAAGGAAAAGTAATAATTATCTGGTTTATTCTCGGTATATTTTTTTTTATTTGAGTTACCATATAACCTATAATATATAGATTTTCTTCAACATTGACAATATCACATTAAGCAGAAACCTCTATTTGTTGGTGCGAGAACTAGTTAGGTTGTTATAACATTGGCCTATACCTCACTGACAAAGTCATAGCCTTTTTTTTTTCCTTTTAGAATAACGAATGCTTTTTATTCATGTTACTTGGACAAACTGAAATAAAACTAAGAATTAATGCGACCTTGATTAGTGGAATACTTAGCTTTCTGATTTATTAATAGCTTACTTTCATTATATTGTCGCAGTCGATAAACCTTCTTTCGACAGGAATGATGTGTTGGGGTGGCCATCATTGATGTAGCTTCTACTCCGAGACACACTTTTTTTTTTCTACTTACCAACGCACGAAAATATATCAGACAATATAGCAAATATATACTAAATTGTTAATGTAGATATACTCGTTGCGGAATTGGCCGCAATTAGCCTAGTTACCAGTTACCAGACTTTTTAAGAGCAGCAAAAGGCTATACGACGTATGTAAAGGACCAAAGTATGTAGCAATTGATTTCAGATGATACCTAGCAATTGATGGGAGTATTAATAAACACGACTGTCTTGTTACTGAATACAAATATTGTTGGAAAACTTATTTTAGTATTATTTTTTGGTTACACCAAATTGGAAACAACATAAATTCAGCTACCCTTATCAAGCCAATAAAGGGTTCGATTGTCTTCCCAATCTTTCCTGAAAATGGTCCTTCTCCACCAAAAATTGTAGTCTTGAATCCAAGTATGTTCTCCACATCTGTAGCAACTTCCGAACCAGTTTGCTCCGTATGGATCGAAAGAGTCGACAACATTTTGCTTTTCTTTGAGTGTTTTAAGCTTCGCTACGACCTTGCAAGCACCATGCTGAAGGGCAGGGTATCTGTACGAGTAACTCTGTTGTTTGACGGTACCTAATTTTCTCCATTGGAAATACTGGTTGTACAAAGCTTTGCTTGCTCCAACTTTTTTAATGTAATTTGCCAATTCTTCCAACGAGCTGAAATTATCGGCATGAATATAAGAGTGAGGGGGCATCAATTTATTGTATTCCTCTTTTGTTCCCCCGAGGACTATGGGAATCGACTGCCAATTTTCTAGGGCATTCCAAACTTTTTCGGTCAAATATTCACTGCAACAACTATTTTCCAGACTAAAATGGAATTTATATTTCCTGAAGATGTCTTTTGCAATTCCAGTGTTTCGACGAAGTGTTAGATTTCCACAAGCACCATACATATCCACCGGGAAGTATTTGGAAAGATCTTTCACCAATTTTGTTCTATCCCATCCGAGCCCACCACAGTGCCGAGAGGACACCCACGCGGCATACTTTGGCCTACCAGCAAACCAGTTTTCCTCCTTCCCTTTGGCCAAACTATCAGAATTCGGAGTGTACCAGCCGTATGCTCCGTGTACATCAGAGGTCGAATGGAACGTGAAAGACCAATTGTAGGTGTCGAATCTGTAAGCTTTTGGGGGCAGGAAGTCAGGAACTATAGACGCCGGTTCTTGTGTGGAAAACAGCCATATCTGGCCAGGGTTTCTGTATTTGCGAAGAGTTTCCCACTCACTCAATTCAAAAGGTCCTGTAGAGAAGAACACCAAGTGAGCTCCAACTATTTCGGAAGCATTTTCCGAATGTCTAACGCGGACACTCACGTTGTGTTCCTTGCAGTGATGTGTCACAGGGTATTTGAAGTGCCAACCTGGTTTCTGCTTAAAAGCAACAAATTCGTAATTTCGCAATGACCACACCGAGTCTCTGAAATCGACCAGTTGTTGAACAGATGTCTCTGTGTAAATATTGCTGGTTAGTTGTTGAACAGGTTTTACGAGGTCTTTTCCCACGTAAATATTTCTCATCTTCCCCACGTACGTATTGTTCTTATGCAAATACCTGACATACAGATGTACGGTAAATGCTAAGGTTACAAAGAAGACACAAACAAGCCATCTCCTTCTTGACTTCTTATTGCAAACGATCCCGCACATGATTAACTTCCTTTTTCACTGTTTTGGCAGAGCAGATACTCCCAATCTATAACCTGGGAAACAACAACATCAAATGAGCAAAGATATTAATATAATCTTGCCACAACATTTGCCTTAAAAGAAATACACAAAAAATATTTTGTCTTTTTCATTTCCAACTCTCCCTTTTTGGGTGGTTGCTATTAAAAGTAAACATCAGACCAAAGGTAACAAGAGACAGTTTTAAGCGACATAACAATCCACTTGCAAGATACTGAGATTTGAAATTAGTCTGTATTTTTTTTCCTTGATATAATCCGTTTTGTCCGAGAGAGAATTGATGATTTGTTTTGTGGACACTTGTGACGTTATCTCAAATCATTTCATCATTCTTGCAAAAGCAATTGAATTAAGTAAACAGAGTAGGACAATTCGATTCCATGAACAATCGTAGGATATTCTTATTTAATCTAGACATTTTTGAATCACGGAATCACATGGTTAGAGTTTTGTCCTGGTCGACGTGGCCACCAAGTGTTTTAAATTGCTTTTTATGGCGACGAAATGGTCATTATTGTAAAAGCAACTGCATTAAATGAACATCGTCGGACAATAAGATGCTGTAGACAATCGTAGAATATTCTTGTTTAACTGTTAGATTCCCAAGAGTAGTTCATTACGACATTGAATTTTATCTAGACATTTTTTTACCACGGAGTCACATGGTTAAACTGGTCGACATAGTCACCGATTTTTGAAGTTGCTTTTTGGGGGCCACTTCTATTGTCAATCAATTGAAAAAGATGAAATTTTAATATTTCTCATGATTCAAGGACACAGTGTTAATTAATGGTTTGAATTCTTGTAAAAAAATTATTTTTGATATTCAGGCTGTTGAAAACGCTGTTCATGTGTCTCCCTTTGGTGGAAAAAGATGTAGACGCGAATGGATATCAAACTTGTGGTGCTCTTGTAGAGTAATTAGGGGAGAAGGACCTCCTGATTTTAAGCAGCAAGGTCCTCCTAAATTTGCTCTCAAATTAGTGTCCCGTTAGAATGGCAGATTCGAAAGTTAGTGACCGGTTTGCTGACAAGATTAACTAGTTCTCTAGATTTGATGGGTATAGCTATCATCGATCTTAACTTTCATAGACTAGAGTTAATCCGATGTCCGGAGATGACATTTTACAATGAAAGATATCGAAGGAGCAGCAAAGGCAGGTAAGCAGTGCCAGCTAGGTACCTACGAGGGACTACGCTGCAGAGTATGGAGAGGACAAGCCTGTCCTCAACTCATTCACAGTGTTACTGTACACAGTCAACCTTGCGAACTGAAGTATACAAACAACAATAGCATTATCATAAACAAAGAATAGGATTAGCTTACTCAATAATACTGTACAGGAATTCTCATACTCAATAACAGCCATGTCCTCACACCACCTTCCCATAAAAAACTTCCCATCCACTTCCCCCTTTTTATGACACAACAAGTACTACAATTTAATTTCACTGATTTTAACTAATTTCGTAATTTTGCCAAAAAATCCTTTCTTATGTTGGACAAGGGATGGGATTTTATTAAAACGCTGTCTCCAATCTTAATACTTGCAGCATACTTGTCGTTATCATAGCTTATCTTATTTTTCATGATTAATTTTGCATATTTTGATTTGCAGCCCCAAACTTTTTTTTTTTGTCATACCTATATCTCTTGTTTTGCTCTTCTACCACACGTGCATTATTTTCCAGCCACTCTCGTAGTCTCTTGGTCACCTCAGCTCTCGTCTTAGTAACAATCGCGCTGAGGAATGCCCTATAGCATCATTCAGGTAAGAATTTGGTGCGAAATTGGATTGTGGGAAATGACCAATTCCCGATGGTCGTATGCAGACGAAGTTCCTCTCACGCCCGCTCCACCCAATTGTTTTGAGGATGATATGGTGTTGTGGAGATTTTCATAACTCCCACAAAATACATATCTCAACATCCTGCCGAGAACTGATCTGCGGTACATTATCCACGACAAAGGAGTAACAAGTGCCCCATGTAAAGAATATCTGTCTGAAGCACAGCTGCTAGAACTTTTCCTGTCCCTGTTTTCAAAGCGTATAATAATAATAATGAAAATCCTGTAAAAATAATCGATTATCACCAAGCGATAACTGTTTTCATCCCTACTCTCATGAAATAGGCGAAATCAAATTCATTACAGCATATTCCAAAGAAACCTACTCTGAGCAGAATCCGTGAGCAATAGAGGTTTTTGATACACTGTCTAACAACAATTGACATTGTATACACCTTTTTAAGAAGTCTTCTACTTCCCGTTTCATAGTTTTTATTATCTTGCAGAGTTATGGACACAGTTTCCTCACTCCCAGATAGGACATGCAGGAGAACAGTGATAATGACTTATTACACAGTGAACTAACTGTTTGGGAACAACCATCTTCATATTTTCTAATCTCTTAATATACTTCAGGCAGTCCCCCTTCAGATAGGGGATACCTCTTACTACTTTCAAGGCACATTCACATCACAGTGGCAATCGTTCAAGATCTTCCACAATGACTGGGTCGTTCCTCTGTGCTAAAAAAACTGATCTTGTCATGGTAATAGTAGGTTTACATTACCAGTGCGCTCGTCATTTTTTTTTCTAGGTTTTGCGTTTGCGTTTGGTTTGCGTACTCCGATCAACCCTTCTTTTAGTAATGCCAATGCAGTCCCAGTGAAACTACTCAGCACAGCCGTCTCATTGAATCCACTTGAATAATTTGGAAGGATCATCTTCAAAATTAGAAGAATAACAAACATTATCATCATATTGGCATTCCTTTGACCATTTCGAGTGGATACCCTTAAAGTCCTGGGGAAAGACTGAAAACATCAGAATGTTCTGCAAGTAACCCATGAATAACATCATCATAACCTTTAATTTTACCTGACACATTTTGTTAAAAAAAATCATTCTAGTCACCTATTTCGTTAGATTGATCAGCATTTTCACTAATCTCCTTCTGTTTCATTCAGTCTGTCATCATTACATCATATGCTTGATGCCCATCATTCCATATTAATGGATATTTTACACAAGGTTTTCCTGTTTTTCCAGTTTTCCTTGCCAGTAGGCACCATCTTACATGTCAAAAACTAAGTCAAATTTCACAATGAAATTACGACCTCATAGCCAAAGTTAAGGTACATCTACAACCTAAAAGTGCCTTACTGTGTACCATAAGAGGTTTTCCATGAAGCAATAAAATCTCTAGGACTGTTTTAAGATGCCACTGCTGCCACACTTTCAACATAGGCCAACAAATGTATTCCATTTGCATTCACTTCAAAATATTCTCTATCTATTGTAGAAACTTCCTTTTGATCAGCCTGTGCGTGGTTAGGAACTTCAAGTAAGATTTCATCACATCAATCATCAGAAAATGTTACAAAATTTAAAGTTTGCTGCTGGTTGTTGGGGCAATCATAGCTCTAGTGTCCCAGTGCATTGCATAAGTAACACTGAACAATTTGTTGCCTGTTCCCAGAGGTACCCCTGCCACTCTGAACTGTATCTTGTGATTGTTAAGTCACAGGCATTGACTTGCTGGTTTGAAACCTATTCCTACTTGCGTTTCTGGCAATCATTATGTAATTAGCTTGATCAGTTACTTCTTCAAGGGTGTGTATGCTATGTTGAGAGAAAATTCAATCTTTTTTAAAAGAGACATCAACCCTGTTAGCCTTGACCTATTACGCTCCGCAGTTCAAAACGAATCCTCGGCAGATGTCTTAAATTCGTCTGATGTTGATAGCGCCTTTGATAATTTCAATACGATATTCTTAAATCATTTAAATAATTGTCTTCCTTGGGTAGCCCATACCAAAAAGTGTAGTAACCGAAATTCGAAGAACTTGATCACCCCAGCCATACTGAACTCTTGTAAAACGAATCGTTTATTCAAAAGGTACCTCCGTAGTCGGTCTGCTGCTGCTTTGAACGAGTATAAACGATTTCGAAATCGTCTTACTTCTGTCATCAGACAGGCTAAGAAATTTCACTACTCTACTTTGTTCGGCAATAGCACACAGGACACGAAAGACATGGCGCTCAATTAATACCCTGTTGTATGATCGAGGTACTGATTTTACTCCTGATAAATTAAATCATCATGGAACAAGTGTTTCGAATCCTTTCGATGTTGCAAATATCTTTAATGATTATTTTACTGCCATTGGTCCTGCTACCCAGGAAGGGATTCCCCCCTCACACTGTAGCTATAAGTCGTATCTGTCCAATCGGTTTGTCGACTCTCTATTCATTAGTCCAGCAACATGCGAGGAGGTGTTAAATATAATATTTTCTCTAAAAGATTCTGGTTCTTGGTTTTGATGGAATTTCCTCTACGATCCTCAAAAATGTGGCTCATTCCCTGTGCACCCCACTAATCTACCTTTTTAATCTTTCGTTAGAGAATCGTATTGTTCCTAGTCCTCTCAAAATTGCTGGTGATAAAGATTCGGTTAATAATTACAGACCTTCTTCCATTTTACCATGTCTCTCCAAAGTACTCGAAAAACTTATGTTTACCCGATTACATTCTTTTTTTGTAAAGCAAAATCAATTGTATGACTACCAATATGGATTCCCTTCCTGGGCGTTCGACTTCGCAAGCTATTTTACACTTCACTAATAAAGTAACAGATGCCTTCGAAAAAAATCAGTATGCATCAGGCATTTTCTTGAACCTGTCTAAGGCTTTTGATACACTGGACCATAGAATCTTACTCAGTAAACTTGAACATTACGGTAGTATGGGTACTGCACTGGATTGGTTTAAAAGTTATGTTACTGATCGTTACCAATATGTTGGCATTAACAATGTAAATTCTATACGTAAACCTATCACTTGTGGTGTTCCTCAGGGATCTATTCTAGGTCCTTTGTTGTTGTTTTTTTTTATATCAATGATCATGACAGGGCTAGTAATAAATTTCATGTAATTTCTTATGCTGACGATACCAATCTTTTTTATTCCAGTAATGACCTCAGTTGTCTACTAAATGTAATACAATACGAATTTATCAATGTTCACAACTGGTTTTGCGCCATCAAGCTATCTCTCAATGTAAACAAAACCAATTTTGTTATTTTACCTCACTTTCTAAGCAGTTTAATCAGAGTGTAAACAACATGCAACTTTGTGGTATTAACACACAGCGTTCAAATGTTACTAAGTTTCTTGGTGTGTTTGTTGATTCTCATCTCACCTGGACTGATCATATCCAGTATGTTAGCATGAAAGTTTCAAAAGGTGTGGGGATACCAAACAGATTTCGACAACATCTTCCTAGGGAAATTTTGGTTTCCCTGTATAATGCCCTTATGCTCCCTTTTCTCACTTATTGTAATATCATTTGGGGGAGCACATATGCTACCAGAATTAAACCTCTCTTTATTTTACAGAAAAGGGCTATTAGATGTGTATGCAACGTAGACTATCGTCATCATACTGCACTTCTTTTCGCTAGTCTTAACCTTCTTAATATTTATGATTTAAATCGGTATCATATCGGGTTGTTTATTTTTGACTGGCTACATAACAGAACCCCGTCAATATGTAGTACTCATTTTCAGTTTCGTGATAGCAATTACCCTTACCCTAGTCGTGCTTTCAAATCAGTTTATCACTCCCCTTTGTAGACTGAGGTCATCTCAATTTGGTCTTCGATTTGTAGGTGCTAAACTATGGAATTCTCTCCCCTTGAAAGTTAGAAACTGTAAAACACCATATGCATTTAAAAAGCAGCTTAAAGTTCATTTCGTTGCAAACTACCTTTGAACTACCGTCTTTTTTGCTTTTCTGTTCTCTGTTCTTGTTGTTTCTTATGCTTTTCTTTTTATGTCTTGTATCGCTGTCTATCTGTAAGGGGTGTCAACACCCACAAGCTCCTAGGAGCTTTTAGTTGCCACTCCTCAGTCTCTTACCTTTTTTTTTTTTGTTGAGTAAAGTAACTATTTTATGATGTGTGCAAGCATGATGATCCTCATATACTGTAATTTCGTTACTTTTACCACTCTCAGAATATTGTTATGTTTTTATATTATAGTAAGAGATTGGAATAAAGTCATACTGAACTGAACTGTATAACATCTCAGCTTTAGAAGATCAAGCCGCAAAGCTTCATCATGCAGTGATGAGAATATTTGGTCAGCCACAAGCTTGTCCATTACCTTTCCTTAGATCTTAGCGTATGGAACCCACTGAGCTTACACACCGAATTTGAAAGCTGGTCTTGTTAGCGTGACATCTTTAAGATTGGTCATCATGATCGGCAGCACTTCAAATACTTTCAATGTCTTTTAATTCTAACCTATAGTTTTCACAATGTTCCTTTACATAGTCAGACCTCATAGAATTAAGGTGTGGATAACACTCCGGGGCAACCTTTCCTGCCCCTTCGGCACACTCCGAAATCATGTTTGTAAGATATGAACAATAGTACCGTACTGCAAATACTGCTAAAGGTGAAAATAGACTGCGGTACAGCAAGAAAACAGGATTGACAAGTAACATACATCACAATGCAATAGTGTCAGTGAGTTTCGCTTTGAACAGTAAACTGATCTGTACAGGGCTAATTGTGGTTACAACATGAACCTCCACTCCAAAATAGAATCCTGCCGACCACGGTATTGCAGAGTCTAGAAGACCAAAAGACCTCCAACCTTCAATTGATGTTAATACCCTATGTTTATCTTAACCGATTCCCAGTGCAGTACTGTACATAGTTTAACTTGTGCACTCAGGTAGACAAACAAGCACACAACGATAGCATTTTCATACCCAAACGATAGGATTAACTTACTCAATAATACTGAGTAGGAATTCATTTAGTATTAAAATAATAGCCAGGTCGCTACAACACAAACCATAGAGGTAGTGGAAGAGAGGGCGGTCTGTACACGGAAGGCCCTAGAGGCTCACGGAGACGACCATGCCCTCATTCTGCTTGCAGGGCGAAAAAGAAACAACACAAAGGTGACGCTACTTAAAGAGTCAATAAGTGTTTGTTCTCAGAGAATTTTCCGCCACCTTACCTCATATTAAGGCACTATACCTCAAAAAATTAATACAAAGTACGAAATTTGTGACAAAAATTACTAGTATCGTCTCAAAAACGATGAAAAATATGAAAACGGACAAGGCAATTTGTGGCAAATCGTTTCAACGTGCTAGAAACGAGACCCGAAAACACCTAATTAAGATTCATTACTCACAAAATAACCGTTCACCTTACCATATTGAACCACTGGCAGGCGCAAACTGTGAACAAGACACACAAGTGATACATAGTTTTACCTGCACAGTAATGTGATCGAACTTTGTTAAAATATCGACGGTAGTTGTCTATGCTACATTTCAATGGAGTTTGCAATTGTATAATTTAAACATGGGAATAGTGTAGACCTGAAACATTGGCCATAGCATTGGTAAGAAGTAACTTAGAACAGGTAACGGATTGCCTGATTAGAATTCGGCCAACGTCTAACTCTTAAGTTCATTTCTCTGATTCAACAAAGATGCAAAACTGGTCTCCATCCATCTGTGTCTTGATGGTCAGCCTGCTAATATAGGGTTGCCTATGACAGCTTGTTAGGCTGTATTTTGAAATTTGTCTATACTAGGAAAAGCATGGTTCCTATTCGGTGTGGTAATAATGCCCAGCTTATCGAGTAACGTTAGATCTAGTGTCGAAAAAATATCCCAAGCCTGGGCTGTCCGCGTCAGCGAGCCACTGCCCAAAAACGACTTAGGTTGTACTAGCTTTCAAATTACGCAAGAAACGAACGAACAATATTTACCCCGTCTATTATTCAAGTTTTAAAGAAATTTATATTTCGGCAACAGACACAACACCCTTTGTGTATCTTGCCTAACAAACAACAAACATGAACACTACAGACTGCAGTGCAGTGCACACTACAGTGAAGTTTCGTGTAGTTTTACTATAACTTCAGTCAAGGCGAATTCTTTAGCTCTGTTTGGTATTGTGCAATGCCCTTACAGAGTGTCTCCGTTGCATGGTTGTGTTCGAATAAAAAGCATTTAAATTATGTTTAAGATAAGGCTAAATTTTTTTAATCAAAAGTGGAAAGAAATTCAAGATGAAATTATATTTTATTATGTGTGTGAATATTAGATAACATTTAACATAAATTTTAACTCAACCAGGTCATTATAGCACCTCTTTGGAGGGTGATTCACATGTATCGCCTTGCATGTCTTCGAAAGAAAACGGTTATAAAACGGACAAAAAATTTATTTTAAAGGTGGCTGAGGAAACATTTCATTCTCAGGAAGAGTTTATGTCACCTGCTGTCTTTGTACCGAAAAAAGGTACTGGCTTGGAATGATTTTAAACCTAAAAAAGTCTGACCAAATCTGTTCAGTATTACCATTTCAAAACAAATTCAGAGAACTAAGAATTCCAGCCAAATTGTTGTATGGCAGTGATAGATTTGACAGATGCGTATTAGAAGAAGTTACGATGACCGTCTTTTATTTCGAATGATTTGAATCCTAAGCATGCTGTTCAAACTCGAGTCACAGCTTGCGTTATGTCATTAACAACGGACAAAGTTCAACGCGCTCTATGCACACGATGTTTTTTTCTTTACTCAGTGGGGGAAATTTATGCTGAAAAAACTCTGGAATTTGATCTAAAAGATTTTTAAAACGTCATGCTAACAAAAGTTCTTAGTTTCTGTCGATACTGCGAACAGAAGTCGTACATACGCGTATATATATAGATAGATAGATAGAAAGATAGATAGACAGACAGACAGACAGATAGACAGATAGACAGATAGACAGATAGACAGATAGACAGATAGACAGATAGACAGATAGACAGATAGACAGATAGACAGATAGATAGCTGTTGATGCGTAGGATTAGCCTACACTCCTCAGCTTTACGTGTCTCGTCATTCTTAAAGTTGCCTTTCCAGATACAGATTTTAAGATTAAGTATTGTGTGACCCGGGGAGGAAAAGTGTTCGGCTACAGAATATCCCTTGAGCTGTTGTAAAATAGTGTGTTTGTGGTTGTTAAAACGTAGTTGGAATTTCGTCTTCGTTTCTCCAACATAATTGCCTTCAGTGCATTTATTGCAAAAAAGAATGTAGACTATATTGGCAGAATCACAGTTACAATTACCAGGGTATAAATGGAGGGTAGTCCCTGGAGGGGTCATAGGGAAAGAAGTACAGAAGTGGCGACATATTTGGCAGCGTGGTTTTTTGCATGGAGAGTTACCCGAGGGAGCTAGCGGCCTTGGAATTTGGCTACATACAAGAATTTTTCTGAGGTTTGGGGGCTGTTTGAAAGAAAATATATATATATATATATATATATATATATATATATATATATATATATATATATATATATATATGCACGTTTATGCACGTTTGTGGGTGAATGTGTATTGTGTGTACTTCTATCAAATAGGGATTTTCCAGGTGTTCAGCCGACAAAGTGATAAGCAATTACTGTGTTCACAAACCACTTATCTACTGTATGCATGAGGAGGACAAAGGTTGTTCATAACAAGATAGCATTTTCCAATACTATGACTGCAACTAAGATAATCATTAATATCAGGAAAGTGATTGCGTGCGTAGGCAAAATTAAAACATTGAAATTTCATCTCCAAAATTTTAGTAAGGCTTTGAATTACATCATTCAGGCAATCTGGGAAAATAAATAGGTTTCAGTTGGTTAATTTTGTCATATGATTTCAGATTCTTCTAACATAACGACAAAAAGTGTAGAATACGATAATGCATTGGTTGAGAGTTTTAATTCAAATCAACGGTGTGCTTCTTTGAGCAAGCCAATGGGAAGTATACTAGTATTGAAAATTCAGTTAACAACTCAGGATCACTGACGCCACGGGCAAGGTGGTGTTCAGTTCGTAGGTTATTTGTAAATACAGCGTTTCCTTTCACCAAATACTACAATTCACGATACCTACCAAGAAACGAAAATTTGATACACTAGTGAGACCTGTACTGTTGCATATTCATTATGTAGGTGGTTATAGTGAGAAACGTTACTTTTCAAATATGGTTTCTGTTTTTTACGGTTTTTATGCCAATCCCATTGCTTTTCGAAGTAGTTACTGTCATTTTCCTTCATTGAAAAACATAGTCCGTTCATGTACAAATTCTCGTGTATATTTAAAAATAACGAAAAAGTTAAGATCAAGCATAATCTTATCTTTTTGGTTTTTCAGTACACACGCAATCACTTTAAGCTGCACACCATGTAAACATTTCGTAGGCACTGTTATTACTATTTTTATTACTATTATGATTATTCCTACTATTATGACTATGATTATGCTAATGATTATGACCATGATTATAATTTTTCTTACTAATATGATTATGATTAGGACTATGATTATGATGTTATGTATAAGAGTTTTCGTTGTTGAATACCTGACCAGCCGCACTCTCGGTGTTATGTACAAGAATGTTTGTTGTTATCGAAGGCCTGAGCTGCCGCATTCTCTGTTGTTGATATGCTAATTTAAGTGTTGAAAACGTGCACACGAGCCTGCATAGTATTGTTCTATATTCGTTCTATATATACGTTTGGAATCCTGGCGTCATGTTGGAACGGTCTAAAAACACCTTGTCCAAGGCGTGGCTCGCTCTCTCTCCTCTCTCGGATGGTGGTGTAGACATGTCTCGAAGCTGACTGTATTTTCACTTGACCGAATTCTGTGCAACAGCTCCATATTGGAACATCTCCTGACTGGTTTCCTCCTCACGGGTTCGTCTGGATTTCACGAACGGACTATCAGCTCTTTCCACCCCCAGGGGCTACCGCATAGTCATCACATCCTTCCTGGTTACACTTAACTATTTCGCCCTTGCCTAACGTGTAGGAAGCCTTGTGAACCTTAGCCACCATCTCTAGTCAATCGCGTAAAAGAGCCCAGCTGAATCGGTCCTCCGGAGGTACCTCCCACACGCTAGTTAATGTAATTCTTTTGCAAGTACCGGTACGCTTTGTTCACTGTAAAAGGTTATTTTCTTAATGATTTAATTTGCCAAGAAACGAATTATATTACTTTAAAATTCGAATACTCATTCTTCTCCTTATTAGTCTGCTTTCCAAATCGTCCCTTACTAAAAGTTCGTTCTTTATCACAACTTTTATATCTGGACTTCGTTACAATGATTATGAGTATGATTGTGATTGTGATGGTGATGGTGATGGTGATTGCGGTGATTATTATTATTATTATCATCGTCATCGTCATTGTCATCGTCGACGTGGTGATCATCATCGTCGTTGTTAGTGTTGTTAGTGTTATTATTAGTGTTAGTAGTGTTATTATTAGTGTTATTATTAGTGTGATTAGTGTTATTATTATTGTTATTAGTGTTATTATTATTGTTATTAGTGTCATTAGTATTACTAGTATTATTAGTAGTAATAGTAGTATTAGTATTAAGATTATTTTTATTAGTAATACTAGTAGTAGTATTATTACTATTATTATTAGTAGTAGTAGTAGTAGTATTATCATTATTGTTATTAGTCGTATTATTATTATTTGTAGTAGTAGTAGCATTAGTATCATTAGTGGTAGTAGTAGTATTATAAGTAGTATTATTAGTAGTATTATTACTATTATTATAAGTATTATTAGTAGTATTATTATTAGTATTATTATTCATTATCATTATCAAGTTAGTACCAAGTTAGTATCAAGTTTTTTAAGTTATTATCAAGTTGTTATCAAGTAATTGTCATTAATAATTGTTATTATTTGTATTATTAGTATAATTACATTATTAGTATTTGTATTACTAGTAGTAGTAGTATTAGTATTAGTTGTTGTAGTAGTAATAGTAATAGTAGTAGTAGTAGTAATAGTAATAGTAGTAGTATTCGTAGTAGTAGTAGTATTCGTAGTAGTAGTAGTAGTAGTAGTATTCGTAGTAGTATTCGTAGTAGTAGTAGTAGTAGTAGTATTCGTAGTAGTATTCGTAGTAGTAGTAGTATTCGTAGTAGTAGTAGTAGTATTCGTAGTAGTAGTAGTAGTATTCGTAGTAGTAGTAGTAGTAGTATTCGTAGTAGTAGTAGTAGTATTCGTAGTAGTAGTAGTAGTATTCGTAGTAGTAGTAGTAGTAGTATTCGTAGTAGTAGTAGTAGTATTCGTAGTAGTATTCGTAGTAGTATTCGTAGTAGTAGTAGTAGTAGTAGTAGTAGTAGTAGTAGTAGTAGTAGTAGTAGTAGTAGTAGTAGTAGTAGTAGTAGTAGTAGTAGTAGTAGTAGTAGTAGTAGTACTATTCTTACTATTCTTACTATTATTAGTATTACTACTATTAGTATTATTATTAATATTATCTGTACTATTGTTATTAATATTGATGTTATTACTATAATTAGTATTACTACTATTATTATAATATATCAACCAGCCAACAACAATGGTATTTCTGTTCAAACGTACACATTGTCATAGCGACGACAAAGTAAAATGTGCTCATTGTAAAAAAGTTAAAATATCCTATCTGCTAAGGAAATTAAGAATGTACAGAAAATAAACATTATGATGACCTTACACGGCCCTCCTTGCCCATTTGATTTATTGTAAAAATTTGACCGAACAGTGATTTTCCAGATGTACAGTCAACAAAGTGATAAGCACTTCCTGTGTTCACAAATCACTCATCTGTACACACATCACATAAGGCGTGCAAAGGTTCTTCAGATATCTAAGATATCATTACGCTGCATACTATGCGAAATTTTCGTAGGCATTATCATTATTATTTCAGAAATTCATGACAGCATGACAGGCAATAATTTCAAGAACAGAAAGAAAGACAACATGGAAATAAGAAATGTTTCTACTCTACTTTATGTAAGCTAAAATCTACCAAGAGGTTTCAGATCCTTCCACAGGAGGGCAATTGGTCATCAAATTCATCATATCACCTCACTGGAGTGAAACTAATTCTTGAAGAAGTTCGAACAATTTAGATATTTGCCCATTCAACGAAAAGTATAGCTACCTCACGCTTAAGCAACACGTAAATAAAATGGCATTATCATTTTTTTCCAACGAAATATGTATAGTTAGTTAGTTGGAATACGGGAAGCAAATAGTAAGTAATAAATATAAGCTCCTAATGATTAAGGTCAAATCTAGGCTTCAAAAAGCTTGCACCACTTTCCCTCTAGTCTACCTAAGAGTAAAACGTTTCCAAGGGGCATTAGGTCCTTCTCCGGGTGGGTAAAAGGTCAATTTCACTATATCACCATAATGCAGTACTGCAATTTTAAGTTGTTAAGATTTTTGTTACGTTCTTCTTCTAAATCGAATGTAAGCAAATCCATTTAACATAGGCCTGTTTGTGCTTAGAAATGATATGTCAATGGTATATTTAGTGAGAGAGTACCCCAGTAGATGTCCCATATATAATCATCATTAGCGTGTGTTTTATGACCTTTTCTTAGGGTGCAAATGGAAAATGGAATGTTAAAGGGTTAAAGGGTAATTAATGTTTGTATGAACTCATGCATGCAAGTACTAATGACCAACATATAAATAATATGTAAGATAGCTGTCACTCAGTTTTCATCCCTTTTAACAAATTGCATAAGATTTTTTTTTTTTTGTTACAGTTAGTTACTTAACCACCGTTGATAATTTCCAAATTCAAATTGGAAAATAAACTTACGAATATCTTCTAGTTAAAAAAAAGAATTTACATTTGGATCCTCTGTATTTTGGCAACAATAACAACAGAGCCGGTGAACCAGTCTTCACCATCTTTCCCTTATAACTTTTATCATGTAAACTCATTTCTCATTTCTGACATCCCATTTCTTCTAAGATATTACGTTACTAAGTGTGACACTGAGAAACGAATAGATTTAACAAGGCTGATTTTCAGTTAATAGCAATGTATCCAATAGCTTTCCAATTTCATCTTTGTATTTGTTCCAAATTCTAACCTTGTCCTATGACCACTCATGTCAAATGTTCACAATATTTACGGAAATGTCACTAATTCTTACCATCTCTAACGTGAGAAGGATATGGAAACATCGATATGTCTCTTCAAGCATCTGATTTTTCCTTTTGACCATTCACGATCCAATGTTTGTTGGCACAAAAAATGGCGTGTGAAATGCTTCTCTTTTGAGGCCAAGTACACCTGTAGTAGCAGTGTATCCGAATAATGAAATTTGACTAAAGAAGCCAACCACCGTCGTGTAAGTACTACATTTATCCTTGTAGCCTTCTTTAAAATATTGATGCGATTACATTAACGCCTTTCAACTGAGTTATTTTTCAGAAAAAATAATGATATATTTCTTTCAACTTCTCGATATCAAGTAGGTTATCATCATGCTTTGAAAGAATCATTTTAAAATGTGTATGGATATCACAATCGATATGCATATGTTTACCCAGCTAGCGAGAAAGGAAAGGACAGACATTTACACGTCACCTAGGTTAGGGACTAACGCAATTGCTATCTCAATGTTCTCTTGGTTGTGCTGCAAATTGTTCTTACCTTTTCAAAAGTCAAGTCCATTACACGTAACGACAAAAAAAAAAATGAAAAGAAGACTATAAACTTCTTCATTCGATAAGCGTTCTTCTACAAGAGCTTTGTCTTACCGTCAAGTCGTTAGCTCCTCCTTGTATTCCTGCGATAATGTTGCAGGTACGCTGTCAACGTACATAATAACAGTGCGATTGCTTATAGCAGTGGGCTAGTTTGTGTTCCGAGTCCAAAGTCTCCCTCCAAATGTATCATTGTACTACATGAATATTTATGTCAATTTGGGTCACCTGGTTTAGTTAAAGAACCTTTAGTGTGGCCAGTGACTCTTCATTTGAGGTAATCGAGGATCAAATTGCATGCTGGGCAGGCTAAAAGAGATTCTCTTAGTGGCATTGTTTAGTCGGTACACTTGTCTTTTTGGAAATTACATTCATTGTACACAAATGTTGGATGAGAATCACAATTCAAACTGAATTATTGTAAGATCGTGTCCTATATGTTTATCAATCTATCTGGATTTGACTCGTACATTTTTTAAAGGGGAGGTTTGAAAGAACGTGGACATTGGAACTTCTGAGATGATCAAAGTATAAACGTTAAAAGTTAAACGTCACCAAGGGATTTGAGGTGTTCAAATTGAAAAGTGGATTCTACAGCTGTCAGACTTACCACCGTTATATTCAAGTTAGCCAAGGTGATTTTTCATAGTAGGGTACACGGCCAGGGTGGGTCCAAGAACATGCATGAGTATTGGTTGCAAAAGTACTTGAATTGTTTCTCAAACGTTTAAAAGATGACGAAAGGTGGCCAATCGCAGCTTAGGAAGATCTATTTGGCCAAATTGTTCCTAGCCATTGTACAGCAAACCCACAATGATCATTTCATGGCATTTTAACTACTTTTGTGGTCATTTCACACAGTCTCTCTTCAGACCAAAGCAATAGGTTCCAATTTTTAGAACATTTAAGGCATATCATTTGATCTGATTTGAGATGTTTCCAACCTACTGTCTTCTACGATGTTTTTTGCTTTGTTGGAAAGTTGGGGGACAAACTGAATACAAAACGTAGGACAATAGGAGTTAACTACTTGTCCTTGATGTGGCTCACAAGATAATTCAAAAATGAAAATATTGTATATTCCTGATCAAAGGAGATATTTCTTACAACATTTGCACAAATAAACCATGCACATATAGAAAACGGTTCTGTAGTATTTTCTTATCCATATAGTACACGGTTATGTAGTATTTTTATATTTAGTTTGCAATCTACGTGGCAGAAATGGACATAAGGAATTAGCCACCCTCCCCCTCGGTGTGAAATCGAAAAAGGATTCATACTCTTGATGTTGTAAATACGTAATGAAGTGTGGTGGACATTACTTAGGTTTCTTCAGTCTATGGAAAATGCTGATACCGACAGCGAATGGACTGTAGGGGAATTTATTACAATAAGAGAAGCGTTCTGGATGTCTCTTACTATTTGTATACTTTGTTGAAGTCTATGGGTATCCATCCATTGTTTGTTCTAATCCTGTGTCTCTTTTCCCCCTTTGTCTTTGCACCGCTCTCTCTCTCTCTCCACCTCTCTCTCCACCTCTCTCTCTTTCTCCGCGTCTCTCTTTCTCCACCTCTCTTCCTCCACCTCTCTCTCTCCCCTCCCTCTCTCTCCACATTATGGTTTGCTGATTAACTGCATTATTCCAAATACGAACACTGCGACGCCCATCCCATTCTCTTTTATATTGCTAGACCATGATCCGCCAATGGGGTTTATGACTAAGTAGGACCGGTTCCTCTAGGTTGTTTGACCACATGCTTTGTTTCTGATATTTCAGGGCTTTGTCAATTACGATATTCCAGATTTGTTGTTCCCTCCTATCCTTTCTTTAGTGTAGACTTTTCTTGTTTTAAGTTATTTCTTTTCGTCTGCCTCTAATGTCACCGTCCTTGTTCAGAGGTGAGAATCATGTGTAATACCTATGGTCTGAGGTAGTTGTGATCTGTAGCCCAGTCATATCCCTTATAATGTTACATTTGCGTTTCTGCATGTACGAAACCCCAGTTTGACCTGAGGAATTCTTAAGAATTCTTTGAAATTTTACTTCTTATGCTTTGACCTTTAAATATATATCTATAAGTTCGCCTTTTAAGTGTCTGCTTCTTGTGATAGAAGTCTAGAAATCGATCCTGCTGCTTTAAATGACCCCTTTGTGATGTGGGAAAAACGTTTAAATATCACAACCTTTTTTGCAATGTTGTTTATCACAATATTTTGTCTTTGAGAAAATAGAAAACAGATTAGCTTATCGGTGACACTGTATACCACAAGAATGTTTTTTTTTCCTAGAATTTAGTCCTTTTCATGGGAGGTGTAGAACTCGTGTTTTAGTGCATTCACACTAATAGACCTCTGGTTCTGTCCATCCAAGCCATTTGGCCTTTTTCTGAACGTTTCGTTAGATTTAATATCTCTTTCTCCAATACGCCTCAAGTTTCTTAATTGTATTCACACAGAATGGTGTCTTTCAAATGTTGTTCTACATTTGAGCTAAATCAAGGCGTACAGTAATGTCCATAATGTAGCAACGTCCCAGGAGCTGGAACTGTACGACTGGTGGTAGCGGATATAACTTGAGAAGATAGTGGAGGAGTGAAGATAATTCCGTTTCTGCTAATGGTTTGACTCTCATTTCTAACTACACGTTGGTTCTACTTGGGATCTCTTTAATCTTAGCTATCTATGTATCCAGACTGTTTGAACATTTAAATAGATATAAAAAAAAAACAGTAATGAAAATGAAAAACGCAATATGAACTACAATATACTTTCATAGCAACTATATAAACAGAGAACTAACTACTATGTTTGAAGGTGACTCTTTTCATTTTTATTTTGTGTCTGAGTGTTTGTGCATGTGAATGTTTGCACAAAGGCTTTATTACGCCGAACCGCCACTCTAGGTGGTTCACCGCAATGTTTATCATTAGCATTTGGTCACAGATTGATTTTCCAGAGGTATAGCCGACAAAGTGATAAGCACCTCCTGTGTTCATAAACCACTCATCTATACACACATAAGGCGTACAAAAGGTCTTCAGATACTTAAGATATCATTACGCTGCATACTATGCGAACTTTTCGTAGGCATTTTCATTATTATTTCAGACATTCATGACAGAATGACGGGCAATATCGATATACAAACGTAAGGCATATATGTTACTCTTAAGCGTTTTAAGTGAACTACATGAAAAGCTGTGTATACGTATAGCTTAAAGAATAAAGAAATGTGACATCTTGAAAACTTGCAAAATGTTTTTACAATATCTACATGTAAATTACGATTTACTATTTCAGTTTCTGAGTAAGTTGACTGCTTCATTTCTTTCGCATCAAAATGGTTATAATCTAGCGTATGAAAAAAAGTAAAGAAAAAAAGAGT
This sequence comes from Stichopus chloronotus, assembly GCA_021234535.1. NCBI lineage: Eukaryota > Metazoa > Echinodermata > Holothuroidea > Aspidochirotida > Stichopodidae > Stichopus > Stichopus chloronotus. The sequence continues at coordinate 30,414,681 of CM037833.1, read as the reverse complement.
CACCAACCAAGGTGTTTCTTGGAACTGCAATGCCCTCACAACTTTATTTTACTTCGTCAGAATAAAGCACTACACTTCTTACAAAAAACTAAATTTATGAATACCATTTGAAGCAATAGGTAACCTATTTTGAAGTTTGCATTTGTTACTGAAATGCTTAGCATGTAATAAAAGGAAATTAATTGGTTGCCTACTCTCGTAAACCCTAAACCAAAATTGAACACTTCTTGATTTGTCTTAAGCAACGCAAGAAACATTCATGCCAGAGAGTATTTATAACATTAGAGAGACAAAATAAATGTTCTAACGACTCGTTTGCAGTGCTGCAAAAAGTGCATCGTGGAGTATCTCTTTGGTTGATTTTACACAAAAAGAATTAATTGCTACAAATCGGAGAATACACCGGAATTCTAAGTATTAAACTTTTGCATCTCTAACGGCTTGAAATGGTAGAAGAAGAACGTTATTCTAGTTTAGAGGCTTGCCACATACTTGTTCCCATTTTAGGGTAGCTGTTGGGCGTTGAACGAAACTTTCAAGAAAATAATTGTACATGAACGTTTATGGACGTGGACTTGTGGTAAAAGTTCTTAGTCTAGTGGTGTTTTCATTTACTTTTTTAACATGGGTGACATCAGTTTCTTGTGAGCTGGGGACAGCCTTAATAATAGAATAACACAACGTCAAAGAAAAGCATCAGTAATAATAAACTTCTTAGTGAAGGAAGGATTGCTTAGCAAATTGTCATTCTCATCGAAGGAATTTCTTACATAATGTGCATTATGTTAACGCAACATTGCTGAAAACACGATATTCTTTTCTACTTTAGTATCAGAAATTTTTAAAATAGTTTCTGATGAACAAATTGTTAACTGTAATGTCTGTTTTAAAAAAATACAATCAAGTAGACGTTTACCGCCATTTTCAATCATTTAGCAAAAAGCTCTTTATTAATCAAATCAAGCCCACATTTGTCACTATGCAAGAACAGTTCGTTTGATTTTGTCACGTTGTTTAGACCAGATAAAATTATGAAAATGGTAAGCAAGTTGCAAAAGAGCAAATGTCTTAATTATCACAATTGGTGTAAGGTCCCCATGGCCAGTAGACCAACTACTAAGAAGTTTTTAGTTCGCGGTAATTAAGGTGCATAATTCAAGACAAAAAATCATCATGATGCGAGAAAAAAATACCTAGGTAAGTGATTGCCTTATTACTAACAGTTATACAGTAATTCCTTTTGAAGCGTAGTGGGTTACGGTGCAAAGGGCGTAGTAGAAATGATAAAAAGTTTTCGAAATTCATCAAAGTCACAACCCAACGCATGTGAAAATGTTTTTAAGATGGCAATCGCATCATCAGTCAAAGTCAAGGTACCATCCGTCATCAACGTAACCTATAACTTTGATATGATCATTTGAGAGACGTATCCCTGAAATATTGTTAGTGTTATTGGAATTGATCAAGGAAATTAGAATCTCAGTACAAGCAATGAATAAGTACGGGCTTAAACCCTGGCGTACGCCCATCGAGAGTCTAAAATAATAGGACAAAAATCCATCGTTTGATAAACAGGAGGAAATGTTGCTATAAAGTGTCTTATTCCATGTGCGAAAGTGGTTACCAAAATTAAATAACGAGTATTATGTATAAAATCAAGACAGTGGAAAGCCGCCTCAAAATCAATGAACAGAAGAGCTCCAAAAATAGACTTAGTCTGGCAATACTTAGTAAGGCCTGAAATAGTTATTATGTTCTCCCTATGTAACAACCTTTTATGAAACTTGATTGTACTGGACTAAAAATTTCAGGGAGGACCTTTTTCGTACGTCTGGCAAGGCATTTAGCAACAATTTTATAATCTGTATTGACTCATACAAAAAGGCGCCAGTTCCTTATGTAACGAAAATCCTTTTGAGGCTTTGGGATAAGGGTAATGCTTGCTCTAACGTTTTCATCAGAAACATAGCCTCGCCCGAAATCATGGTCTTAAGAACTAACAACAAGATTAACAACATCGTTCCAAAATGTTGTATAAAATTCAGTGGGAAGACCATGAGTTCCCCGGCGATTTGTTTGACGACTTACTGAACCAAAACTCTACTCTCATTTACAGTGACAAGACCTTCACAGATACGTTGTTCTTCCGCAGCCAGAATCCTACAATTATAACAAGCGTTATTGAAAATTGAACTTTGGGTGACGTTTCTATTTTCTACCATGACTTTACGAGCCCCCAACCCACCCATCCCCCACAAAAAGGATTTTAGTTAGTACAATTATCAATAGTGTCAGCAACGGTACTAACAAGATACTTCACATGGTTGTAGATGATGAAGAAATCAAGTTTGCTGTAAATGGAAGGAGCAATGCTAGAATGCCAAGCCAAGTAAACAGTTAACAAAGAGAGTTTCTTTCTCTCCAAATATCAATAAGATCAAAACTCTACATAACATCAATCAAATTTGCCGTTAGTTCTAAAATTGGTTTGTGCCAAGCCAGCAGTTTTATCCAGATGAAGATTAAATACCAAGTTAAACCCTCCAACCCAAATAATATTACTGTAGGAAAGATTGTGGAGGTGATTTTCAATTCAAGTCAATTCTGTCGGTGTTATGGCTGTATGCATTACTAAGCAGAAAATTCTCAGTAGATATACATGCGTTAACGATAATAAAACGACCATCGCAATCAATATCAACAATGTTTACAGTACAAGTAACAAAAGGCTTAAACAATATTATGACACCTTTACTCAGATTGTTACCATGTGCGAAATACATTTTCCACCCCATTCATTTATCCAGACTCTTTCATCAAATTTTGAAGAATGTGTTTCTCGTAAGAAAAATTAAGACATATTTATTTCTTGCAAGGTTTTCTACGCTTCCTATTATCTCTTAATGCTCTGGTATTATAAGCACAAAATTTAGACATGTGGCATACAAGGAGTACTATAACACTGATGTGTGAAACACAAACCCCTACGTACATAAATAGTAGAAAAGGATTTGTGATAAAGTATGTTTACACGTACTCAGGTTTGGGAACAGAGGGGCATTTAAGTAGCATTCATGATGTACAATTCTTGAAATGCATAAAGATACGATTTGTAGTAGGTTTAACTGGCCATTACGATGCATACAAATTGACGAGATGAATACAAAAAGTAAAAACTAAAAAAAATAGAAGAAGTATATAAAGAGATAAGGAGTAAAATCAAAGTCAATACTTCCAACCACTGGGTTTCAGACAAAGGGACCGTACAAAAATCAGCCGGACCCAGAAAGTATGACAGTTCTCCATGCAAATGAGTAGGAGAAAATGGGGATCACTGCCAACAAGGATGTCCAGAATTAATTGAGATGGAAAAAATGATGTGTAACGGTGTAGGCTACGATTGCGATGGTGTCTGTCTAAAAAGGTCACGTTTTTGTGAGCTATCCACTTTCCTGCTGAGAATATCAACTTTTTGCCTTCAGTAAGCTGTTTAACCTTGTCCTACGAACACTCATGTGAAATGTTTTCAACATTTACGGAAATGTCACTAATTCTCACCATCTCTAACGTGAGAAGGATATGGAAACATGGATATGTTTCTTCAAGCATGTGATTTTTCCTTTTGACCATTCACCAAGCAATGTTTGTTGGTACAATTCAAAATGGCGTCTGAGATGCCTCTCTAGCAATTAAGGCCAAGTACACCTGTAGTAGCAGTGTATCAGAATAATAAAATTTGAGTAAGTAAAAGCCAGCATCATAAATGCGATGACATTAATGCCTTTCAACTGACCTATAGGCTATTTTAAAGAAAATTATATATTTCTTTCAACTTCTAGCCTTAGAGTAAGTTACAAGTATGCTTTACAAGAATTGTTTCAAAAAGTGTAAGAATATTGCAATTAGTGTGTCTACCCAGTTAGCGAGACAGGAAAAGACAGATATTTGCCCATCACCTAAATCGAAGACTGACTAAATTGTTCTTACCTTTTCAAAAGTTAATCCACAAAGTGAAATGAAGACTACAGACCTCCTCACTCGATAAACGTCCTTCTGACAGAGCTTTGTCTTACTGTCAAGTCGTTATCTTCGCTGTCAACGTACGTAATGACAACAGTGTCCCAGCTTGCGTTACGTGATAAAAATTCCCTTCCAAATGTTTCATTCTACTACATGAATATCTATGTTAGTTTGGATCAAATTCTGTGTGAATACTATATTTTGTACACGGTTTATTGAACCATATGTTATTTCCAGTATGATGATGCATCACCAGACTCAGTCAAAGAACTTAGGGTACAGTTACGATTTATTTGAGGTCTTCGATCAAATTGTATGCTGCTCAGGCGACAAGAAATTCTCTCAATGGCTTCGTTCAGTTCAGTTTGTTCGGATATGAGGCTTGAGATTTTTCCAACCTACTGGCGTCTATGATATTATTTCGTTGTAAATATGGTGAGAGGGAAAAATGAATAAAAAACGTAGGAAAATACGATACTATTTTCCCTCTGAGTACATTTGGACATCTACAGATCAACTAACTACTTGTCCTTGATGTAGCGTACACGAATAATCAAAATATGGCCATATTTCATATCCCTGCCTATGTAGGACATTGCTTGCAATGTTTCCACGATTTAACAATGGTGACGAGACATGGGCACAACCATAAGCCTGTTGTGAGTAACATAGTGGATACAATTAGCAGATACACGGTTAGGTAATATTTCCTTAGTTAACTTACAATCTATGTGGCAGAAATGGACATACTCATGCCGAAATTCCTACGCTAAACATCCATTTAGTCCAACCTAACCTTTCTGTTGTTTTAGTGATGGTCAACTTGTTGCAAACCCTCATCGTCTTAGGTCAGCTTTATCACCCCATGCTGTGATAATCTACATGGTCAATTAAACATCGTTCTGGTAAAGTAATTCAGGTGTGTAAATCCAATGTTTAGGCTTTCTTGAGCTGCCTGGCAGGGGTATTAGGTGTCATGTCCTATAGGTAATACATGTGTAATCGGGCATGAAAAAGGGTCTGTTGAACATTTTAGCACGGTCGTAACGTCATGTATTAGACACCCTTCCCCCTTAGTGTTGAATCGAAATAGGATTCATACCATCTAAGACAAAACACTGAGATTTCCCTTTAATGTGATCGTTCTATAAACAATTGCACCTATCATTATCATACCATTCAGTGATACAACAAACAAACACGAAAATCAAACAGTATTCATGCAAGTACAATTGAAATGCCATCTTAGCCAACAGCATAAAGTGTGATTTGGCACGTATCGTTTACAATCCCGCGCCAATGTCAGTTGCATATCTCCATTATATCATGATATGATACATATGTAGTGAAGCTGCAGGTGGATATTACATTGGCTCCCCATCTATGAAAAAATGTTGATGCCGACAGTGACTGGACTGTCAGGGACTTTGTTACAACAAGAGTAGCGTTCTGGATGATGTCTATAGGGTCATTAACTGTTTGTATACCTTGCTGAATTCGATGGGGATTCGTCTATTGTTTCTTCTGATTCTACTTCCCTTTTTCTAACATTTTGTCTTTGCACCGCTCTCTTCTCTTTCCACCTCCCAACTTACATCTCACTCGACCTCTCTGTCCCTCTCTGTCTCTCTCTCTCTCTCTCTTTACTGATGAACTGCATTGTTCAGATACGAATACTTTGACGCACATCCCATTTTCTTTCATGTTGCTGGTTAATGATCCACCAGTGGGGCCTATGATGAAGTAGACCGGTTCCTAGATTGTTTGATCACTTGTTTAGTTCTGAACTTGTAGGGCTTTGTCAATTACAATATTAGGGATTTGCTGTTCTCGTCCTATCCATTCCTTAGTGTAGATCTTATTGGTTTAAGTCATTTTCTGCGTCTGATGTTACCCTACTTGTTCAGAGGTGACAATCATGTGTGATACTTATGGTCGTAGTTGTGACCTGTATCCCATCCATATCCCTTGTAATGTTGAATTCGAGTTTCTGCATTGGAGGATCCCACTTAGATCTTCACTTTGACCCATTTTGGTTAAAGTTTTGTTACCCTTATTCCAATGTAGATTCTGTTGCCTATATTCAATAATTTCACTTCTTATTTTGTGAGGAATTCCATATGGAATGTTACGGGTATTTCCCGAGTTCCCTTCGAAACTATGTGTCGAATCGAGATTTTCCCTGAGTTAACAAAAGAGATGACTAATGTACAAAAGATCTCTCGAGGTTTTTTCTTAATCGTATTTACAAGACTCTGCAGTCCTTTCTTTTGTCCTTCTCTTTCCCTGATATATTTTTTGTCTTCCCTCCCTCTCTCTTCAACCGTAACACGTAGACATAAGTTCTTTCAAAGTAATTTTCTCGGCAATAAACAAGTGTTCTCTGAGTTCTCTACACCTCCTAATTCCGTTTTCTTATCTCGGTGCCAAATTAACGTTCTTTTTAAGTAAACTCCTAAATTAAATTGGTTTTCCTCCGTTAATCTTGAAATCAGAGTTCTTTTCTTCTAATTTGTTTGTTCAACCTTGATACCGTGGCTTCCATCTCCCGTACTTTACCGTTCTACTAGCTGGAGTGTGGGGTACGGCCCTTCTACACGTAGCTACCTATAATTCAAGAGAAAAACAAGAAAAGTTGACAATGTCCAATTTTCCCAACGACACCCATATTGTGATCCCTATTTCCTTTTATTTTACACCTTGTTTGAGATAAATGTTTTTCTTACTGTCAAATAAGGTTGAGTTTGCCTTAGAAGCCTGACTGTCTCTGTCGCCTCGGCCGATAAAAAAGTCCAATGAAAAGTTAAACAAACTGTGATATATTAATAGACAGTCGTCTTTAGAAAGTGCTAAAAATGTTTAAACACAAGCTGCTACCATCGATCTTGGTAAGCTGATTGAATGAGGTCATCGTGATTCTGAATTAAAGATGGTCAGACAGATGGCGGCATAGGAAACCAGAATGCAAGGCATTCATACTCGCGAATGGAGGCGGTGCTTCGGTGCACTCATTTAACAATTCTGATATGGGAGTTAAGACAGGTACTTTTGCAGATGCTGAATTTGCTGTGAGGTTTGTGACTTCAATTTCAGAAAAGAATACTGGTAACGCATTGATGAGAGGTGAGGGGTCGGGGCCTTATTTGCTACAAACTGAAGTGTTTCGAAAAGTATATCTGTGATACGCCGAGGTGATGTTAAAATTGACTTGATCCGTATACTGGTAAGTGACGTACTAGCTATTACGACGCGGACATGTTTAGATTGCAAAGGAAATGTGATATTAACAACCTAGCCAAAACCCGGCTTGAAAATTCACACCTATGATTGGAAATCCATTACTTAAAAATTCACTCACTAATGGCAGTTTCACTTTTCCGTACTTCTGTACCGATTCTTGATATGGTTCGGTGGTAGGCCTAGTGCTTATTGTTCGGTACCTTCAACCGGGTAAGGCACATACGTAATCATGCTTACATAAGTGATCTTGGTCTCATGTAATGAGCTCTGAGGGTAAGGATACTACTAGCAGTCTTTCATTGTGCAACTCTCTCATCCGAGACCAGTCTTAACATTCCAACCTGTCTCAGTCTAATTTTCAAGAAAATAAACACTCTCAAGTTTCTCACTCCTCCTGCTTTGGTAGAACTACGCTGAGCTAAATATTCATTTATGATACGATTGCTCAAAGAACCGTCTATTGCCTTATAAGATTGCTCAAATAGGCCTATGTGTGGCGGAGGATAAGAACCTCTCTATAAAGAACAGCCGTTTACGAAAAAAAAACTGATAGGAAAATATCAACAAATTCACTACAAAAATCACTAGTTATTACATGCAGTTCAGTACAACCCTACGGACACGCTGAAATCTCCAATCAGCATACTACCATTACACATCAAAATCTCGAAATGTCCTTTCCAAGCCACGGTAGCATTCAATGTCCACAACCTTGGCTAATAGCCTGACTATTATTACTCCAAATCAACAACTGTATCATACGTCGGGTCACGTAAAGCAAGCGCCTGTTTGCAAGGGAAATTCAAGTTTCAGTTGAAACTCCTGGGCCCGAAGATAAGTACGCAGTTAGTATTGCGCAATTTTTCCATCCGTGCGACTTCGTTATCTTATCCGTTCACTGTACCTCAACCTACTGGCAGTCTTCAATTCCGAAGAAAATAAAACGTAACTCTATAGTTTGTCGTTCTTTTCCCGAGTATATTTGATCTATTTGAAGGAGACATCACCCGTGCAATTTGTTGAACATAATAACACATAGAAATTTACTTTAAGTAGATCGTTCAAACGTTTCAAAACATGAGCAGATGAGGGTGTAAGTCATTTTCTAAAGTAACAGCTATTGACAAAAACCATTGAAAATCCCGCTTAAGAACGTGATACAGTCGTTCCATGAACCGTACATTATAAAACATCTGTCAAGGAAAACGCCTCAAAGTGCACTAACGCTAGTGACGCCTTAAATCCATTAACTCCATTTATTACTAATATCATTTAATCTACAAACACTAATAGATTAACAAAACCAACAAGACACAGAATGAAAACACTGTGACAAGTCCATTCGCTCGTAAAAAGCGACTACCATACTTCGCATTCGCTCGTGAAAAAAGCAGGCTTGCTTTACAACGCCTAATAGTCCGGTGGCCGGGCTTTAATAGGTGTTGGTTGTTGGTTGGCCATGCAGGGAGACAATTTCTGCGAGGAATAAAAAAAAAAGCGCAAAAACTGTAAGAACATAGACTTACATGTATGCAGTATACGACAGGTAAAACACGACAGTATGTTTTCACAGAAACATGGAAATCACAATTGATTGTCCTTTTTTCTTTTTTCTTTTATTCCACATAGAAACAAGGTGTTTCGTTGAAAGTTTAAAAGGATGCACCGCAAGTACTTATCGAGCAGTTGGAAGATTTGATTAATAGCATTAGAATAGCCTTTCCCCCATCATAGGGAAGATGATATTTTACTTGAAAATAATAAATAAATGACGTCAAGCTATAGTACGATGTCGCGGTGTATTCACGCCTCTTACACGTGAACAACAAATGACAACAAATGCATTTATGTGAACAGCATGTTTTTCAGAGTAACGTGAACGAAAGGACTTTTTGACATTGCATAACTCAACTGCTGACAGTGCACCCAAACAAGCAGTCTACTCCTTTTTTATCTATTTTTTGTTTTTGACTTACTACCAACCGCTAGTTCATTTTGGTTGTATTGTCGTTTGGATTCCTTGCTAACAAAACAATTTGATTAAATTGTGGGCTCGATTCCTTTTTTTTTCTAATGATTTCTTACTGTATTTTTATTTTTTATTTTTAATTCCCTTCAGCTTTCTTCGTGAAAGTGGTTAACATAATTTGATTATTTCTCTTTTATGTGGTTCCCGTCATGATAATATGTCCATGGTTTTAAATGAACTCATTGTGTTGACTCACGACATTTATGATACTCACACAGTTTGGGCACTATGTGATGATGGTAAATGGTCAAATTAAGGGATTCTAAACATCTGATAACCAAATGAAGCAATAAAAATAGGTTCATTAATGATCAAATTGACTAATTGCAAATCTATCATCAGAAGGTATTATTATAACTTATCAATCATTGCCGACCCATATTGTTCAAACGAAATTATATCTCACAGTTTGGCAGCTATAGAAATAGGTACATGACCGGCGGTGCTATCAGTATTGGCATACAATGGTTTACTTCAACCTTGTCACCTGATCTGTGCCCAGCATGTGATTGCCATTCATTCTGTCCACAAAGCAAAAATAATTGATGACTCCATTAAGCTGCAACCTCCTAAAAAAAACTTGTTTGTAAGTTTAATATGTGACTTATATTCTGGATGAGATGGTAATTTTTAATCAAGCAGAGAATGTGGTATTTTTAGAGGGACTGTTTCATAACGTATATGTGTCTACCCTCTTTAAATGCGTTGGTTCGCATGTGTTCTCGTCACTTAGTTCCCCGGTTAAGGCCATGTGGATGAATTGGCAGTGAGAGTTACTGATAACATATCTCTGGGCAAGGAAAGGCCTCAGTCTTCTTCCTTTTTCCTTTCTCTGTCTCTCTGTTTGACATTCTACAGGAAAGCATCGTAAACTCTATGCCTGTTGTGTTTGATTCATGTGTCACCACCAACATTTTTTTTTCATCCATCTTGACGAATCGACGTATTAAAGAAAATCAAGTCGAAATCTCGGATCTTTATTTCTGATTGTCTCTTGTGAACTTTTTCTTTCTATCCTTGTAATTGGAACTTTTTTTTTTGGTGACAAACGTTACTTCTCTGTCCGAGTTTACTCCGCCCTGGAAGATCATCATCAACAATAACAACAACAATCTTACCTAAACAACAATCATGCCTGGCAATAGTATGAGTCATTCCCATTTTGATTATTTTTCTTCATAATTTTGATCGTCTGTGAGTTCAATGTAGAGAATTATATTATTCACAGCATTCAATTTTAATTCAAATGACAACTGCCTTATGTAGCAGCTTTAACATCAATATTTACTTTAATACTCCGTTGATGGTTTTATGGTTCCAAGCTGAATTAAGTTCTCCAGATTATTTCGCAGATTGATCCCACACGATCCATTCAAACAGTGCAAACTCCCCCTTACAACACAGGTGAGCATTTTTTTTACTTGACAAGGCAGTGAAGGCTAGTAAGCAACACGTTCGATTACAGTCTCTTTTTTCTTCTGACAAGAGTGATTCAGCAATAAATAAGTTGTGATACGAGGGCACCGGCGTTGTTCTCCAGCATTCTCTTGGCTTCACGTTCTGCATTCTCGGACATTGATAATGGTATTCCATGTGTTCAGAGCTTTTGACTAGTTTCAGTTATTGTAAAACAAAAACTTACACTTGTGTATCAACTTGCTGGAACCAAGTGGCAGGCTACTAAACAACACATTTGATCACACAGTTTTTTTTTTTTCTTTTTTGACAAACGTAATTTAGAAATAAATAAGTTGTGATACAACTGCAACTTAGAACAGTTTCCTTCAGTTGATTATGACAGATTTCCGTAGTTACAACTGCACTTATTAGGAGAAAATGTGAAGAAAAAATGATGTCTTTATTTAAGCTTATCTCTTAAATTTCATTCGCAGGGCATGGGCCTTTCAAATATAACTGCTACGTAGTCGTCGTTTTGGGTTCAAATTTGCATATTTGTTGATCTTTTCGGCGTTCCATGAAATACCTGAATAAATCTTTCTCTTCATGGTTACCTATAATGGGTTATAATTGTGAAGGAATTTCAGACATCAACAAGGATAAAAGAAAGTTGGAAGTTGGCACATCAGATATATAAAGTGCATGCTACTTCAGAACCATGTACATGGTGTCGAAGAAACCTGCATGTTTAATGACCCTTACCTGACCACTAACCAAGTACTAACGCATAAATATCCATCTTACATCTACAACTTAACGACTCTACACTTTACAGGAAGCCAGAAGATACACTTTCATATGTACACAGCGAATCAAGCCACGAGCCCTTGGGATGTGAGGAGCTTCTTGAAGACCCCTCAACGTGTGTAATTAAAACAACGCCCCCACCCCCACCCCCCTCCGCGAATGCTGTGTAGTATGAAGTGTACTCTGCATCTTTCTAATCTGTTCCCAATTAAAGACCAGAATCAATTGAGAATTTTGTTTACCCTCAGCCAGAAATGTAGTTTCCGGCGATTAGTGACTGTCTTTAACAGCGTCACATTATTAAACGACGAATTGTCTAAATGTAGAAATGTATTTATGAGAGAAAATCTGGATCAGATTTCAAAGCTCCAGTGTAACCATGTGGCTATGACGCAATGTGGGCTCCCTGGGTTCATGTGATTGACTCGACACCATCCACCCCCCCCCCCCTTCGGTCTTATACTTATCAGAAATTGAAAAATATTACTGTAACAATATTTGATACTTCGAAACTCTGTAAGATATTTAAATAATCTTTAACCTTATTGTGACATATTAAACATTTTATTATGCACAACCTAATATGTATGCACTATGAAAGAAGTGGAACACAATAACTGCCAAAGGGGCGGCAAATCGTCCACAAACTTCATCATGATTAAGTGATTAGTAAAATTTTGTAACGAAATGTCTTCTTGCCATTTGACATATTTCTTGAATTCTTCTTTTCTCCAAAGCGTTTTTGTGAGTGGTAAGTTTTCCCGTGGTTTTTACATTGATGATATACCAAGTAATATTTCTTTCTACAAAATTTTGTAAATCAGCTTGACACGTGAAACCAATAACGGTGCAACGAGAGAGTGTGGTATTTTAGATCCAATGGTATATTGTACAAGGTAACCTGCACAGTGCGTGAGCTATAACTATGTACAATGAATACGAGAGTATACATTTTGCTACCCTGCATGTTTGCTTACTGAAAATGAAACTTACCCCATGAAAACCAACCCACAACAATTTCGATTTACGTCTACTAACACAACTCTGTTTGGGATGTTTAGGTTTAAAATTCAGCAATTCAGCCCCCCCCCCCACCAACCAAAAAAGAGAAATATCTGGCTTTCCGCCATATGACCGATGGAGGACCTTCCCAGGTCAGACGGATGAACAAAAACTTACATGTTGCATGACAGGTTTTTATTCAATCAGCTTCGCCCTCGTCGACGGACCTTCAGAGAAACAGACGACGTGACCGTCAGAGGTCCGTCGTCGGAACTGACCAACTGTGTCATCAGAAGTATGTCAATGTCCAAGATATAAAACCAACGTAAGCTTCTTGTAGCAAACTAACAGCAAATTCCTAGTGGGCAGGCAAAAAGTAAAAATAGTCGGCCATTGGCACATTTGACAACATAAGGAATGTATGGAGTTTTGCTTAGAATATTTTTATTTAAATATTCTAAATTCCAGGAGAGGGTGGCAGCCCTTCCACACACGCACCCCCCCCCCCCTCTCTCTCTCTCTCTCTGCTACGACTGCTGACCAATGACTTGTGGACCATCAGCAATTACATTGCAAAGAGAACGAAGAAATGTTGTCATAAGCTGCGAAATGATATTACTGCTTTTTTTATTGTTTCTAGAGTTACAATCACAATTATAAGTAACAGTAATAATAATATTGGCAACTTATGAAGTGCAATCTGCCGAGGCCTCAAAGCGCTGAACAATAAAAAGTAAAAATTGGCAGTTTACACAGAACCAATACAAATCAAAACACATTAAAAATGAAAACTATAAAAACAATAAAACTAAGATCAGAAATAATGAAAAAAAAATGAAAAGAATATGTAAATTAGAGGTAAACACTTAAAATGGAACATAAGAAAAAAACGCAGAATAAGAATGAACATTAAGAGATCGAGGAGATTAAAAAGAGAAAATCCTAAAAACAAAGTAAATTAAAAAACAAGTCAAATCGGAGCAAAGAATTAAAAATTGGAAAACTTGCAAAAATCAGGAACTAGAAAATAAACCAATCAAAAATTTAAAAAAAAATAGTTCTCACCGTACAAGAACTGAAAAAAATGCGTCTTTAGTCTTGATTGAAAACAAACGCAAGGCGTATTTTGGCGGGAAGATTGTTCCATAATTTAGCAGAGGCAAAAGCAAAGGATCTATTTCCATAAAATTTAGTATAATAATTAAATACGGTTAGATAACCATCCCATGAGGACCTTAATGTACGTGAAGGCTGGTACACAAGTAGAAGATCTGATATGAAAATAGGTGCCATTCTGTTTAATGCCTGTAGGGAATCATTAAAATTTTGTAATCTACTCTTTGTTTTACTAGGAGCCAATAGAGACGTTCGAGGATAGGTGTAATATGTTCATGCCGTGGAACGGGAAGGACTATTCTAGCAGCAATGTTTTGAACCCGCTGAAGTTTTACCAATTCACGTTGGGGTAAACCAAATAAAAGAGAATTGCAAGAATCTAATTTGGAAGTTACAAAGGCATGCACAAGCTTTTCAGTAGACGTTTGATTCAGATAAGGGCGTATCTTGCCGTTTTTTGTAAACTAAGCAAAGTACTCTTGCATACATTGTTTACGTGAATTGACATATTGAGAGAGGAATCCATGGTAACACCAAGGTTTCTTGCTTGTGACGAAGGTTCAATTATGGTGTTACCAAATCTGATACAAGGAGACCATTCAGTTTTGATGAAGTTTGACTTGAAATGGAAGAGCTCAGTCTTTTTGTCATTTAATACCAGCCCGTTATTTTTGCACCATGAGCGGATGTCATCAATACAAGCTTCAATTTTCTGTATTACATTTAGACGGTTTTTGGGATTAAAAGTGCAGTACACTAGGGTATCATCGGCATAAACCACACAGTTTAAACCATGGGATGATATTATGTCTTGCAAAGGGGCACTAAACAAAATAAAAAATAAGTGACCAGCTACTGAGCCCTGTGGCACACCGCAGATTAAACTAACGGGATCGGACATAACGTTTTCTATGGCAACAGATTGTGAACTGCCATTCAGGTAACAAGTAACCCATTGAAATGCCTTTCCCGTTATACCATATCTATTGAACAGCCGATTTAACAGCTGGTCATGATCACTAGTATCAAATGCCGCACTGAAATCTAATAGCACCAACAAAACTTCTTTTCGTCTATCCAGGGCAGATAAAACATCATTCTGCACCTTCAACAATGCAGTATCCACACTATGGAAACTTCTGTAGGCAGATTGCATTAGAGAATGAAGATTACTATCAGTTAGATATGCTTTTAATTTATTTGTAGCAATTCTTTCGACGACCTTTCCAAGAAAAGCAAGATTTGATACTGAACGGTAATTAGATAAAACATTTAAATCCGACAAAGGTTTTCTTCAAAAGACGAATAATTCTTGCATGTTTAAGTGCAGCAGGGAAAACACCAGATATTAAAGAAGCATTTACAATCCGAGTTATAACAGGAATAAGATCTTCGAGAAAAGTTTGAAAAACACCCAGAGGCAAAGGATCCAGCGGGCAAGGCGTGATAGATGCAGACTGAATGCACTTTAAAACATCAGTCTTAGAAACTTCCATACTTCCATCATAAGTACATCAGCCTCAGAAAATTCGAAACTTCCATCATTAGTAGTAGAAAGAACAGAAAAAACTAACGGCAACTGATTTGCTTAAGATACGTCTCATACAGAAAATTCAGCACATAAAGTGCACTGTAATGTATGGGAGACCCACAATTTGCTCTCAAATTCAACTGATAATTTTTGAAGGATAAAAAGCCATGATGTGAATCTGTCTTGTTGAGTAATGTGTAGCTATTAAGAGATAAAATGCGTCGATCGAACAGATAAAAATAGAAATTTCTCAAGAGAAGGCCACATACACGACTTACTTGGGTTTGACCAATAGCTCAAAGATAAGGACAACGTGGCCTTTACTAAGTACAAAGATTTTGAAAGTGAACAGCTGAATAAGTGATCTTATTACTAATTACGTGGGACAATCAGGCTGGATCAGAGCTGGTCATCGACTACGTCACATTCTCATGCATCAGTCGTTTACATAACAATTGTCGCACACTTCATATCATGCATAGTGTAACTGCATTGGGCTCGAAGTTCTATTTAAAACTTCAAGAATATGAATGAAATGGTTTGTCATGGTGTAAAAATGTAAGAAGACATGTGCTTTTGTCGAGAGTTTCCCAATTATTAAGCAATCCTACTCTCAGTTCTACTCGCAACAACTTTACGATAGATTCTTGAGCGATAATTTTCCTTATAATTGCGATGCACTTGTAGGAACATTGACTTACTTTCTTACTTATGTACAATTACATGAAAAAAAAAAGCCATACCATACACATAATCCCTTTACTCCCAATCTTACACAACAACTTATATGTGAAGATTACCATTCATACACATGTAGGAAGCCTATTGGTGAAAGTTTTTTTTTTTCGGTATCGTCAAGTAAAGGTACTAGAGCTGAAAATATATACAAAACCAGGGATTGTATCTTCAATTCTTTTATCTTAAATTTGCCTTTAGCTACGCTACTATTATACACTTAAGTGCAGCATGAAGCCGGTACTGCTCGATAAAATTTCGTGAATACGAAATCGCGGAGGGCGTTATATTACACAATTGCGTAACCGTGTGTAGCCTGTGTAACGGTAAGTAAGCGTATAACTGTTTCTCTGTCAAAGAGCTTTGGACAACCAAAAATATTGTTTATGGTTTGACACAGTTAATTGAACTGGTTTTATAAATCCATAATCAGTTAAGCAAATAGCCATTATGTACTTTACATCCGTTCATCCGATCTATGTTAAGTCTGTCATTGTCAAGATTCGTGATTTACATATATCATCTGCTCAACCGAGATTGCTCAATAAATCAATTCCAATTTTACATCTTGCCTCTTCTAATTTTTTGAGTAGTTTTGAAGTCTCAGTCACGACTCTGATCGAGGCCACAATACCAGTGCCGTTATTCTACTCTTAATGTTCGGCCAAGTCTTGTTTGGAACCGGTTTATTGTTAAAGTAATCATCCACGCCGTTTTGGGTTCCTCAGTGCCTCAGCGATATGAAATATGACGTTAAAAGAGGGAGTTCACCCAGAAACAGAAACGGTGGCAGATGATTCAACGGATTCTACAAACGATGATTTGTGGGACAGAAGAAGAAGGAGGAGATGGGGAGCCTTTTTACGTAGAGATAGACGCATCACATTTGCGAACTTGCTGAACTGGAAGGAAGAACATTCAATTATACATAAGAACCCTAGAGAAAAGTTTCAGCTTGTTTCTCTTAGGGTCAAAGGTTCAAGTCGAAGCTTAAATCATTTCCATCGAATCCAGATATTTCGGAGAGCTGGCAGGGTGAACAGAACTTAAAGAAAGCTCTGAAGGACTGGAATTGTGCGGTGGCTACCTAGCGGAGCGCCACCATTCTTTGGACTGGAGCATAACGACAAAATGTGGAAAAAATACTTCTAGATCACTGATAGCCTTTCCGAAGGGATTGTCTGTTTAACTCAGCAATGTAGCCTTTAATACGTTTCCACGAAAAATTAGTATTTTGGGAGGTTTACATATAAGTAGAGGGCAAATGAGATACCCCGTATGAATCGTTGTATGTTTGAGCAGATGCTTGGTGTCAAGGACTTTAGTGTTCTTACATCTGCAATATACTGGAGTGGATGGTCAGACTTTAGCACTAAAGCAGGAAAGCCGCTGAATCTCAATGCCTCTGATATTTTTATATTCCTTTCAAGTATGTCCTGAATATGTTAAAAACAGTTCCATTGTGATTGAAGAGATTGACAATGACAATCAGAGAAGTTTGAATCTGACTGATGCATCTGTTGTTGACAAAAATATTAGTGTTCTGCCATTTTGGTTCATTTGCCTCCCATCCACTGTTAACGATGCAACAAAATAAACGTAGTCATTTATGTCAATTGAAAAGTTTCGATTTTTGTCTCACCTTCTCTGAAAGTGTGAGCGACTAATCACCTGGGATCAAAGCATTGTTTTGAGCGAGCGAGTCGTGTTAGGATTGGTTGCCTTAAAGGATGTTGCTAGATGAATGCTTTCGCACTGTAATTACCTTGTAAACTAATGAAATACCTTTGAGCTAATTGAGGAGCTTATGTACTCGATTTGGTGGATCTTAAAGTATCAGCTGTAATTAAATTCACACCTGGCATCTGACATTTTTCTTTTGTACGTCCTCTTTCATAACCTTCTTGACATCATTCTCCTTTTGAAATTGAGAATACCCACAATTGAGTTGAAAACCTCACTACTACACTTCAGTCACAGCAATTCAAGGAGCTTAAACAACCACTTCTCAGGGCCCACCAATCCAAACAAACATCTACAATTTATGCAAAGACCGTGTGCAGATCTGTGGGAAAAGATCTACCTTCTCCATGTTTCAGGCACTTTTAGGATCAATAATTTGCGAAAAAGACTTATCGTACGTATTGTCTTCACACCGTAATTAGTAACATCCTCTGCTTACATGTAAAGAAACATGATGAAGAAATTTGATACACATTCACAATGATTCGAAATCCTGACGTCATTTTAAAAGAAAATCAGAATGTCCAGCTAGCCTTTGAAAATCTCTGTGCATGTAACGCATTGAGATAAAAATGCTCTCAGAGACAAAGTGGTAACGTAGATGATTAGTTATATCTGGACATCTGAAAGCAACTGTACATCTGGACATTTTTGCATACCAAATTCAATCTTCTCTAATTACACGCTGTACATATTTGAATAACAATGGAGCACAACAGTTTGCCTCTGCTAATTTGGTACGTTTATAAACGTTTTTGAGTAACTTATGACTAAGTCCAATCTCTAGAAAGAGACAAAGAAATAACCTCTGTTGCGGTTATGAATAAGGAAGTCAAAAAGTCTTTGCTGCTGGGACATATGTAAAAAATGAAATTATCTGAAACTCCAGTCCTATTTAAAATTTAAAGTGTGACTACAGAACAAAGTGTCATAAAGAAAATGCAAAACTGAGTGCTGCGACACAAAAATCGTTTTCGATGAAGCTAATGTCCTCATCATAGCTACTGCGTAGACTGATATATAGCTGATAACATGTGATGATATATTGGCAGCCATCTTGGGTAAAAAAATGTGATTGTGGGGGAATTTGGATATGTTGATCTTTGCCATATTCTGATATAACACACTTGTTAGCACTAACAACATTGACAATATACTGTCGAGTGACCAACATCTCTCATCTGAATCATAGAAAATGGTTTCAACAATACTTGTCCTATGGAAACCTACATTGTTGAAACTACATTATTTCACACTAATCATAAAAAGTAGTTTTGAAATTGTTATCGCACCCAGTAATACTAAAACATTTTCGCACCAATGTGCATGTGGGCCCCACATTTTAGGCTCCTAACCAGGATATGAATCAGGTCGTAGGCCAGATCTCACCACACGTTCAAAATCAAATGGACACAAATGTATCAAGCTACAATTCCAAAGGGTTTCATGTAACCTTCGCCAAGCTGATGCCGGACAGTGGTCCGTGCCATAACATTATCGAAAACGTTAGGACCAACTGAATCATCATGGTTGATAAATTGATCGAAAATCCATAAGCCCTTTGAAGAGGATCGGATTTACTGTGGTAGCCAACGGAGAAGGCTACCCTACCACAGATGAACCATATCGTGAAGAGCGCAATGACCTTTGTGCACACGGCACCGTCGAGCTGCGTGCATAAATTCAACTGCAAGACAGAATGTATGAAAGACATTTCCAGAGTGGAACGTAGAACGCTATTCTTGACTTCCAATTCATAGGGCATGGTCGCCCTAGCTGGGTCGGTACAGAGTTTCTGCGGGTCTGTATAGTATCGGTAATTTGCACACCGAAGTATGAAGTACATGCACAGTCCAGCGACGGGTGCTAGACAGCGAATAGTGAACACAAGCCGACAGACTAAGTCATCATGACGTAACGGTAACTCTATAAATTTCCAAACGGCGACAGCAGAGAGTAACATAAAAGGTATGGGTATCATTGCACGAGTGTCTACCAAGGCTCTCAGCTCGTTCTGGGACTTTCCATCAGTAGCTAACGAAGGCCGAGTCTTCACGCCGGTTGCCATGACTTTGAGATAAGCCCTGCCTGCATGGATGAGAAACAGGTCGTAACAGAAAACAAAGTAGGCTTTCGTCCACTAGGGATCAACAGTATTAAAATGTTTAATGATAATTACACCTCTAACGATAGTCACACCGTGCATGTGATAGAGCATACGACTGTATATTATGAATACATTTTGTGTCTAATTAAGGATTTACAATTTTCGACAGGAACATTGTGAGACTTATAATTAGACACACTAGCAGTTCGAAAATTAGAACTTTCATGAGCTGAAATTGAACAATTTGTAATCTGTAGGTAACCTTCAGCCTGGTTTCCATTTTGCAGTTATAGGTTGTGAATAATGACACCATTTAAATTTCCAATGTGCTCTGGTGGAGAAATAATCACGCTTTTAAATCTAAATGCGGGCCATTAACTGGTGAGGAGCTGTTTGTCACTGAACAGACCATTGGAATGGTTATGAGGCAGATTATTGACTTAGTTTACTGCGATGTACGTTTCAAAAACTGCCAAATATACCACGCCAACTGTTTGTATGGTTTACTCGTATCAGGTCGCATAATATAATTCTTCTCCCAACATATTGTCAATATTTATTGGGAAATTCGATTTTATACCTCAGTAGACAAAGGAAAGCAGAGATACAAAAGTGCGAATGGTTTATAAGACCAATTTATAGTGCTACGAAGAGACTTTAGCAAGTAAAGTAATACAAAAATATTATTTTACTTTGTGTTCACTCACTGGAAAGCTTCACTATCCGTTTGCTTTACAATGAGCTTTTTCATTTTTTTTTTTTTTTTGCCTTCCGCCTTTTGTCTTCCGATAAGCAAATACGCATAATGCATTTGAATGCCTGCTCTGTGTATATACTGGTGCACCCCAATCTGGTGGCTTTGTAGCTGCTATTAAATGGACCATGAATGGTTTTCATATGAACTACATTTTGATGAAAGCGATTACGTGTGTACTGAAAAACCAGAAAAATACAATTATGTTTGACCTTAACTTTTTCTTTACGTTTCAATGTACACGCCACGTTGTACATGGACGAACTACACTTTTCACTGAAGGAAAATGACAGTAACTACTTTGTACTTTGAAAAGCAACGGGATTGGCATTAAAACAGTTAAAAACAGAAATCATATTTGAAAATTAACGGTTCTGACTATAAGACCCCACATAATGAATATGCAACAGTACAGGTCTCACTGGTGTATCAAACACATACTACTCAAATCATCGCTCCTTGATTGTTATCGGGAATTGTAGTATTTGGTGAAAGGAAGCACTGTATTTACAAATAACCTACAAACTGATCACAACATTGCGGAGTCAGTGATCCTGAGTTGTTTTGACTAACTGAATATTCAATACTAGTATACTTCCCATAGGCTTGTTCAAAAAAGCATACCGTTGATTTACCGTTTATTTGAATGAAAACTGTCAACCACTACATTATCGTATTCTACACATTTTGTCGTTGTGTTAGAAGAATTTGAAATCATATGACAGAATGAACCAAGCAAAACCTATTTATTTTAAAGGATTGCCTGAATGATGCAAGGATAATTCTTACCAAAGTTTTGGGGATGAAATTTCATTGTATTTGCTTTTGCCTATGCACGCAATCACTTTAAGTCATTACAAAAGGAGTGGGTCAAACTTTTAAGGCTTCGATGATATTCTAAACTTAGCATTCGTGATGGTGTGTATTTACGTGAATGGGTGCAAAGGTGTGTATGTTTTCTTCTGACGTTTATCTTGTAAAACAATAACTCAAGAGAAGAAGAGTGGACAGATCTTATATTTCATATTACTCAGTAAAAGTTTCTATTGTTTTTGTGGTGGCGATAAACGGTCGTTTGGAATCAACAGGATTCAGTTATATTAAGGAAGGAAGCGTGTACCGATCTGACCTTTAGAATGTGACTGCGCTTATTGCTGGAGGTCATTTGGGGTCAAGAAAGTAAACTTGAACAGATCTGATATTACATTTTCACGTGGCTCTTATTATTTCTAAACACCTTTTTGTTTTGGTGGCGGTCAAAGCCCATTAGGGGTCAACAGGGGTCAAATTGCGGTAACATTCTACGCACGATAAATCTCCAAAAAGCTTTCACAGATCTGGTATTGGATTTGTAGATGTACTTTATTTAGCACAAAAAGCTTATTGGTTTTGGTAGCGATCAAACTATCACTTCGGTCAAAACAGGGGTCAATTGTCAATACTTTGCAAGCCAGAAAATTGTCGTTAAAAATCATCGAGTAGAAGTAGCCTGCATTTTGTTGGAGACCAAACCCCATTTGGAATCAGCAGTTGTCATTTTTCAAATGTTTAAAACATGATATTTAAAAAAAAAAACCAATAGCCTTTTGATTTTGATGAGGTCAAACATAAACACACTTTAAACCCGATATCTCATGTAAAGAGGTTTATAGAGATTTCATATTTGCAATGTAGGTGTAGTAGCAAGCATAGAGTGCAGATAATAATTACCTTTGGTGGAGGCCATTTGGATCAAACCAGTGTAAATTGTTTGATCCAAAATGGCCTAAATACACATGGAATGTCAAGACCTGCACCTTTGACATATCTCTCATTTGCTATGTGGGTGTGAATGTTGTGAAGGTATAAATATGTAAACGGTACTGTGAAAAAAAAAAAAAAAACGAACGTCTAAAACGTCGTTGACAGGAAATGTGTAAGATAGTGGAATTGTATAGAACACAAATAATGTGAAAATGGGAACCATACAGTGAGTGTTAGAATTACAGATAAACAACGTGAGTATTAAAACATCTCATTTATTTGAATTTGAAATGGTGAACGTACCTGGGATGCAATAGCCACTAGTAAGTGTTGCTTAACCTCTCACGGTTAACAGTTCCAAACCGTCATCTAGGACTTTTACCAATATTGAAAAGCAACGAAAATGTCGCAACGACTGTTCCTGGCCAGTGACAGCTATGAGATCAATTACGTTACAATGCTGTACTCAGTCGATACATATATTGTGCAAATCTACATGTCGGCAGACTCAGGCACAAAGTACAGGGTAGGAAGAGTAAACACTTGTGCTGGAATGGACTTTTGACTTTGTCGGTGACTTTAGGTATTAACTAATTAAAATTTGAACATTCCTAACTCATTTTGAATAAACGCGTTAGCATCGAAACTGTCAGGGTCCATGTTCGATAAAACCTTTTGGACCACAGTTCAGTCTTAGGCTACCTTGGGTAATGATTTTCAAGAGGGCGAGGCATTTAATCTCTCCATTAAACTCCTATGACCAATTATAGTGTACGATATAGACAATGCACAGAATTATTTCAATACACGTACTTAGCATGGTATTTGCTGCACTTTCTACAATTTCAGGAACACGAATTTTTGTCAAAAGTGATAATGATGAGCCAGTCAAGTCTTCCTCAGGCAAATGAAATGGCCTTATTTTCTATCACTGTTTCAAATGAGATGCAAAGGGCGTGCAGAAATGTTAGAGACGGACAAAAGAAGACGGAAGGAAGAAGTGTCATGTAGGAAATGAACCAACTGCATTTGACGTGCTACTCCTCTCTGGACGGAAAATTCAAATATGCCAAAAAAAAACTCCCACTTTTACAAGCTTGCAATTACATAACATTTAAATAACTAATAAAACTGCACACTGGCTGAATAAGGACGTATCATATCATTCCATATTTGGACATGCTCGACAACTGGCACACTGTTGTTATTAGCTATACCCAATATAATACAATACAATATATGCAAGTAACCAAACGCTATTTCCATCCCCTAAACTGTATTAGTTGAGGTGCTATTTCAAACTATCTCAGTAAACTGTAGAAAGCATAGCAATGCATTCCACTCACTTGGAAATAAGGGGACAGTTGGAAGTCTTTTTTCGAAGATTACTAGCCCCTATCATCAATTATGCTACCTTACAAAGGCATTCACTCATGTGTTTTACTTTTAAACAATGCGCCAAAGATATGGAATGAAACCAATTGTGATATATTTTACTTCTATTATTACTGAAACCTAGAAGAGTGAATTTTCGATACTCGCTGTAATATAACAAACATAGTGTGTCACACAGTATTGCAATAACTGTGGATATACAGCCTACCACATTACCGACTAAAAACAGAACGATAAGTGGACGTAATAATTTGGCTTTCTGTAAATGGCAAAGCGCTAAATATTTTATCACTTCGTAATTAATGACTTTGCGATGACCAGTTTGCGGCAACTTCCCTAAACTGGACGACTTCACCCCTTTCATGCTCATGAGACCTGCCGCGGCCACTTCGCGCCAAAGCAACTTGACGTGAACGGACTTCCCCATGAGTTCACCAGAAAAAGGGCTGATAGCTACTTAAGTATACAAGATAGGCAACTGTAACCTGTTGTTTTTTTTTTTTTTTTTTATAACAATCTATCATATCAACACACAATGAGCCAGCAGAGGCTGCCCAGATTTAAATTACAGAACTGGGCCATATATACGGGCCACTAGGTAGAGTAAAGTCCTAATAGATATTGAGATCTAGTGTACTAAGGTTTTCGAACCTGGACATACAATTACGTTAAATATATAACAAAATAATGACATCGTGCTATCCTGTTAATACCGGCATAAACTTTCTGTTCATGCATAGGCTTATTTGGGAACAATACTCGACCCCTATTAGCCCATTTTAGTCAGGTGACGCCGCCTTATCCTGAACACGTTTAATCAACCCTGGATCGTGCATTTGTAGTGGCGCTATTGCGTTTTGTATCTGGTTATAGTCGGCAAGAGTCCCCCCCCCCCCCCCCCACGGCTATACGTAAATACATTGTATCAGCGGAATTTGAGTGGACATTGTTAGTTAAACTTTAGACTGTATATAACTTTCGTCAGAAGTTGTAGAAGCATGTTGTTCGCGTGCAGCAGAACCGACATGCACACAGTCTTTACGGGAGAAGACAACAACTTTAGAGAGAGAGACGAATAATTCGCCGATCATTAATGTAACTTTCTGAACTTTCCGGCATAGTTTACAATTCCTCTAGTTCTGTGATACATTGGGTTAGCTCCATGTAGGTTGCCGGTGTTTGGGCGGCAGTGGTAATACGGCCACCAAAACCGGACCCCGGAGTTAGGTAATTTTGCTTGTATATAATATGCACGTGCATCCGCTGGCCATAGAGCACATTTAGTTTAATTTACTGTATACACATAAATAGGGAGCTCCTACAATTTTAGGTATATTTCCATGTTTATAAATTAATAACTAAACGGCAGGAGAGCTATGGAGAGGGGTACTGAACCAACCAGGCCAGCTTCAGCTCCGGAAGGCTTGGTAGGTGAGTCCCTAGTCTCATATACTATCATTTATTAATTAGTCCACACATTAACAGTGAAATCAATGCACGATCATTGGTTAACGTCGACGACGCACCCGGAAGGCGCCCGAGTGCATCCGGCGATAGCACCAACCCAGAAGAGTTCATTACCCTGCGTCTGAATGCACAGGTCCACATCCAACACAAAATTCAGATAAAAATAGACGAAAACTTAAAATAAACTTTTGGTTTGTAATTAACCCCATTTTTTATTGGAAACGATCCCCGAGAAAACGCTTAACACGATGAACAACATGTCAATAATGTTTGTGCAGGATTACCACTGCAGTACCACCAATTTGTGTAAGCATAGCAGAACGCAAAACACTGGCGATCTACGTACTGATTTTATTCATCTAAAGGTGATTGTACCTTTAGTCGATCATGTTGAATCAGTCGGATACTGTCACCTGACTGAAATGAGCCAATGGGAATTGAGAATTTTTCTCAGGTATGTATGTATATTATCCCACCGCTTAATGTAAGGTCCAGCGTTGATTAACCTTTCTTTCGTACACATAAAGCAGGTACCAAATATAATTCATGAATAATGGTCTTCATTGACATGTTCCATGAGTGTTCATTGATTGAAATGTCACCGTTGCGAAAGATTTTTTTAGCTACTGATACTTTCCTTCGTAAATTAAAATACCTAGCTACAAGTAATGTGGGAATCATGAATGACGTTTCTTAACACCTTTAATCAAATCAAGTCAATTATAGGCTACCGTACTTCAAGGGTGTCCATAAATATATTGTTGAATGAGTTCAGTATTCATGTTTTCAATGAGTACAACACATAAAGTTGAATCAACACAATATAAGCAATGTTTAGCAAATGGTTTAACTCAGAGAGTAAAGTATAACAAACAATCGTGACATAGCGAAATCTGGTTTGTTCATAAACATTGGGCTCCTCCCCACGAAACCAAAGAATTAATCTGGTGTATTTCTTTCAGAAAATTACGCACAAGTAATGTTAACCCGTGGAGCAAACATTAGTCGAATAATCAATCCAAGTGATTTTTAATTTAAAACAAAACGTATGCCCACACGATAAAACTGTCCCTCGTAAAGTCTGTTACATATTCCTTCTCTGCTTGATTACCTATTACCACCTCAGGGAGAAAGTAAGGCAAACTGCAGCCTTAACATCTAACACAATTATCAGAGGACGTTTTGTTCAATGAGGCATTTGCTAATTCATTATTGTGCTTTGCGGGCAGAATGAATGCCATATATCAGGTAACAATTTTGGCATCTAACCATACCCCACACCGCCTTTGATGTTATGAGGTAGCTGTGTAAAAATGTTTAGAAGAACAGACACTCCCTGACTCTGCAAGAATAAGTTGCACACTGTAAAACATTGTACATATATGTATGATACACGGAGCACAGATCTTCCCCGAAAGCTGGCTGCTGTAGTCTGTAGCATGTATCAAAACTTAGCTAGAACATATGCATTTCATGTGGCTTACATTTTTTATTGTAACTTATGCCATCTGTTGCGCGTTGTGTATGTGTATTAGTGAATACACACAACACATTTTCAATTTTAAGGCAACAGTACTTAATTAAGCATAGATCTGATTTTAAATGAGACCAGTGTTCTTCTGATGCTGTATTCGGTCAAAATGTTGATGGTGCCTTGCGCCAACTGATGGCGGCACTGTTGGTTACTTATGCAGGCAACCGATAAGCCGCTTGCTTGTACCATCATAGGATTCTTTTCTAAAGGTTAACGTGCGGACGCTGAAATGCAAACAGAAATTCAATAGTTGAAACATTATATGTAAAAGCAATACAAATTATTACATTTTTCATTCATTAATTAAGAAATTGCAGCTATGAGATCCCTTTTCAAGACTAGGTACATGCAGTGTGAGACACACGGAAATAGTCCTTCCTGGCCATCTAGTGATTTGTAAAACGACTAATTTTCGTTTACAATCCACGCCAGCCTATGGACTTGTTAGCCATTCGTTCAGATAGTATATGCAAGTGACCTTAAATTGTTATAGTCCCGCTGATATTAAAATTGTTTGAAAAAGTTAACGCTCTGCCCTCGGATGAACAAAAGCAACTTAGTAGTTGGAAATATGCTTCTGCTAAAAATAATCCACATAATTACCATTTCTTCATACATTTTTCACTCATGACAACCCTGTCTCAAGACTGGGTACATGCAGCTAATTAGGACACGTGGGAAGTGCTGTTTCAAGCCATCCAGGTGGGGGGTGTAAAGGCAACAAGTTTTTCCCTCCGTTCAAACCGTCGCATTCCGCTTGGAAAGTATTCCGATTGAGAAGTCTTGTGTAAGCAATTTCCTCAGGCAGCACATAAACCTGCTAAAACTTTTGGTCATGCACCTGATATGTCCTTCCATGTATTTATGACATTATTTTCTCCCCATCACGAGACCCTGACGGTGGCTCTTTGTTCTGCCACTGAGTTTGTAAATTACTTGCGAATTACTGCTTTCTATTGTAGTCGTATGAGGACATAAACGTTGCAAATTTATTTAATGTGACATCTACTGTTATCAGTTAGCAAAGTGTCGTACTTCTCATCAGGTGGTGTTCTCACTTACATACTTTCGCAGCAGCTGCAAATAGAAAGTTGCCATAAAATTGCTATAAAAAATTGCAAGTAGTGGCATAAATAAGAATAATGTTTACATGAAAATATCATAAATTAATAAATGCATTTTCTCCAAAAAGTCTGGGAGGCATGGAATTGTCTCTCTCTTTAAGCACACACAGCTATTACAAGTTACAAAACTTCCTCCCACTGCTGTATCAAGTCAGAACATAAGAATTTAGTAATAGTTAATTAAGGACACCATGTAAAAGTGACCTTTTCCTCACGGGGATTTAGCGCCAGGTTGCAAGAAAAAAAAGTACCATTTCCTAAGTTGCTGCTTTGTAGCTGCAACTAGTTGCTATGAAGAATGATGGAAGCAAGTGATATTAAGTATTGGATTTTTATTTGGGGGGGGGGGGGGAGCGAGCTTGGATAAAACATTAGCTTCTTGCATGCACCAGTAGAGAAACATTTTCAACTTTGAAAAAACAAATATAAAAATGACATACTTTTAAGAAGTAGAATTGACCTACTTTGAAATATAGAAATATGATTGAATATTGATTCTTATTGGCAATAGCCGTAGTTGACATTGACCACCAATACTTTTCCTTTTTAATTCAGCGATAGAGTTCGATGAAACACAGGAACATACTTTCCAGAATTTATGACGCCGTAATATCAAAGGTTCTGATTGACTGTTCTGGGAGGCATATTGCCAATGCGTTCTGCGTGAAATAGATATGCCGACAGTTCTGCTGTGGATTCCGTCCATCCCCTAGCCACACACTCGTATGTATGGCTAATTATAAACTCGAATCAAATATTTCACATTTTTATGAACAACGTGTTTCAATTGTGTTGTTAATTTATTTCGATTCCAATGTAAAAAGATCACATTTGAAAAGCCAATGTTCTCCATCCCCCAACTCTATAAACTTATCTCTCTCTCTTCTTGTCGTTTTTTTTTCTCTTTTCTTTTGCTCTCATTTATTTTTCAACATCATCCAACCCGTTCCGAAAATTTCTATGGGGCACTCAACCCCCCCCTTCTCTCCCGCTCACTTACCCCTCTGGCCAAGTTCCTGTCATATTGTGTATACTTTTCATTGCGCACGCTCTCGGATGAGATTTAAACCCACACATTTGTTTTCATCTTTTACCGTTGCTTAGCCTTTGGATGTGCAAAATTGGTGCATTTACACGTGCTGACGTTTACTTGCCATAGGTAAATGTATCACGATATTTCCTTAGTTTTACTGCAGAAAAATTCTGGTGCAATTGTGGTATATTTAACAAAGCAAAGGAACTCCACGTTTACCGTAGTTTAGTCGACGCGTTATCATGGTGAATAGCTTTGTTAAATTTACTACCGTTATATGTTATCCACAGTTTTAAGACAGCGCTACCGTTGTAAAGCTGCAATAGATATACCAAAAGTATACCACGATGGGCAGTTTTCCACAAATTTACCCTGTTTACCTCAATTTACCTGTTAGTTTACCGTGGTTAAAGGAGTGTGCATTCTTTTGCTAAGATGCACATCGCACTGATTAAAACTGTCGATTATGAAAAAGGCTTATTGAGTTGATAGTGATAAGCTTGTGAAGTCAATTTTTCAGTAAGCCCCTGCGTCATACCTTGGCAGTGGTCAGATGAAAACGGTATAAACGTGTAGATGAGATGACTTATTTCCTCCAGTGTTGTCCCGACAACGCGTGAGAAAGATTATAACATTTCTTTCTATTATCAAATGTACGTCACTACTCAAAAAAAAAAAAAAAAATTCATGGCACTCCTCTTAATGGAAATACTGTAATTTGCAGTTGGTTATTTGTTTCAGTGACAACAGTATGCCTAGCATAAGAAACCAATGATTCATATCGAGACAGATTAACGTTCTCCCTCTCAAACCATACGGTAAGCACTATTGAGGCAATAAACATCAGAGCGTCAAAACTGATGCCATAAGGACCATTTAAAATAAATGTACACAGCTACGGGTATTTTAGTGACCCTTACGAAGCAATTCAATACGATGGTATCATTTCTTTGTAAGCCCATAACACTGCAGCAGTGATGCCGGGTAAGATATAACTAAATAGCAGCAAAATACTTCTTGCAATACTTCTGTCAATGTAAGCGTGTGTCTCTGTGTGAATGTCGTTCGTTGTCTGTTGGGTTCGTTTTGGAATCAAAAAGTAGCCTCAGATAACAGAAGTTGGGGAAGCTTGGTAGGACGAAGTAACCGGTGGATCGACAAGTCTCACACAGAAAAACGAAAAATCGCAATCATGCAAAAACAATTCGGAGGTAAGTGCTTTTGATTGTGTTAAATAACCCATTTGACCAAGTTAAACTCATTATATTCATTTTTCTTTTCAAAATTGACACGAAAAGTGTGGTATATGTTTATAACCTCAGGGCATAACCGTAATCTCATGTTTTATTTGTAAACCAACATTATTGTAGTAACCCCAGGTTATATTTGTCACCTCCGGGTTGCAACTGAATTCTGAAGAACACAGTTCAACACTATTTTGCTGAACTCGATCAAACAGTATTGACAAAGTGTAGTACTTTGGTTTTCCTTTATTTGCTCTCCTCCATACCACGTGTGAGTGGCATTAACACATACATCCACCAGGATGAGAGACGCAAAATTATACATTTACCAGAATTGACAAAAGAAAAAGCAAAAGAAATGGCTAATCCTATAGAAACTTTCCAGTCCAATAGAAATGTCATGAAACATACGAATGACAAATTACTGTGTGACGTTGTGTGGCTGTACTACTGCAGGACTTCAAAGCGATGTACCTCCTAATAAAACAGCCACGCGGTTAGTAAATTTCGTTAATTACGATACATTCTTATACAAACCTGTATCACTTTTCAAACACAGTACCTATTATTATGAAGTAAGATACACGCGTCTGGTTATCCAGTCCACTACGTATTCGACAAAACTCGTCGGTCACGGTAAGTGACTGCAATATGCTTGACCGCAAATATTACTTTCACCTAGCTTGCGGTGCTTAATTTCGAGTTCCAGATTTGTCTGGCATTAACTAAACTCATCTGAGAAAATTCAAAGTAAGTCGAATTCTTTGTCACATGATCAGAATTAAAATTTCCACCTCGTGTCATCACTTCAGAATTATAAATCTACTTCAACAGATACTGGATCCACGATCTCCGAGTCGGGAGATGGCAGCGGCGACGGCAGAGAAGATGAACTAACTTCTGCACTGAAAATATGGCCTTACCTGTATCTGTCTGACATAGCAAACTTTAAGGTCAGATCTGACGATACATTCATAGCATCCTACATTAAATCTGGTGAGCTATGAATATATGAATTGACAACATTTGATGCATACGTACCAGCTAGCATATTGCTAGAGAGCCTCTTGCGGGATACATCTGCTATAGCCCTTCCATTAACGCGAAAGAAAACACAATCTCAAAGGGATATACAATACTTGCTTACAGAGTTGTTTTTTGCATTGACAAGGGAAATAGCATGGTAGTGATACCTTAGTGATCATAATATGGGAAAGACCAAGAGAAAAAAATATCACAGTATTATGTATTTGAATACTTTACATGTTCAACCTTTTCTGGCTATTTGCGTGTCCGCAGACTAACTAGTTGTCGAAAAGCATGAGACTAAAATCAACTAAAATCACGTAAATAATGAAGACCTGTGAGCCTGTCAGGAACATTTTTGCTAACGTAGGGTGGGCTAGATGCAAAATGATGCTACATTTGGTGCTAGATTTGAATTCTATATATATATCTCCATGAATTCTTACTTGTTAAGTAATAATTTTATTTTGTCATCTTCCTGCCATGGATGAAATAGTCATTCCTTAACCTTTCCTGTGTAAGTGATATTTTCTTCCACCTGTCACAGTCCTTACACCTTAGCCCACACCTCTGCCCTAGTCACAGTAATTTGTATAAATGACTGATCTTGGGTCAGGGGAAAATTTTGCTAATGTTTTAGTGTGGACTAAATGCAAAATGGAGCTGCATTTGATAATAGATTTGAATTGAATATATCCTCAGGAATTCCTCTGGTAACGTCATATGAGCCATAACATCATCATGGTGCCAGAAATCTGAGTAACAGATTTAACTAACTCTTTAGGAAAGCACTAAAATTTTGAGGTCGAATATAATGAACAAAGTGTCTCTGACACATCACATAGGCCTAGACCTATAATTGGATACGATTTTGTATTGTTCTGTGAAGTTGGAAAAGAAATCAACATTTTTTTAGGCGGCCCGGGCACTCTCGGAACCCCCTCCCCCACCCACCTTAATCACCCCTGTTTTAACCCACTAGACCCTCCTAGACTGTGAAGATAAGGAGTTGAATTGGCTAAAAGGTATTTCATTAGTCGATTATAGTTCAGTATCATTCCCCACGCAACACCTTTTAAGTCAACTAATCCTTACACAATTTGCTCGCTCAGAGCAATGCTTTTAGGACAGATGTTTTATTTATTCATTTATTCGTTTATTCATTTATTCATTCATTCATTCCTTTATTTTGTGTTCAGAGAAGGTGGCGCAAGGATCAAAACGACATGACTACATTTATCCCTGTTGTTAGCAAGTGATCGCGTGTAAGTGAACGGAAGTGGCAGAAGTCTAATATTTCTCAGCAAGATGTAAAGTGTCCTGAAATAGCCAGACACACAGTTCTTTCGTGGTTTGACGTACAGCCTAAATGCTATACTGTCATATGCGACACCGAGCGACACCCTAGACAGAAAAAAATATTTTTCTCTTTGCGAACTGGTTATGCCAAGCTATATTGCAATACTGAAATTCTCCTAATTAATACCGTAACTGTAGCAGACGACAGGTAGCATTTTGCATTTCATTTCTAATCCGAGACTACGTTATAAGTCCTATAGAATTGTCAAAAACCATTTAAAAGACAAAATTATTGTGTGACTTCTGCGGCTGTGCACATGGCATCAAAGCGTAGAATATCATTATAGTAGCAGCTTCCTGTTTGGACAGAAGAGCTCAATTTGCTAACTTATTGCCGTTTGTTTTATGAAAATGGTCGTTACGTATTGCACTTATTAGAAAGAATAACAAAACAAAATACCTTTTAACTTTAAACTTAATGAATTCCATTTCATTATTACATTCTTATTCAAACACTGCATAACTGTTCGAACACTGTTGGAGCGCCCTCACAGCAGTTTTTATTTATACCGGACGTTTTCACCATCATAAAAATAGCCATTCTCTTTGGGCACCAAAAGTTAAGGTACAAACTCACCGACGTCCTCAAAGTAAATACCACTGTCCACAGAGTCACGGAAAACATCAATGTACCCTTCCAATCCGTCCTTTAGATTTTCTTGTCCCCATTTATTTTTATTTGGGTTTTGATTTTTTATTTTGATTGGACAATGCGACATGGAGTTGCCTTTGATTGTTGACTTTAAACGAAAGATACTGATGCCTTGGATCTCCCTATTTTGTGGAAATCTTCTATTTGTTTTAAAGGTACGACTTGGGCAGCAAACATAGTGTCTCTGGTTCTAGGTTGGGACGATACTGGAGGAGAGACAACTCATTTGTTCCACAATGTTATTCATCTGGAAATGACACAAGGCCACGACCTTACCAAAGTGCGTTACCGCATTCGATTGGAAATCCGAAAGATAATGCTAATATACATCTCAAGAGATGTCTTTTGCTTTAATTATGCCACGGTTTGACACCATCAAATTTCCTGACATATAGTCTGAATATATTGCATATTTATTTCCCCGTTTTTGTTTTTTTTCTTTGGAAATTTTGATCGTGACCAGTCAGCATCGTTGTTATGGTACCCTACGTTGAGCCCATCATCTTAAACAAGTTCTTGCACTGCTAATGTCAATGGGAATCATTCTCCTATACCTACATCACCCACTCCCTCCCTGAAAATCAAATCAAATTATCCTTATATATAGTTTCCAATTAAATGCTCTCCATTTGACGGCCAAACAACCCACAGCGTTCAAATCACCGGTGCTCTGGCCGAGTGGATGAAGGTGTTGGCATTTGAAGCAATTAAGTTTAGCAACACGGAGGATAGGGACTCGATTTCTGGCTAGGTCACAATGAGATGACTTCTTTGTCCTTGAGTCAGCTTAGGTTTTCCCATCTCCACTTAACGTGTGCAAAAACGCATTGAATTTGGTAATTTTAAACTGTGGAGTTGTTAGTCGTAGGATATGAAACTGTATTAAAAAAAAAGTCCCAAGCTTGTTCCACCTTTTTGTGTAATTGCTTAGCGTCTCAAAACAACCGTCCTTCAAGGGTGGAATAAATTGTTAGTGTTATGCTACTTTTCCGTCAACTGGTAGCTCAGAAAGGATTTGCATAGTCTATTGCACATGATGCAAGGGACATTATCCTATCACCGTCACGTCATCAGTTTTATTGTCTGGTCGGAAAATGTTCAAACACAGAGAAACATCGACTAATAAATAATAAGGAAGGTCTGTTAAACTTGCACCGGTGAACATTTTGATCTAGATTGTCCATAGATGGTGGTGAACACTGGGAAATATTAACAAACACAGAGAAAAGTACTTTTATTAAGCAGACTTGGAAAGCAAGGCGGTGCAGGATATACGTAGGCTACCGTATCTAGATACATTCAGGGATTAGGTATGCCTATTGTTACTTAATGTTACCTATGGCAACATTGGATGGGCGTTTGAATTTCTCGGTGACTTATGTAAGCATTACTTTTCCTGGTTATATCAATGAGACAATTACGACTAGTGTCGTCATGTTTACATTAATAGCTACATTGAAATTTTATTTTCAATTTCGTTTCTAAGGCTTCAACTTCGCCGGGCCTCTACGAAATGGCAAAAGACGTCAAATCTCCGCGGGTGCTTAAGACTCATTTAGGGCTGAACTTTCTGCCGCGAGAGATCGAAGAAAAGAGACCGAAAATCATCTACGTGGCCAGGAATCCTAAAGACGTAGCAGTATCTTGCTTTCATTTCACTGCATTATGCAACAACTGCAAGACATCTGACGACTGGCCGAGCTTCCTTGATGCATTTTATCGAGATACGGGTAATGTAAACAGTACCATCCAAATGGGAGGGGACAGCTTATTATGAAATAAAACAATCATT
Organism: Stichopus chloronotus; assembly: GCA_021234535.1. NCBI lineage: Eukaryota > Metazoa > Echinodermata > Holothuroidea > Aspidochirotida > Stichopodidae > Stichopus > Stichopus chloronotus. The sequence continues at coordinate 30,379,830 of CM037833.1, read as the reverse complement.
AGTTTATGAAAATACTTACAATATGTCGTAATTTAGTTAGTCGTTGCTACAGTTCACATTCATGATTTGAGGGAAGGCCCCCAACACTCATTTTTTTTTTTTTTTTTTTTAAAGGGGTTAGGTGGGATGCGATGTTTGAGTACAACTGTAGTTTGAAAGTGAGTTGTTTTCCTTTATGTGGGTAGTTTACAAGAAATACCAAAGCTGTGGGCTCCTCACTACAGGCGAGCACGAGCAAGACCTTACCGATAATGCAAAGCTGCACAGTTTCTCAGAAATGCTTCTCAGATTGCCGAAAATGATACTTCACATTGCTATACATGCTCTGTTCGAATGTTACTCCATTACAAAAAAAAGCTGCAAAAAGTCTTAGGCTGTGTATTTTTATCCTCAAAACACACTTACACACAAAAGAGAATTGTCTAGGAAGAGATAGATTTGTGTAAATGAACCGGGAGAGAGGATATTGGCGTACGATCCATTCTCGGCCTTTAGTAGCAACGATCTGGTAGGATTGTTATGCCCAGGCACTTTCTTTGCGTCGATGGATTTGAACGGGGTTTTTGATAGCCTACATGTTAATGCAACAATTCAGAAGTTCTGCACGTTTTGTGTTTCCCCCAGTACGTGATCTTTTCCCCTTGACTTTTCAGTTTTGTGATCCTTCCTGCATTGTATGCGTAATTGCAGGTACCAGCATGCACAATGGCCACACCTACTACAAAAAAAAAAAACAAGGAGCGCTCGTCTGTTAACTACTTCGATCGCTTTTGAAGAAGAATACAACCACATGTCAACGATTGCTTAAAATCAGCATAATTGGTAAAGTTTTGCATCCAATATTTGGTGTGTGAAAACTGTTAAATGTTTGCTCTTGACCCCTGACTTGTGCTGGCTGTGTGCATATATAGAAATCAGCTCTACCGTAAAAAAATGTCAGGTCACAAATTTGCAGAGGAAAATTGAACTATTGATTACCCACTCATTAATGTCCATTTGTACGTAACACAGGAGTAAGTCTCGTAGTTTGATCATTTTGTCCTTTGCATGTGAATGCAACTTGACGCATTTTTTTTACCCCCCAAAAAATGTGATTCTGAGAACCAATCGAATGTGCAGCTTTAAGATTTTACATTTTCCGAAAGATTTAACAAGAGGAAGAACTATATTTGTTCCCACGGTAACAGATCAATAAATAGACAATTTTTTTTTCCTCCGTATATTTAAAAAATCGGTGTTCAACAGTAGTAGTATTACAAATAGTATTTTTTGCCGTATATACAATATTTACAAACATGGTAGACTTTTAAGCTTAAATTATTCAATAATTCTGAATGAGACATTCAATGATGTAAAGAGTAAATGCAGTACACATATTACTGTGATTATGGTGACAGAAGCAGTGAAGTTAAGTATAGGAATACTGTTTGCAGAAAAGTCATAATGCATTAAGAGAAACAAGTCTACTGTCAACAAACTTGTAATTAAACATTCTAGCAGAATAAATCTGGACAAACAGCAAAGGCAGACTGTAATTCAGTGTAATTTACTTTACGCTTCGTATTTCTTTTAATTCTAAGATTGTTGTATCGTTCTATGCTTAAGGCAAATTTGAATTTGAAGAAGAAATCGTTAACGCTTGGATTGCGTTCACTTCTTTTACACTCGTAAACTTAATACTTCAAATGAAAAAGTAAAAAAGTCGTATGGATGGCTAGGTCCTTTACTATAACCAAAGAATACATCAGTTATCAATCGGTAAATTGATAAATGAACGTTTACATTTGTCATTCCTTCTCAGGTCCGACCCACGGGTGGTTTGACCACGTGACGAGTTTCTGGAAATACCGAGAGGATCACGATAACCTCCTATATCTGAAATACGAAGACATGCATAAGGTAGATTCTTACAAACGGTCTCCGTGGCTGTCGCTTGAGACTCGTATAAGCACACCGGTAACACCAATGATCACCCATTCTACTAACCCTCAAAGCAGGTGTAGTTGTGTATACCGTTTTCCAACGTACATGCCCAAACACCTGCAAAAATTTACAGATTCGTCTCATCTAAGATCCAAGATCTCTATATCCATGAGTCTGTCTTTACGTTTAATGATTGGCCAAAGAAAAAAAAAAATGAATATTTACATCTCAATGAAAATGAAGTATGAGTCTTACTGAGTTTAAATTACGGTAGCACACATGCACTCAGCCCGTGCATGACTAATGCTCGTCAGATGTGCGGTCAAGCATTTTACATGGAAACTTCTTTTTATAAAGAAATACAAAATAATACAGCCCTCTGTGAAAACATGATAATCAAATTCACAACCAAGATAAATGAGTCGATTCACAGCTGAAGGGATTCCCCCACCAACAAGAAGACTTTAGGGAGATTTGTTACCGATATCAGTTAAAAGATTTTGGATGTACGTGATTTCTTAGCTGTGAAATATCTCTTTGAATTGTTAGGGTTCAGTAAGAGCCTGATAGGGGACGACAAAATGCTGCTTGACATTTTCTGCACTTTTCGTGTTAACTGAAAGGGTTTCCCGTTCGAATTATAAAATATTTTTTGGTTCGTGAAAATTAATGTATCATGACCAAACACTATATCACGATATTGCTTTCGCCCACGCTGCTTACTAACATCACTAACAATGAATAAACTGTATTTGTCGGTACATAGTCATAATCGTTTGATTTCTAGCAATCATCTTTGCTAAGAATAATATATAAAATAATTCATTTTCAGGATTTTGTGAGATACTTCACGAAATTGAAAACAGTGAATGGCATCAGGAAAATGTCTAATTTTTAAGAAACATGAGAAGAAATAGTGGAGAATGATTTTTCCTTATAGAATCGCATCGTTTTTTTTTTCTTTCTATTCACCACTATGTTTCCACTGTGTATAAGCTTTTGTGTGCTTGTGTGGTAATGATCTTCACTTCTACACGAAAACCCTTTAATCAGATCTCAGTTTCGCATTATGTATTTTATATCTGACAACCGACTCTTCCACAATACACTCCTTGCAGAGCTTACCTGACACCGTCGTGAAAATTGCCAATTTATTAGAGCGCCCTCTCTCCGAAGATGCCCTCGCTACAATCGTTGCTAAATCTCGCTTTGATGCTATGAAACAGAATCCCTGTGTTAATCCCGACGGTCAATTGTTCTGCTTCACTAAAGGACTCAAAAGCAACAAGTCTTTCATGCGCAAAGGTGCGTAATAACATTTTCTTCTTCTTCTCCGAGTGAAAACTAATTTCATGCATATTCATGTAATTTCATTCAAGAGACCATAGGTAGCACACCACCATTATTATCTCTTCCATAGACTTACATACTAAAATAACGATGTTGAAGGTCCTACTGGTACGTACAGTTTCGTACATCTTATACGGTATTTCGAAAATGTCATCTAATATGCTAAGGCCAAGTAAAAAATAAGGAAAAGTAGTTGCTCGTCCGAACTTTTCAAAAAAATTTGGGTGTGGGTGCCATTTTGTTTTACACGCAGGAACCCGAAGGGCCCGTTGGCAGAGCATTAGACTGTCCTATTTTTTTACATGCCCCATCAAGGCACCAATGAATGCTATGGTACCAAGACATCTCTAAAGAGAGATTTCCACGGTCGGGCAAGACAACTTAGGTTAAAAATTCTACCTTTGATAGTAAAACAAATCGAGAGAGAAAAATGCTTGCGGAGGAGGGATTAAACGAGAAAATAGTTTACTTTTCTACTTCGCCTAACGGCTTGGTCTATTACAGAATTTACTTATTTTCCAATGTCGACCCTTCAGATTTTATGCTAGAAGTTTGTGGAAGTTTTTGAGTGATGACCCTCCCCGGAGTGATGATCCCCCCATATATTTGCGATAGTGAACTGTAGTCCTACCGCTCAAAATCTAACCTGCGGTTGATCGAAAGCAGAAAACTAAACTTAAACCTGGGGTAATTTCTATGTCAAAAAAAGACAATTTATTATTTCATTTTTTTCTTTTCCTTTTTGCAAAAGTAAGGTCATTAATATACCAATATCATTAAAAACTTTTTACAGCGACATGTATTTTGCTCTAAGCCTCACAGCAGTATTCTACTATGTAACTAGGCCTTACAAAATGCTACTATCATAGGAATCTTAACAAGCAATACTGATTATTTTAAATCTTTACTATCCACGCTCGTTTCAGGAACAGTCGGTGACTGGAAAAACTACTTTACGGTGGCCCAGAATGAAACCTTTAATACTATCTATGAGGAGAAGATGCACGGATCGGATCTGACGTTTGACTTCACCTTGTAGACGTGTCTGCCACCTCGTCAATGTGTCGTGAATTTCACTGAAATATCTCGTGCATGATGTAAGATGAGAATAAAGCATGATATCCGCTATATAGTGACATTGCATGCGTGAGATTGAGTAAAGTGTAAGCAATGCATGGGTTCAGAGGGCGTTATAATGAAGTACACTAAACAGTAAGGCTATTATAGAGATGGTGCACTTGGACAAATGAATGTCGTATTCTGGGTTTTAATTATGAGGTTCGATATGGGGCAAAAAGAGAGAATAACCCTGAAACAACGCTCTCATATTACTGTATGGGTACCGACTAATTACCGCTATTGAATAGAAATGCTCAAACGTGCAAACCATTTTCGATATTTTTTTTTTTCTTTTTGTGTCTAGATAGAATGTATCTAGTTAAGTGCGTTCACTAATAATAACAAAAATGGAAAGATTAAAACGTCCGGCCAATCCATCTTCATGGTGGTATTCTGTGTGGTCAGACGACATGGATACTGCAGTAACTTACGATACGATGTGAAATGTTGGACTCGATTGGGTGTGAAACTCAGGTACTGGTGATCTGGGGGGTCCAAATAAAAGGCCGATTTAATATCATGGAAAAGTGGCTTCTACAGTAGTTTACTGCAGTAGACTGCTGCAACAGGATTAACGTCCAGACGTAGCAGAACGTACTGCCACATACGAGATAGGAAACAAGACGTCATTACTAGAGAGTGTAGTTACATGGTACTTAATGACAGTTTGAATTATGTCCTTTCGGCGGTCATTTTTTGACAATAAAATATTCGTAGTCATTTTATGTTGATCATGAGACCGACCGTACCATCAGTACCATCAAGAGTTGCAGTTTAACGTCTTAACACACTACAGTGATTTCACTACCGACGTAATTCTTAAGGACAACATAATTCTGCAATTTATTTTTGTCAGTTTTGGGGGTCCATACTTTTTGACTTCTGCAAACGGCGATCATCAATTTAAATATCACTCACAGTATCCTTACCAGTGTCTTGTCGATATAAACTTGAACGGGGTTAAATTACGGTAAACGCGGTTTATAGAAGAAAGCTGAAAGGGGAAGCACTTCATTTTTGACTTAAGTGGTACAGGAGATTGCCTACATGAAGAAAATGAAGGTACAATCCGATTTCAGTTTGTGCTCTTTCGACGAATGTCGACGAATGTCGACGTTCGAAAGCCAGGGGAACTGAGACTTGAGTTAATCAATCCTAATTGATAAATAAATTTCCTACAGAGACAATGCACTCTTTCTCTCAACGTAAATAAATATATTAAATGTAGGATAGCCTATTTACCTTACTTGATTCGACTCTTTCTGGAAATTTCTGGGGTTTTTTCCCTCAAAATACAGTCACTTTATCGTTGGTATTCAGTTTCGCGATAACCACCATTGATCACCTTAACTCTTTGGCTAATTTCAAAGCCAGTCTAGACCAAATTTCTGACCTTAAAATTTGATAGCAGTCAAAAGAACAGAGTCTACTCCATGACAGAATGCAAAGACAATTTACAAGTACGTTTTTGGAAATAACGATGACTTTATAGCTGATTAAACGATCGTTTTGTAGCGTTATTCAATACCTTCTCGCTTAATCACAAGTTAATTTTGGTCAACAAGCTGCCGTTGCATTCTTGAGCTAACTTGTCTTTGGAAGGCTTCCCCGTGACAAGCAATGTCATTATGCAGCAGTGTCTGTAGTTTTGAGATGAGACGAGCCAAGGGAGATCAGCGTGAAAAATTGTATCGCTAAGAAGGTTCTGTGACCTACTGGATATAAAGGTGGTGGCATTTCAAGCAATGAAAGTTAGCAACGGGGACGTTTGGCTTCGCACCCTAAACAAGTCACAGTAAGAGGAGTTTTCGTCCAAGGGTAAGGTTTTCTAATTTGAACTGACTTTAAGGGAACAAAAAAAACCAGAAACCAAAATTGTGAATTTGGTAGTCATCCGACGTAGTAATGTTTACGAAAACAAGTTTTCTCTGCACTTGTCATCGCCTGCCCCTCAAAGCCTGAAATACTACAAAAAATATCAAGAATGCTAATATGATGGTTCCATTGGATGTGGGCGTACTTGCATGTCGAGTGACCGACGGAATTCGAAACTCTTCTACATAAAAGACACTATTTTTTTTTTTTTTTTTTAAAGTGCCCATTAGGTGAAGCTGATTAATGGCCAAATGCGAAAGTGTTACTGAAATTACTGAAAACAAAAGGCAAAATCGGTTAGGAATTATAATTGTTCAGTTGAATATGTATACATGTCCACTGTAGATAATGATGTGGACCTTCTACACTGTGAGATTTCAGGGTCCATTTCATCAGTAGAACTGGGAATGTGTGATGTAGTAAGAACGATAATCTACCTAAACGGAGAGATGCGACATTCCCACGTTTCACCGTGTTCGACCCTGAAACATTTAAATTACAGCGCCCTCTTTCGATTACTGTTTAGTCGTTTCTGTTTATTTTCCTGATAATGCACATTGTTGTATACATGTAAATTATCGGACGTGTTGTCAATATCGAAAAAGGTGAATAAATAAGATGGAAAAAAACAACAATTACACCGTCAAAAATATATCGTATATAAGTATTACAAAATGATTCATCTTATGTAGATCACTACAATTTTACGAACAAGTTCCACGCGATAAAAGACAGAAAGTCAAATTGGAATGTTTTTAAACTTTTCTCTATCTATTGCATTGTTAAATGGACCATACGGTGTCTATATAATACTATATAATTATGCAACTATATAATTATGCAAATACAGTCGCACCTTTCGGAACCGAAACAAAAAAAAGTTTATTTAAAGGCAATTTCAAAAGATGTATTTTTTTTTTAATTTCTACGTAAAGTGTGAAATCTCTGGATGTGTTTTGGTAAAATTTTGAGACTTGTATTCGTTTTTCTTTCATTTCTTTTGTCAGTCATTCGTGGTACATTATGAAATTATGACCTTACGTGGATGGGACTATTCCTTTCCCATGAAATGAAACAAAGATTGATTTGCTTCTTAAACTTACAGCATTTTTATAGCATATTTCGTGTCATGCAACAAGACATGTAGCTGACCCACGAAAGAAAAATGGCGAGAACTCAGCAATTAGTGAATTTCTGACAAAATATCTTTACGTTTCTTTTTTTTAATTGACATATCCCAACAGAAATTGATATTGTCAAACCGATAATAAGGAGGAATATGCACGTAACTTAGAATATTACGTACAGAGACACATTACCAGGGCGTGTTCTCATAGTGATCCCTTTGGCCAAACAAACGCGCCTGGAACGAAATACTGACAACACTAACATGGACAGCTGATGGAAAAGGCAAGATAGGAAAACAGCAACATCGCGCGATGAAAGTAACATTGAACAATAACAGGTGATAACAGAAACATACCCTTTAAGTGCACTCACAGCAGTAATCTATAAATACAGGGTAACATGGACTAATAAAAAAATATGGAAACAGTAACAAGTCCTGATCACAATGATAGGGTGTGATAACAATATACTGCGATAATAATAATAATAATAATAACAGCGATCAATAAATCTAACATTAGAACAGAAAACCGAACAGGAACTGACCGGACTGGTTACAGGAACTGATTATAGCTCAAAACAGAATGATACAAAAATAGACTGGGACATTGACTGTGAATAACCGCTTGCGTGTTAATGAAAATGTGGACTTATACCCATATTATCTGGAACAGCAACAGCGAGAGGAAACAGCATCATAAACATAACAGTGGTATGGTCATGTTAACAGTAAAATGCAATTTGGAGTGATAAAAGTAACATGGACTGATGACAGTAAAATGAAATGATAACAGTAAGACAGACTAATAACATAAGATGAACTGATAGCAGTTACCTGAACTGACAACAGTTACCTGAGCTGATAACAGTAATTTGGACTGATGACTGTAGCATGGACTGATGACGGTAAAATGAAATGATAACAGTAAGACAGACTGATAATATACCATGAACTGATAACAGTAACTTGAACTGATAACAGTAATATGGACTGATGACTGTAACATGGACTGATAATAGTAAGATGTACTTAAAACAGTAACGTGGACCGATAACAGCGTGGACTGACAAGAGTGAAATGGACTGATAACAGCAACACAGACTGAGAACAGTTACATGTAGTGAAAAACATACCTCTCAACTGATAACATAGATGACAATATCACTCAACAGTATAATCACTGTACACTGTTACACAACAGCCTCATTATAACATAGAAAAAAGATACTCCAAAATTCACCATTCCCTTCTGCCAGATGAAATGAATTTTAGCAACTCTACTCGTCACCAAGAAATAACAACGATGCAAAGATAAAGAAACTGTTCGATACTTCTACCAGTTTTGTGAGTTTGCCTGAACTAAGGCGATCTTCACTCTATTGAGAGCCTGCTGATAGCCGCGTACAAAGAAGTAATATTCCTGTTACCACCAAGAAAGAGATCAAAGCTACGCAGTTCTCCAACAGACGGTTAAATACGTACAAAATGCCAGAAAGAACATTCCAAAATTACATTATCTTCGAGTACCAATCCGATGCCGTAATGAATGTTGATCTACGATAATGCGCTATATCACTGCACGATGCATACCAGTCCTTCAATTTCTTGTTTACAAATTAGTTGATTCATTTGTTTCCTTTGTTGTGTTTGTTGCCACGTATTCTTTCTCTTTCTTTTATTTCTCTTTTTTCTATGTCTTATACTTCTCCGAAGGAACAATACAATTTCGAACGTGACTTTGAAGTGACTGGTAATGTCACGAGATATATTGCATTTTGATCAGAAACCGACTTTAAAACTTCCAACTCACTTTCAGGACTCTGCGAGAAATTTTGTACAGTTAAGACATGTTTAAGACCACTGAACCAGTAAAAAGCCATTATTTGGTAGTACTTTATAACACTTCTTCTGCCACAGTGGTGGAGGGGAACGGATCAAGTGTGCTGTGTTCACGATTCTGTGACAGGTCTACTCTTAAACTTAATATTATATATATAGTTTTTGCCACTGTTTTGGGTACTGATTGTTTTTATTTTGATACTTCTGTCCAATGTGACCACCATCAGGGAATTAAACGACTCAAGACAGTGAATATTTTAAGAACTTCTCAGCAAGTGTGATACAAGGTGTAATTTTGTTGCAAATCTACCCAGGACATTGGAAATCTCATCGCCCATTGGCTGTCTTAATGTGGAATACATCTCTACAAATGCAGAAGATGACTGTCATATTCCAGATGTTCTGTTGTATGCATTGACATAACAAGAAAGAACTATCAATAATCGAAGAAAAGAAAAAATCCCTCGTTCTTGTTTGTCATTGTGACGTGAGCCATTACGTAATAAAATCAACATGACAATATCGAACGCCATGCATTATTTACTCAAAGATGAGCAAATAAACAACATGCCTATAGGTGTTCTTTAAAGACCAACGCAGATCTTGTATACACAGCTGAGATTTTTCTCAATCACAGAAATCTCGACAGTGTTAAAAGTTGAAAGTACAAAACCGATATAAGAAGGTTTCACTGAAACAAAATGATTTTCAGCAAATGAGCGACGAAAAGACAGTGGAAGTCTCCACTGGTCACGACGGGTTAAATTAGACTTTATTTCTCATCGTGAGTTCTGGGATTTAAACAAAGAAATACACCACTGACTGGTTTATATCTGTGACGAACAGATCCATCCAGAAAGGTTGGACCCATTGAAATCATAATTCATCTCTAGGCCCGTAGCCATGCCAAATCACTTGCCGTGCCAAAACATGAATAAGTGGGTACCAGTGACAAAATGTTAGCATCTCTTTTTCACCAAAAACCTTTTGGGGGGCCAATTGCAGAGAGCTGAACTCAAACTGATAATGGTGCAGTTATCAGAAGCTGAATACAGAGTGAGTCCCCTTCCCTACCCTCCCCATCATTCGTCCAAACGGAAGTCCTTCCAACCTCCTTTGAAAGGGTAGATGCATTTGGCTAAGACAACCTCTCAGAGACTCTATCCTCCTTTTTCATTGTTCATGGAAAACCAGGCCAAGTAAACCAAGTAGAACTTTGTTTACACAAATTTGGCTGTAGTTTTCTTTAAAAAATTGGAATGGCCTAAACAAGGCAATCCATAAAAAAATATTACTTATTTCTTTGTCAACTTCATATCAGGAAAATCTATGGGCTTCAAAGAACAAGTGACATGCATCTGGAAAAACAGCTGGCTTCATTTAGAAGTTGCAGAGTCAAACCCTGAATGAAGATGCTTTGGAATTGCGTTTATCGATTACCATTTTTGAGATATGGCTTTTTCCAGAGTTTGATAAAATGCAAAACCGATGTAAAGTGTTGAACAGCGTCTGTATTTCTTTTTCTTATGCCTGTATATATTGTCTCTTAATTAATAGGTCTCACATTGATAGGTGATATCAATATTTCCAAAGACAATACATGCTTTAAAAATAGATCCCCCAGTGTGTACAATAGTCCCAATTGTCCATGAAATACAGGTTACATAAACAAAAGATGAAGTGAGGCATATCATGTGAGTCCCTGCCTTGACTTCACAATAATAAATAATGGTTTATTCTTACAAAGAACACTTATCCAGTGGTGTAACTGCTAAAGGCGCCTTACGCCATTCACCCATTACTCCTGTTCATGGGAACCAGGTACTGTAACGCTCTGACAATGCCAGAGAGTATAGGGCAGCCATTAAGGTACCAGTTGCACTCGGGTCCCTTGCAGGTCCCCAGTTAACACCTGGGGTGGAGAGAAGCAAGTTGAGACGAATACCTTGCACAAAGTTGTCACATGGATTTGAACTCATAACCACTGGATACCAATCGGAAGTCTTAACCAATAGGTTACCATGCTCTCAAAATTTGCATATTTGGCTTCTGCTTACTCTAGATGCAATTGTAAAACGCAAATACATTTGAATTTATAAAATGGTCAATGTGTGATGGATTTTGATTGAAACTGTGACTATTTTCAATGTTTTTCATGTCTAATTCTGTCAAAAATTCTCGAAAATGTGTCTTTCGTGTCTCACGTGCTTGGAGACAAATTCATCCTCCACGGACTTGTGCTTCAAGGTTCTGCTTCTCCTTGTCCTTGTTGCAGTTACTGATGTTTGCATAAATTTGTGCATTAAAGCAAGTTTCTTAGAGTGAAGAAGCCTGCCTTTAGGAAGGTGCCTTTCACCATCGTCAGCACTATAATGATGAGCACTGTATGGAATTATTCTATCTTTTGCTCCTTGGTTAGTTTGCTGTGCCTTCAGAGACAAATAAAAAAAATTCATGCACAGATCTGCTATTGCTGACTTAGCCTGCGACAGTTGGGTAATAAACATTCACAGAAAATGATAATGGACTGTTAAACGTTAGCATGCATTTTACCTTTCCTGGCGTTTTAGGCAACCAGCAGATTGGATGTACAAAGCAACCGTAGAGTTAGGAGCTTTGTTGACAAAAGCAACTGAATGTACCGAAAAGAGGCCAAGGCTCAACAAGGGAAATCACCAGATACTGTGCTATTATTATAAAATATCTAATGCTCTACAAACTTAAACCAACTGTTAACAGTCTCAGAGAGAAAAAAAACAAAAATAGGAAGTTATTCAGGTTCACATTGAAAAGGTTCAGCACTGAAAGTTGCCTTTGACTAGGCTTTAAGGGTCCTTAGAAAACTTAAAGCCTAGTGTAGGGCAACTTTCTCGAGTAGGGCCCCTCTATAGTCAAGGGCCCTTATAGGCTTCTCACTTGATTCTACTTCAGAGTCTCAAGTCCTGGTCGGGAGTCACGACCAAACTCCACTTTTCTTGGAGACACAACTCCTATGGAATTCGCAACCCCTATGGAATTCACGACTCCTTTGGAATTCACAACTGTAACAAAATATTCATGAAGATCCTCTTTTTATGTACCTGACAGTATTAATATCTGTTCTGCTGCAAGTTTAGTTAATTGTAACTTAAGAACAAAACATGTATTTCTTTCTTAGCTTTACCATTGGCAGTTTTTATAAGAACTACATCAAAAATTTTGCCCGATAATCAGATTACTGCTAAGAATCTCAGTTTTTACCAGACGACAGACGAATTGTCTACATGATAATTCCTGCTTGGAGTAAATCATTAAATATGTGTAAGTGGCAGTTATGACATTGTTGAAGCCAATACCAATTAGGGGTGGCGAGGAGCTTCAGAGTCCCTGCTGTTTGGCCTCGAGTGATCGGCACCCAAAATCTTTGACTTGCCCAAGCCTACTCTAGATTCAATAAGGGGTGGTCTCACCCATCCACATAATCGTCAAGATTATTATTATACCTACTTTGAAGAGACTATGCAACATTTATTATAAAACACCGGCAGAACACACTAGGTGAGGCAGTGCCAAGTAGGCTGTCTAAGGCTGTCTGCAGTTAGCACTAGCAACGCAACCAAAACTTGACTGTTCACACCACAAAGGAGAAGTTAAGAATCACAAGAGGTTTAAAGAGCATGGCTCTGTCGGCAAACTTGCATAGACACGCCCCACAAAACAGAGTTCGTTCAGCCCCTGTCAGGTAAGCCTAAGGTGTGCTTCAGTTTATGCAACATGTCTAAGAACATTTATCTGCTTATACACGTCTGTAAACTTCACATAGTGGAAACAGTTTGGTTGACAAGAACTGTACAATGGTTGCAATGAAGACTGCCTTGTAAGATGTGTCGGATATGAAAAACATGAGACAGGGATGCTACAAACACAGACAGATCAGAACAATTCCCCCCAAAAATAATGCCCTCACCAATTGGTCTAGTTTACCTTTATTTCAATCCAGCTGATAGAACCTCCCTCGACCTAAATTTTTGTGAAAGCTAACGAGGTATAGAAAAAGAATTGCAACAAAAATCTTTTATAACATGAAACTCCACACCAAGGACTCCAAGAAACACCTTTACAAAACTCCACCTCGGGGTTGAAATCTTCAGGACTCGCAGAATGCGCGAATCTTACGATAGTTCCCGCATCTCACATTCTCCATCCAAAAGGTGAAAGTTTTCTGTTCAGAGGTGAGAGAGAAGCCTCCATCCGTCCCTTCTTTGATGATGAATCAATATGGCCTCCAAGGCCCGATGCAAATTTCCAAAGACTTCTCACTTACTGGAGAGCCCATGGTCTGCTCCGTCTAATCCTCAAAGGTCATCCTTCCCGGCCCGTGGTTTTTCATGTACCTTCTGTAGCTCTTGTACTTGGCGCTGTCAGCCAATTTTGCTTTCATCTCTTCTTCCTTCTCTTTCTTGTAAACCTGACACAGAACAAGCCAAAAAAAAAAGAAAAGAATTGAGTTTACTCTTTAGACCAAAAAATTTGATACACTGTCATTCTCTTTTGAGCCCCAACTTGTCAACATTTCCTACCCTCTTTCCACCTTTCCTGAACATCGACATCAAAAGAAATACCACAGGGGTTAATTTATGGACAATATGTCGACAATGTATTTCTGTCTCACACTCTGCCAATTCGTTCAGTAGTTCAGTTTTTTGTTTGTTTAATATTAAATTTAAGCAATTAATATTACATGGTCTGATCTTGCAATTGTGATTCCTCTATTCCCTTGTGATACAAGATATATTAACTGCTAACAGCAGTATTGGTGTTTGCCTGTTTGTTTGGTTGTTGCTGGTGGGTTGTTTGTTTGTTTGTATTTTAGCATCATCCCCTCTAAAATTGCTCGCTACTAGCTTCCTGAAGAATTTTAAACAAAATTGTCATATATTATTACTCCAGGCAGATTTGGCTTGCACTGACAGAGATACACTGTAAACCCAGAACTGAAAACATGCATCCAATGCATGCAATACAGTACATCTGGAATTATGTAATATCCTATAATTTGCAGGCATGCAGTACTGCACATTACATCATGAATAATGTAATATCCTGGGATAGCATGAATGTAATACATTAGCTATCGTATCACATTGTACAACGGGATGGTACTGATGGAACACATCGCATGTGAAACCAATGTGATACCATAAAATTGCATACGAGGAACAACTAAGATATGGATTCAGGTGATACCCTACGATAGCATGCATCAAATACAGTAGCACTGGAACCATGTTACATCCTGGCATGAATGGACTCAGAAATCTAGCATGAAAAGCTAAAGAAAACCGGTCAGGTAAATCCAGTCTTTAACAATCTCTGCTTGTACTTACAGCATAATTAGATTTAATCCACAGCTGTCTTCTCAGGAATAACTCTTTTTCCCGTTCCTCTATTGACTGCAGAATAGAAAGCCATAAATTTCCTCACACATATATAATCCAAAGAATTGTAAGAAGCAACATACAAGATTTTGTCTACTGTACACACTCTCTGAACAGCAAAAAAGCCTCCAGCAAAAGGAATTAATCTTTAATTTGGTTCAGTTAAAGTCTGAGTCACATAGCACCGTTCAACACAGGATTCAAAGTTTCAACTAAAATCGCACATCTTTGCCTTCACATTGCCCTTTACATGAATAGATGCAAAATGTTAAGTTGGAAATCAATTCCCCATTCAAGACAACCAACATTGAAAGAAAAGGTGATGCTAGTCTATTCCGAAGTGTCTCTACAATCAACTGAAATTGCCCTGGTTTAGTCGGAAGTTGAATCGTGTATGGGATTATCATAACTATTGGCCAAGTGTGACCAAGTCTCTGTCTTTATTACATACCAATTACACCTATCTATATATCCTTTAATTTACGCAACTTACCCAAAATTAATAAAAAAAAATAAAAATACACAGGGCAAACTACGTACCCTCAGGCAAACCACGCACCCTTTCAAATGTACCATAATTCCAGGCGGAGCTACTAAATGAGAGTTTACAAAATGGGATGCAAGTGCTTCGCAGACCATCAGGTATGGTCCACCTTTTTCCGTATTTCCAAGATGTCCTTTCGATAAAGACGCAACGTTCGCAAAACCACGAAAATGGTTACAGATCGAATGTCAGACTGAGGTTTCAACTTGCAGTTTGAAATGTTTCCATATTGTGAGGCTTCAAAAATCTGGCAATAGAAAAATTCCTCTTTTACAGGGTCCTCCAGTTCCTGGTATACGGATTTCCAAAAACAATCAGCTTTGTACAGATATCAGTTTTAGGAATTAGATATCTGTGCCTCTTTTATGACGTGTTCTTGAGATCAGAAGACTTAAACTGTATAATTCTTGACCCCATTTGTGATATGATAATGGTGTGTCTGATTTGGTTCATGGTAACACAAGAGACGTCAGGTACATCCATTGACGAATGACCGAGTCTTGCCTCCGTGAATAATCGGCAAGGAGCCCCTGGTTACATACACGTGTAGATTGTGGTGAGTTCGGTCGGTCTTCTGTGGCTCTTTCGCCCCTTTGTGATATGTTGTGATGAACCATTTTAAAGTCGACCCCAGATAACTGTAAATTTGGAATGTAAATCCCATATTCAGGGACTCATTCTTCTACATTTGAATCTTTAAAAAAAAAAAAAAGCACACACGTCACATGCAAGATGTTGAAGATATCTGTGAGTAAGCCAAGACTAATTCATGAGCTCAAAAACTCGTCGACGACAACTTCGAAGCATGACGAGATGACACGATCACTCCATCCGACTGGTTTCTGTTCTGTGACAGAGTTTGCCTCTCTTCAACATGGCAACCTTCCTCTCATGCTACGTCACCACTTCACACTAGAGTCACTCGTATTGTGTCTTTTTCCTGAATATGATGTACTTAATCCACTCCAAAATATCAACCCCCTCTCCTTCTTTACCAATTCATACTTTCCTTCAACCTTGCTTCTCTCATAATCACATTTACTTGCAGATTGGAATGTAATAGGAATTACTTTTCTTGAATTTACCTCATATTGTGATTCGCTGATCTGTAAGTGCCTTCGTATAAGGTAATGTTTTTCCTCCAACCCGTACGGTTGCCCTCGTATGTTGAACTTCCAAACCCAGTTCAGCCACCAGTAGAGGTATTTAACGATGTTAAGTGGTAGAAAGACTAACTGAAACCAGAGGATATCCGTAACTTTGGGCTTACTGTACCCACCTCTGAGAGGAAAAGAACAAAATGAAGAAATATTGACAATTATCACAAATTTACCATTCTCACCTTTGCAAGTACATGTAATTCACACAATTTGAGACGACCACTGGTGGCATCAATTATTCACAAACTTAACTCTTTGTTGCCTCATGGGAGAGAGGCGAAGGATGAAGAAGTCTACCAGAGAAGAGCCTCAAACAGGATACTGGAGAAAAAATTGAGGGAATAAATTGTTTCCATTTTGACCACCACATGAATCTAACAGATACGTATTCACATCAAGGAGAGAAGGACCAAAAAAAAAAAAACCGAGGCAGCAAAATGGAAACAAGCTACGATGAGCATATCTAATGAGACTGTAATTCAGGATATCTGTGAATATTGAGTTAATACCTAACATTTCCAGGGCCACAGGCTTCTGAGTGGACGACAAATACAAAGGCGCCCTCACTTAGTTCTCCCTGCTGGAATTGTCAATACCCTGAACCAGCACTCTCTCTCTCACTCTCAGACAGTCGTTCTACAGAAATCAACGAGTTTCGCCACGGTCCTCTTTCCATATTTTATGACACGCACCGGCCAGGATTTGCACCCACTTTTCAGGATGAAAAGTTAAATTTTTTCAAGGTAGAATTTTGTATTTTTTCAAGGACATTAACTTATATTTAAAGCTCTTCAGAAACATCTGGTGAAAGTTTTACATACACATAAGGTTTGCAGGGGACGAAGCTGGTCCTTGTCTAAACATTTGTTGAAGATAGTTATTAAGTAAAAGTGGAGATTTATTATCTCAAATCACTAGAATTCAAACACTTTTCATGGTCTTTGATGTAAAAGAACAAAATTTAAGCACAGTAAAAACCTGGAAAATGACAGATTTTAATTTGAGTGCTTTCAAGTCACATGCAAACCCTGATGTGCTCACTTTATCTCTGCATTATCTTCTATAATTTTTCTGAGCATTTTGTCTTCCTCTTCTTTGATCTCTTCCTGAACAAAATATGAAGAAAACAAAACAAAGAGACATTAAAGCTAAATATCACATGCATTGTTTTGCTACTGATTGGCATTTTTAATTTTCCCTTTGTTTTACCATTCACATACAGTCAGCAGTATTTAATTCAAAGTCAGTCGTCAAATGACCTGACAGTTTGGCAAACCTTAAGGTGGTCTCCTCACATTTGCATTACCATTGATCAAACTGGTCACAAATAATCATGTTTACAGGGACAAAACACATGGAGAGTTTATGATAGTTCAAAGATTCTTCAAAATATGACTAAATGATCTAATTTCGTTGTCAATGTAATTGTGCAAGAAATGCACCGGTTACTGTTTCTGATCCAAGCCCACCAAATTTTATACATATTCAACATTGTTGCTGAAAGTAAAATACAGTGGTTTCCACGCACAATGTTGCATTTTTTACATCTCCGATCCAATACTTGAAGAATAGTTCTTCAGAAATCAATGCAAGCTGACCAGTGTTTTTGAAAAAAAAAAAAATCATACATAGAGGGCACAAAAATAGTGAAAAAACAAAAAAACATGTTGTCCTAGTAACTTGAAGTAATTACAAACTTGGTAAACTGGTACTACATAATTCTAAATTTCGTACACTTCCTTAGAGGCTCTGATTTTTCATTGTCTGACGAAGAGGCTCTCATTTGATCTACAGCCATAAACGAAATTTCTTTCAACACCCTGATTATAACTAGTAAGTATCCCATGATTGCCAACTCTCAGCTATGGCAGCAACGTAACAGTATTTCTATGGTTCTCTCTGCCTTTCACCAACTGTACCTCAGCTGATATGCACTCACAGCTATCCACACAAATTGTTTCTGATTATTGCACCATGTGCCCTGATGGAACCAAATAAATCGATGTGTATACATGAACGTGAACAGAGCACAGATAGTACAGAGATTTTGCAAATGTTTCATTTGGTTTCAAGACTCCTTGTGGTAAAAGAACATAAAAGTTCACTGGACTCCAGGTACTGCTGGTTCATACACATATACTGTAACTGTTGTGCTCAACGTTCACAATGCGAAACGGATATTTGTCTTAATGATTATCCAGCAAGAGTCAAACAATACTCATTGTTGATTGGATGATGACAGCTGGTTGTCTTCAATGAATAAAAAATCAAGAATATTAAAATGATGACATCAACATGAACAAAGTTACAGGTCTTTCATGCCAGGAGAGCTGCGTGATTGAACCAGCCATTTCCCTGATTGAACAGTCCATTTCATTGTGTGTGCACAAGAAGCATTGGAAACAAGTGCTATAGTTCGATAGCTGTAGCAAGGAACTGTGAGAATAGCGTTACATTCTAGTGTAGTCTTGACAACACAAAAACACTTCATGAGAGGTAGAAGAGAAAATAATGTGAGAGACTTGGAGCAAGTCTATGACGTAAGTAGAAGAACAATGGCTAAAGAAGATATTGGTCAATTGCATCTCACAATAGATTTCTCTTTTACGTAAAATTTTTTTGACAGAGGTGATTATACATTCACAGTTTTCAGGAGTTAAACTTCCTTCAGATAAAAGTTTGTAAAATATAACTGAAAAAAAAAAAACAGCCACCAGGAAGAAGGTATTTTTTTACCTTTTTTCTCTTGCCCCGTTTCTTGGCGTTGTTGTTGAGCAGGCCTTCTTGCTTAGCGATGTCCATTGCCTTAAGACGATATTTTGGAGTCACCAAGAGATAATCGATGGCCGTGTGATAACGATTCCACCAACTGAAATACTGGTGAGCAGACGAGAGGACAGTTAAAACAATAATGGAAGATGAAGAACACCTGGTGCGGTGACATGATAGACTTCATTAGAGAGAGGTCTGTTAAAGGTCCTGTGACATGCATCTAGCAGAGAGCTGACTTTATTCAGAAGCTGCAAAGTGAAACCCTGAATAAAAGTGTCAGTATTTTTGTTGGGTCAATGTATTGCTTTTCAATTCCTTAATTCCTTGCTTTCAAATTGGTAAGGGATATCAGTATTTTGGAAAAATTTATGTGTTTCTCAAATAAAACAATCTGGGCATATAATATTCTCAATTGTCCTTGAAATAAAGGTTATTCAAAATAAGGATAACATTAGACACATCATCGTCCATCTCTTGAGTCTTCACATCACAAATTTGCACAGTAAGCCAATGTTTCTTCCTGATGCAAGTGTGAAAGAGTAATTTGCCTGTAAAATTGTCAATATTTCATGGATTTGATGGAATTTGTGGCTACTTTCAACATTTTTAATGATTGATACACCAAATACTCCGCAATGTCTTTTTCAAGTGAAACGATCTTCAACAATGTTTCATCTTACCCCGCTATGTAGTGACATACCAGAGCCACACCCATTTCATGTAGATCAGTTGACAGAGTGTAGGCACTTACAGGTATATCGGAGAAAGGGACAATGCCCTCATTCCACCAAACCCTGCACTGGGATTCTCTTACTTTCACCATTTGCCATTAGGATGTTATGGAAACTTTACTGTTTCCTTAAAAGTCGGGTGACATGCTTCCAGAAAAGAGCTCCCTTCATGCAAACGTTACAAAGTAAAACCCTGAGTGAAAATCAATTGGAATTTTGTTTGTATCTATTACCGTTTTTGAGATATGACTTTTCAAAGTTTGAAGAAAATGGAAAAAAGATGACGTGGAGTGTTGCACAGTGTCAGTTTTTCTTTTGTTAACCCTACATATTTTGTCTCTTAATTACTTAATTACTGAGTTTCACATTGGTAAGTGATATCGATATTTTTGAAGGAGAAAATACATGTTTCCAAAATAAAACCCTCTGGGCATATAAAATTATCAAATGACATTGAAACAAAGGTTACATAAACAAAGGATTAACATAAGACAAATCCTAGGAGTCCCTCCCGTGACATCACAAATTTGCATATTTAGCCAATGTTTGTTCATGACACAGCTGTGAGACACTAGTTTGCCTGTAAATTTGTCAATTTTTGACGGATTTCGACGCAATTTGAGGCTATTTTCAACATTTTGAATGCCTAATGCACTCAGTGCCTCAAAATGTCATTTTCATGTCACCAGACCTTTAATGTTAAGGAAAATTGAGAGACTTTCACAAAAGATCTTAATAAGCCTCTTAACGATACACTTGCTGGCACCCCTTGGTTGTGGCTCGGATCAATGTGCATGGATAAAGCAACATCAGAGTGTTACAACTCAACTCTGACCGAGCATTATATATAAGAGTGTCCATTTTTCCAAAAATTCTCAAACAAACCTTTGTCTATTCGGCCATCGTTTATCATCGGCGGGTTGAAATCTAAACCAAAACAAAGCCACCGATGTAACTGAAGAAGAAATAAGTGTCGTGAAAAATCTCCTCTAAACAGCCTCTTCATGTGGAAGAAAAAACAGAAACATTCCCACGTGGAATGGGTCATGTGTGCCTCAGCAGTAACCTCACCTGAAACAACGAGATGACAGAAATACTGACTGCAATCACGATCTTCGGGTCTACTTTGGGAGTCACCCGTTTCTTGTAGTACCGGTAGTAATGAGAATACACCATGTCTGAAAAAAAAAAAAATATTTGGGAAGAAATGAGAAGTGACAATTCAATGACATGGAAGAGACAAGATCATAGCCCTTGAATAGCACCATGGTACCTGTGAGGGGGGGCTCTCAATATTGGTCATAACGTAGTCCCATCGACAATGGAGTCACCTCCCATTCCTCCAGCAGCAGGTTACCCCCATTGCACTACAAGAGTGCTGAAATATCCCTTTGTTCCAGTTACTACATGACAAAGTTTTCATTTTGTAGTATTGATGTTGTGTGTTTGATCAGATACTGTATGGCTCATCTCTGATGTAGGTGGTGGCCAAAGTGGACAGTAATGTAGAATGGGGCTAAAGACACCTTTACGTACTGGGCGATTGGTTGGCTTCACCGTGTGCCTAAGAGACAAGAGAAAGTTGTCGATCACTGCTACTGTTTTTTTTTTTTTGTGTGTGTAGATTTCGCATATTTTACATTCCATATCTCATTTTTGTGTAACAAGTGTTTTGTTTGTAACATTCCACTAAACCGCTAGCAGATGGGCGCAGCCGGCCCGTAGGATGGTGGGTTGGCTTCCTACCTCTTGTACGATGCACGACGACAAACTTGCCACTTAGAAATTTGATGTTTTTTTAGACATTATTTTACCTTGTCTGATTTAGGATGGTCCTCCCTGTTTTTTTTTTTATAATGGACATCAGGAGACAATTGCCAACAATGGCACTGTGTGATTGGTTGGATTTGATAATGGTAACCTTCTACGATACTGAAAGACAAAGTTATCACTTCGCTACTTTGATTTCTGTGTACAGTGACAAGTTTATGGATGAAAAGTTCCATCGCAAACATGTCGGACGGGACAGAAGGCCACTAACATTGGTCCCACCCTTTAGTGCATCACGTCCAGCTACAAAGTTGAAAGGCCACTTGATCATAACTCATAAAGTGATATTAGTCAAAACTGGGCCCCCCTATGTACCTCATACTTGTAGAACCATTTCAAGGGTATGGGTAACACTAATCTTTTTCATTTCCTACAATATTTAAACAGTATTTTTGGGGGAAGGGGGGAGGGGAATTTAAATGATATAGGTGTAACTATATGTTTGGGGGCACACTGTTTGAAGGCCACTTGTAGCTCACTGGGTCACACTGGTCACCTTGACCAAGGGTCACTTACAATATAGCCCACAGGTTTATATTCATCACCTTTTTAGATGGTCACTAATAGCCCATACTTGTCAGGTGCTCTACTTCACCATATCTGGTTATGCTGGCAGAAGGCCACTCAAACCAACTTGGTGATACTGACCCACCCCCCACCCTCCTGACCATCTATACTGTAGAGTACTTTACCAGGATTGTCCAACATGTAGTTGTAATTTTCCCTCTCTTCTTCATCTCGGAGTATCTCATATGCCGTAGCTATCGACTGAAACTTTTCCTCTGCATCCTCTCCCTGAAGAAAGAGAAAAAAAATGATGGCATTGCTTGTCTGATTTACCGTACAAAAAACACAGTCAGTAAATTCCTCTCACAAAATAAAACATATCAAATGCTCCATTTAATCTTATGACACAATCAATAGACAATTAATAGTAGTCATTGTTACGAGGATTCATACACTTTTCTCAGTATGAAAATCAAATGCTTGTAAAGGCAGCAATTTTGTTTTTCAAGGACATCAAACCACTTTTAAGACACTCTGAAAATACCTTCTGGAAGTCTTGGGCACACCTGTGGTCATTGGCACAGAACAAAAGTGGTCCTGTTCCAAACATTCCTTGCAGATAGTAAAAAAGAAATTTTTTTAGATAAACAAAGCAGACATCACAGTTTGTGTCCTGTAATTAGAGCATTTGGGGGCAAGAACAAAGTTTTACCACATATTATTTATATATTTACATATTCTCCATTATTATTTCAGACCACAAGCCATCCCATTTTAGTTGAATTTGGATATATTTCAAAGTGTGTCTCAGAACTGGCACCTGAAAGTAATCAGACACATGTGGCTCAACAGAAAGGGTTCAGTTTACATTTGTTCTCATCTTCAGGAGAATTTTAGAAAGTTCTATCACAAACTTTGAATTAGTCAAATTTGCCCTGTTTAAGGTAACCAATTCTCTTCCAAGCTGAAAGTGGGACACAACTTTTGGAGACTAATCTGTTGGTGAGGTTCCTAAGCTAAGTCTGTAGAAAGGAATTGGGGGCGTAGTGTAGGCAATGCTGCTGAAGGGAAGTGAAATTTGGTAATGCAGATAAGGCACTACAAGCAAGTGAATTTTACTCCACACACGATAAACATGCATACAAAATGTTATGGCTTCCTCAATAGGCCTTTGTTTGTTTTCAAGAATGTTGGGACGGGGTATTCCGCCAACAAAACAAATAGTTTTGATTCCTGAAACACCCTGGTGGAGGTCCAGGGAACAGCACTCCCAGAACACTACGTCTTGTAAGAACAGTACTACTATTATAGGACAGGACTTGCGATTTCTTTGAATGTTTTCTTACATTTTGTGAAGTTCGTATCAGGTTGTAAATGTGTCAACTGATCACAATGAATGCAGGATGTGGGATGCTAGCACCTAGCGGCCCTGCCAGATGCTGCCAACCGTAGCTAAAACCCTTTAGACAACTGACTGACAAGAAGCTGACCACCAGGCAACAATATCTGACAATGTCTAAGTAACGATCTACACAGTTACTGCATGTATTTATGAAGATTGTTACTTACTTGCTAAGTTTTTGCCTTACATGAAAGAACATGACCTTAGAATAGTGAACAGCACCATGAAGCAGTTATGCTAAGAAAAAAAATTGTTGATAGAAAAACCATTTACCTTGTATTTATCTGGATGGTACTTCCTCGCCAAGGAACGGTATGCCTTTGCAATCTCTGACTGAAAGATGATATAAAAAACAAACATTGATGCATTTTATGATGATGTTTTCATCAAATTCGACAAGTCCCTTTTAAATCAATGCTGAGAGTTAAAAGCAACAGTGATTTCACTGCGAAAAATATATAATGGGGTATCGTAAAGGCACAGCTGCAAAACATCATCCACTATCCCTTGCTTAAATGCTCTTTACGATAGCATGGTACTACTAATGCCAGTTTCTGGTTTCCATAGAAACTAAATAGGTCTCTGACTACAACTGCTTAACATCTCTTGAATACTACCAGGTAAAACCAAGTCATAGCAGTTTGTATATATATCCATTTTACCCATTTGTCCTCTCCACTGCAGTATGATGTTAAATGCAGTAGCACAACCACACTAGATCTTTTACTGGCTATCTCTGATGAATATTCATATAGTGTCTGTCACCTTTCAAATGCCACAGGTTCTTCATTTTATACTCTCATATACTTTCATGCTGGAAACAGTTTATTTTCAAGTTCTTTCCAATTCGATTATTTGCATTTTTCACTGATAATTTGAAATTTTGTTGTGAGTAACGAGCAGAACAGGAGATTCTTTTCTCAACATTGTAATGTATGATAAGGACAGCCTCTCTGACTTTCCTGGACTTCCTGGTAAACATGTCAAAGCTTGATGGGTCATCTCCATGACGGTACAAAAAGTACTGAATCTTAGCTTCCTAGAGCTGCATGGCTAAGGGTAACTTCATTCACATTTAACTTTGAAATTCAGGCATATGTGAAGCGTACACCATTTCAAAGGAATGTTAAATGAGTGTGAGAGAAAATGGAAAGATGCGTGCAATTTCTCAACACTTTCAGAGAGTGGAGGTACCTGATACTGCAGTTCCATAGCTGCATGCACACTTCATGACGATAAGATGATCATAATTGAAAAACTGTAAAGTAAACAATACCATACAGGAAATAGCAAACTTAGACAAACAAATCGCCATACAGTGCGAAAGGCAGATTCTAAGAAAGCCAAAAAGATGGTCCCATCAAAGGAAAGCAGGGTTTGAAAAGTTTTTTTGCTGTCTTGTTGCTCTTGTGGGCAAACCCTGTATTTGATGAATTAAAATCGTTTTCTGGTGCCCAGTTAACATTTGTGGATGCCAGAATAGAAAAAAAAAGGATTAGGAAAAAAACTGACAGATTCATCTAATTATTAATAAGTTTATGCCAGATTCCACCTAGTCCTCACAAAATACACATACAGTAATGTGCTAAACTTGTGTCTTGAAAAGACCTTCTCTGTGTGATCGAACATGACATGATATCCAGATATACCATAAAGGTTAGAGTATGTTCCTCCCAGAAAGGCGTAAACATGTAAGATATCATACCATGAGGATTGGCTGTTTTATCTTTGCATCCTTTTCATGGTCCTTTCTCTTGTGGCTGTTAGCTGTCAGTTTTTGAAGATGTCCTTGTCCGTGAGAAAGCAGGGCAAAATACAGTTAACATGCTCTCACTATCTTGAATGCTAGTCACAATTTCCTGCATGGATTATTGGTGCCCATTCAGGCATGTTGTGTTGTGCTGTGTATAGAGTTTATAGGCATCTCACACAGGGTGCCCCTGGGGGTCTTACACACCTAATTTCACTGAGCCCTCCCAAAGTGTGCCATTCTTGACTCACAAAAAAAATTAGACAATTTCTGCACTTTTTCTACAAAGTAATGTGTACACACTGTTTGGTCCATGCAATAGCCATCTATCTCTTTGAAACTCTAGTACTTTTTCGTCACTTCTGTGTACCTACCCTTTCTGCATCTCTGGTCACACCGAGGACTAAAATAATACAAGAGAAGAAAAGAAAAATGTCAATAACAATGCAATGTATTCAGAAGTATCTAACTGTACAATTTATTTTCTTGTCAAGTAATATATCCCACTGAAAAATGAACAGGGCTATACAGTAGCCCGTGGAGGGAGTTCACTGCACTAGATGCATAACTGAATGGATACGTGATGCAAAGGGGTAAATATTTCTGGGAGGCAGGGATGATTTTGCTCGAATAAAAAACATTAAAGTTGCCCAAATTTTGAGGCTCAGTTTCTCTCCTGGTCCCGGTGTTTTCCGGGTAGGAGGGGGTCAAGTTAAAGTGTGATACCAAAATACAGTATCCCTCTGCCAAAGTTGGATTGGTAAAGAGCATACCGGGAAATTCTTGGATGAAAATACCCCCCTCCCCCAATGTCCACATTGTGCACTTACAGGTTGGAGGGTGCAATGCTGCTATTGAAGTGCAAGGGTGCACAATTACGACAAGTAGTGTAAAATATTACCAGGGTACAGTGCTTTCGAAATGGCAGAACTAGAGAAATTGTTCCAAGGTCCCAATAATGTAATAACATCTCTGATGTGATACAATACCTGAAAGTGAGAAAGTGAATTTATTTCAAGCATGTACTGGAAACTCCTCTGCAAGAAACATGTATGTTTATCCATTACAACTAGTAAGAGTTGGAACATAGTAAGTAATTAAGTAAGGGCTGAGGAGTCATGCAGGCAAAAAAGTCCTGCATAAAATCCTGTAGGTCGTTGCCATTTTTCCTACAGTGCATGGGTTTCAGAACAAAAATGTGCAAGGTTTGGGGTAAAAAGTGGACAGCAGGACTAAGTAGGGTTCATGTAGGAAACCAATGTAAACAATCTTCATGCAATTTGCTTTACATTCCTACAGGCCCTATGTACTGTATGTGTAGGACCCCTGGTGAACTTCTTAAAGACTTATCACCCCAGACAGTTTCAATTCTCCCAACTACCTACCTCTAGTGCCTCCATCAGCCTGTCTAAATTCATCCACATGTGTAATCAAAACCCTGTGTGTTGTGAAATATGAGCTACTCCGCATCTTTGGAATTTGCTGTCAATCAAGGAGTACTGTAACTTACCACCAGTTGAGAATTTTGCTTTCCAGAGGCTAAAAGTATAGCTTAGAGTGATGGAACTGATGCATCCTGTCAAACTCAAATTCAAACACATATTCCCGCCCATGAGGATTACGCTGGAGCAGTTGACTGATAATTGGTATTGATAACACACACTACAGTAACACACACTATAGTATTTAGACAGAAGTTTCTGTAACATTGCAGTTACCTAAGTCCAACTGCCTCATGGCGTCATAATATGCATATTTAAAAGATGTCATAACATCTTATTAATATGACGCATTTGCAAGACGGGTTCTAGTTTATCACTTCCCATATAAAAGTGTCACAGGCACACACCTGCGATGAAATAATTTAACTTTCAGGAATTATGTCATTCTGATTTCAAAAGCCAGATAAGGTTGCCTGAAGTAGTACAGTAGTAACACAGTAGCTTATAATAAAACACTTAATTCAATAGCTCAGTGTGTTTCACTATTTACAGTAGTATCATCATTTCTAGTAATTCATGCATTTGCATACTCAGTGAGTCAGTCAGCCTACATTAACTGTTTTTAACGGTTTAGTTTACAGCACACTCATGGAAACTGGCCTAGGCCTGCACTATCTCATTCATTAGTTACAAACTTGACTTACTTTACACTTACAAGTTATAGTCACTGTTTCAGGTTCACTACAGTATCTACAGTATGGTAGGAATATGTCTTCCAGTACCATTGGAAGTGGGTAACATTTCTTATCGTGGAACCAGTACCTACGATCAATTGAGCGAGGGACAAAGGTTGAACAATATTCTCAAATTTGCTGATGTGAAATTTACGATACCTACCATCGTAGCAATTTTCCTTTCCACAATATAGGCCTTCTACAAAGCCATAAGCAGTGGGAGCAGCAATTAATATCAGACTTAACGTCACAATATGCTCCATAGTGTTACTGTATTGTGCACTTACTGCACAAAGACTAAGAGTACGTGTTGCATATTTCGGGCCGCAGTTCAGCTGAGACGGTTCTCACAACATGTATCTTGGGGGCCGAGTTTCGCGCAAATCATTACGTGAACCAACTACTGACTGACTGATGTTCTCCAAGTTGGAACTTTGCAAGCATAGTACTATTGAACGCAAAAAGGGCAAAATACAACAAGAACAACAACAATGTATTTCGAGATGATACCAACGTGAATTTTAAATGAAATGACGATGGAATTATTCGATTCGACAACAACGTCAGTGATCATGATAAGTGCATTGTTTGAGAAGATGGCATAAATTTATATGATGACAATGTTGTTGATGTTGATGACAACATGAAGTCAAATGACGACATACATAATTTTATATAACAACAACGTAAATACTGATGGTGACAACATGAATTCTAATGATTGGCATAAATGTATATGACAACAACATTATCTATGATGATGACAACATGAATTCAAATTACGATGATATCATTATATGTGACAACAACGTAAATGATGAAAATGACAACAAGAATTAAAATGACGGTGACATATTTTTTTATGAAAACAACGTAAATAGGCTGATGATGACAACATGATTCCAAATGATCATGACATAAATTTATGTGACAGCAACGTAAAATTGTAACAATGATTTGTAATGATGATGCCATCAATTTGTATGACAACAATGTTATTAATGATGATGACTACATGAATTCAAACTGATGATGATATGATTATAAGTGAGAACAATGTAATTAATAATGAAAACATGAATTAAAATGACGATAATGTAACTGATGATGATGTTCCATGTGTGTGACAACAGCATATTGTATCACATGTAATGACTTCATGAATTCAAACCATGATGAAAGATCATTACATGTGACCCTAGGGTCTTTTTATGTGACCTCCTGCCATTATATGAACTTTTGTCTTAATACCACGAACACGGCAATTAGGACAAACCTCTAAGTAATCACAATTAGACAGATAATTCCAACCACAAAGGGATTTGGAAACCTGCAACATATCCCCCCTGATCCTTCTTAACTCAAGAGTAGTAAGTCCCAGACATTTAAGCCTATCATGATAAGGGAGATGGCGTACATCGGGAATAAGCCGAGTGGCCCTCCTCTGGACCTGCTCTAAAACTGAAGAAACTTGTCCTTTTCATAAAAGGGACTTCATGCCTGCACAGCATAGTCAAGATGCGGCCTAACCAACTGCTTCTACAGATTCAACACAATATCTTTACTACAATTACTAAAATTCTTCTTGATCAATCCGACTACCCTCTTCGTCCTGGCAGCAGAACTTGCGCACTGTTTAGAAGACTTCAGATCACTTGTACTGCCAACACCTAGGTCTTTTTCTGAAGTCACATTACTCAAAATACCACCAGCCATGCCGGGTACAATTATAATTCAAATATTAGTGCCAAAGTGAAGAACTTTGCATTTGTCAGCATTAAAAGGTATTTGCCAAGTTTTGGACCATGTCAATAATCTATCCAAGGCGCCTTGCAACAATGAAGCATCCTTGCATATTATCATTTACTATCCGAAACAGCTTGGTGTCATCAGCAAACTTACTAATACGAGAAGTGAGAGAGCTATCTATACCATAAATGAAAATCAAGAAAAGAATTGGACCAAGAACACTGAGAACCCTGAGGATCTCCTTTTGTGACATCTCTCCAAGAAGAGAAATTACCATTGACAACAACACTCTCAGAGTTTGTCAATGCACATATTTAGGTGGAAACGTGTGTTAAGTTGTCTCATCGGTGAACCAAGCTCTGCTTTCATTATCTTTCTGCAAGGAAGGTGATTGAGTATGTACGCTAAAAGAAAGGTTGCGAAAATTTTGGAAAACACTATTACATAGACCTTGTGTAGGTAAAACAAGATAATGTGAGGTCAGTAGAGGTCATAGTTTGAAGAAAGTATCTCGAATTTTAAATAAGTACAATATAACTGATTATTAATCAAAAAATGTACAATTTTGTTAAGGAAAACCTTAAACTTAGAGAAAGAGACGGATTTTTTATCCACGAAAATACTGACAATGCCATTTCAAGGGGATTACCTGGGGAGACTGTGAAGGGTGAATTGTAATGTCAGAGAGACTTCTGTCATATACCAGGGATTTCTGACCTACCAGAAAGACACAGCGGGCGGATACAAACGTGAGATAAACTAGGTAGGGACTCACAGCGAGTGTTTTTGAGTGTTCACATCGTTCGCAAACTTAGAAAGTACCAGAAACATCCTCGTAACATAACACATATTTGGGTGTAGAACACTGAGAACACCCGGCCAAGTGTCCCAAAAGCGACGAAACTATGCACTCGATTAATCATCAGCGGCATGTTCCCTTGACAACCATTGTTAGTCAGGACGGTGACTCAAAACAGTTTGAACCTAGCTGGTCCACTATTGTTCGTGAAGGTGGAAAGCGGCGATTTGTGGCAGGGGAAAGCAAACTCGCATCCAGACCTCACATTACACAGAAAACAAGAAAAGAACCATTGGTGGGTAAAGCTAATGCAGCGGGAATAGCGTCGGTAAAGAGAAAACGTGTAGCAAATGTTTTTTGCCACCAGATTTGACCCCAGTCTAGAACCTGAAGATCTAAAGACTTACCTTGAGAACAAACTCATTCTTAAGGTCTCATGTGAACGCCTTAAAAGCAAATTTGCTGACCACTACAGTTCTTTCTACATTAAATCCGTATGTGACGACCCCTCTGTCTTTATGGATCCAGAAATCTGGCCTGAAGGCATTTATTTTCGCTGGTACAGACCAGATCGAAGTGTGAAACAATCTAATGATGTTCTGCGTCCTGAGGGAGAGGTAAATCCAAGCAATTCCTCCAATGGCTCAGAGAGGGGAATCTAATCCCAATGATGAATCTTTTGTTTTTCATTTTAATCATATGCCGAACTTACAACTAGACAACTCAGTTAATGAGTTCAATAATTGCACTAAACATTGCTTCAATGAAAACATTTTTAAGACATATATTGAGGATATTATCATCCAAGATGCTGATTTTACAAAATCAAACTGTCACTACTATGATGAAGTGTCATTCATTAATATCAAAGACAAAAAGGACAGTGATCCTCTGTCTTCCACATGAATATAAGAAGTCTCCAAAAGCATTTTATCGAGCTTGTAGCTTATCTTGAGTGCATTTCGCATAACTTTGATATAATAATCCTTACTGAAATAGGTCATTGTCATTCTCAGTCTCTCAGTAATATCTTACCTGATTAAGACTTCGAGTTTGTACCGCCACTATCTAAATGCGGGGGTGTTGGTATCTTCTTTAAAAGAAACTTTATCAGAATTATGACGTTTAAAAATGTAATCAGCCCTCATCTAAGTTGTCAATGTTCCCACTGCCAAATCGAGGATTTATGGCTGGAAGTAAAGCGCAATAACAGGCGTTACATGTTTGTCGGGTGTTACAGGCATCCTAAGGGTAATATGAATCACTTTGTCAAGGCCTTAGAGTCAGCTTTAATGACCACAGATCCCAATACTTTATCCATTTTTGCAGGTGACTTAAACATTGACCTCCT
Source organism: Stichopus chloronotus (assembly GCA_021234535.1). Classification (NCBI taxonomy): domain Eukaryota; kingdom Metazoa; phylum Echinodermata; class Holothuroidea; order Aspidochirotida; family Stichopodidae; genus Stichopus; species Stichopus chloronotus. The sequence continues at coordinate 30,348,407 of CM037833.1, read as the reverse complement.
CAAAGTCAATACAAATTAATCTGTAAGTGACTATTCTAATCTTATGAGATGCTACCCTTTTACACCAGCCATTACTTTACCAACTAGAATCACTGACAGTACTCTGTCTCTTATTGATCATATTTTTGTTCGTTTGCCAAGTAGGTTTGTCGCTTCTACAATAACTTCTGGTAACCTGTATTGCGACATAAGCGATCATCTACCAAACTTTTGTTTTATCAGCGACCCTGATACTTATCGTAACAGGAGCAGGCCAATGGTCCGACGGTATCACAACAGAAATATTGCAAGCTTTATTCATTCAGTTGAATGTACTGACTTTTCACAAGTTTTTGCTTTTCCCGATGCTAATGATGCATACAATGCTTTCATATCTAGAATTATTTCTTTACATGATATTAATTTTCCTAGAGTTAAATTGTCTAGAAAGCAACTTAAAAGCAAGCCATGGATAACTACTGGTATTAAAAAGTCTGTAAGGCGTAAAAACCTACTTTTCCGTAGGTACATTGACAATCCAACACCTGAAAAACATGCTTTGTTGTCCAGTTACACAAATATTTTAAATAAATCCATCAGGTTTTCCAAATCGTCATATTACAAGAATATGATTGCAGCTAGGCAGCACTCCCCTCAAAAAACATGGGCCATCTTGAACGAATTACTTAATAGGAATAAAAAGTCTACCCCTGTAGTAAGTGGTATCATCCACAACAACACAACCATAAAAGACAACATTGGCATTGCAAATTCTTTCAATGATTATTTTTCTACAATTGGAAACAAGCTTGGTGATAATATTTCTAGTACTACTGATCCTAGGCAGTTTTTACACGGTGGTAACGTAAGTACTATTTTCTTGGCACCTGTCACTGCATGAAATCCTGAAAGAAATTTTCTCTTGAAAAGATGACAAATCCCCTGGATTAGATGAAATTACCCCTAAGATTTTAAAATCTATTTCACATGTTATTGTCCCAATTTTGTGTCACGTGTTTAACCTTGTTTTTTCCTCTGGAATATATCCTGATGCCCTGAAAGTTGCGAAAGTCATTCCAATTTTCAAAAAGGGAGATTGCAAGTATCCAGAGAACTATCGTCCAATTAGCTTGTTACCTTGTGTTAACAAACTTCTTGAAAAGACTATTGAAAAGCGATTTAGATTATTCTGGGATCATAACAACACTCTCTTTGAGTACCAGTTTGGTTTCAGGAAAAATCATGATACCAGTCATGCACTACTAGAAACTGTCAATTGCATACGTTCATACTTAGACGACGGGGATAATGTTTTAGGTCTATACTTAGATCTAAGGAAAGCGTTCGATACCGTCGACCATAGAATTCTTCTTGCTAAGTTATACAGTTATGGTGTTCGTGGTAAAGCGTATGATGTCATATCTAGTTACCTCTCTAACAGAAAACAACGTACTTACGTTAATGGTGTCTTATCCAGCTATGCAGATATAAATATTGGTGTCCCACAGGGTTCAGTTCTTGGACCTTTGCTTTTCCTCATTTATGTTAATGATATTCACAGTGTAGTCTGTACTGAGTCTTTGAGACTTTTTGCTGATGATACTAATGTTTTTGTTCACGATGATTGTTCCAAACTTGTTTCTAAGGCGCAGACTGTCTTAAGTCAACTCAAAACTTGGTTCGACTCCAACAAACTTACTCTTCACTTAGGCAAAACCAACTTTTCTATTTTTCATTCACGGAACCTTGGTGCTCATTCTTGTACAAACCATTTTGTTCTGAACGACACTAAAATTTGTAAGACAGCCTGTGCTAAATATTTAGGACTTCTGATTGACGACAAGCTTTCTTTCAAAAATCACATTGAAGACCTTTGTAATAACCTCGTTAAATACAATGCATTTTCTACCGTCTCAGAACTTCACTTCCCCCTACCGTTGCTATTCAGCTTTATTATTCTCTCGTCTACTCCAAGGTTTCTTATGGTATTGAAATTTTCGAGGTAGCTAGTGCTTCTGTTATGAAGCCATTACAAGTTCTTCAAAACAGAATTCTAAAAACCATTACCTTTTCACCTCGTCGTTATTCTACAGATAAACTTCACAGTAAGCTTGGGATTCTTAAGGTCTATGATATTCACATCCTTAAGATTTGTACCTTTATTTATAAATATATTAACAATAAATTACCACATGTCTTTTGTAAATTGTTAGCCCTAGAAAGTCCTCGCACATGCCCAACCATACAAGAAGTAACGCGCTCTTTTCAGTTACCAGGCATAGTACTAAACACGGGAAACTTCTCTTGAATAATTATTGTTCCAAAACTTGGAGTGATCTTCCGGATGATATAAAGCTCTGCAAGTCGTATAAAACCTTTAAATGTAAAATGAAATCTCATCTCATTGGTAATTACGTGCTTTGAACTGTATACTTTTTCTGACTCGAGCCTTTTTTTCTTTTCTTCTTTTCTCCTTGTTTTTGTATTTTGTGTGTTTTCTGTTTCCTTTAAGGTCGCTAGCTGCGATAAACATATTCCTGTTTTTTTTTTTCTAGCCTCCTGTTCATATTCCACTACATTGTACGACTGCATCTTATTATGCCTGTATGTATATATGTATGTACAGTATGAACGAAATACATGAAACGAAACGAAAGGAAAAGGAAAAGGGGAAGAAAAATGTCAACAAGACACGAATGAGATGTCGATGGATAAATGATGACACTGAAGATAATCCGACCAAGGATGATGGCGGGAAAGAGAGTAGCAGCTTGTAACCTAGGAAACATGTAGGTGCTGGAATGTACCCTGTTTCTACTTACTAATCAATGTGATAAGAGCGTGTAGTTAGAGCTAGGGTGTATGCTTTTCCGGTGCTGGACACAATTCATTCGTGTTGAATTCAATGGGCTGAAAAGGACGATAGACCAACCAAACACGGTGAAATGTGATTATAAGACGAAAGCTTTTTGACTTTTGTATTTACTCAGCCCGTCGTGTGTCTCTGTCTTCTTTTACTAGCTGTTTTTTTTTTTCTTACGTTAGTTTCCTCTTTTTCATCTGCGTAGGTGGTCAAGAATAGCGTCATGTAGGCCTATACCTTTCCGTGCACCCACGTCTGGTGCAAATGTGTTTGTGGTGTGGCTGTCTCTAAATACGGCTCTGAGCTAGATACCCAAAGAGCGCCACGATTGTTACGTCGCAGGAATTCGCGCCTTGAAAGTACCTGGTACATGAAAAGTTGTCATCAAATGTCATTGAGCTTTAGTCATGATGAGTTACTACATTGATGATTAGATTTGTGCAGATAAATAAAATAACGTCACTATAACAATTCATTACAATGTTATAATCGCAGTTAACATACACTTCAAGTGTGGTTAAGTTGTAAAGAGTGATTTACCCATCGTTAATGTAATGTAAAATGACGTTTCATGAGTAAGTGACGTAACATGAGTTAATGGATACTTCTACATCGTTGTGATATCACTTACGGTTGTTAGTGTTGTAAACAATGACTTTGTTGTGGTCGTTGTTGTTGTTAAAATTATGTCATCGTCATGTGAATTTATTTTGTCATCATCATCATCATCATCATCATCATCATCATCATCATCATCATCATCATCATCATCATCATCATCATCATCATCATCATCATCATCATCAACGTCATCATTGTCACATGTAGTGATGTTATCGTCATTTGAATTCATGTCGTCATTATGATAATTTACGTTGCTGTCATATCAAATTATGTCATCATCAATTGTCATCATCATCATTATCATCATCATCATCATCATCATCATCATCATCATCATCACCATCACCATCACCATCACCATCACCATCACCATCACCATCACCATCACCATCACCATCACCATCATCACCATCATCACCATCATCATCATCATCATCATCATCATCATCATCATCATCATCATCATCATCATCATCATCATCATCAACGTCATCATTGTCACATGTAGTGATGTTATCGTCATTTGAATTCATGTCGTCATTATGATAATTTACGTTGCTGTCATATCAAATTATGTCATCATCAATTGTCATCATCATCATTATCATCATCATCATCATCATCATCATCATCATCATCACCATCACCATCACCATCACCATCACCATCATCATCATCATCATCATCATCATCATCATCATCATCATCATCATCATCATCATCATCATCATCATCATCATCATCATCATCATCATCATCATCGTCAATTACGTTGTTGTCATATTATATTATGTCATTATCGTTTGAAATCCTGTTGTTATCATCATGATTTACGTTGCTGTCCTATGAAACAATGTCATCATTATTTGAACGTAATGTATTCATCATCACCAATGGTGTTTTTGTCATACAAACGTATGTCATCATTATTTGAATTCAGGTCGTCATCATCAGTATTTATATGTTGTTATATAAAATGATGGCATCATCATTTGAAGTAACGTCGTCATCATCATCAATTATGTTCTTGTCACATGTAGTGATGTTATCGTCATTTGAATTCGTGTCGTCATTATGATAATTTACGTTGTTGTCGTATAAGATTATGTCACCATCATTTGACTTAATGTTGTCATCATCATCATCATCATCATCATCATCATCATCATCATCATCATCATCATCATCATCATCATCATCATCATCATCATCATCATCATCATCATTTACGTTGTTGTCGTATAAAATTATGCCACCACCATTTGAAATCATATCTCTGTCATCATTATTTACGTTGTAGTCATATGAATTGATGTCATCATCCTCTGAATCCAATAATTTCATCATTAATACATTGCCGTCATATAATATTATGTCATCATCATTTGAAATCCTGTTGTCTTCATCATGATTTACGTTGTCAGATGAAATGATGTCAGAATTATTTGCATTTAATTTATTCATCATCAACAATTACGTTGTTGTCATATTATATTATGTCATCATCTTTTAAAGTCCTGTTGTCATCGTAGCCATTTATGTTGTTGTCATACAAACAATGACATCATCATTGGCACACATGTAGTCATCATCATTAATAACGTTGTTCTCATGTAAATGTTTAAGATCATCAACACTAAAATTCACTTGTCATCATCAGTATTTACGTTGTTTGCATATAAAATTATGTCATCGTCATTTAAATTTATGTTGTCATCAACATTGATAACAATGTTGTCATATGACATTGTTGTTGTTGTATTTTGGCCTTTTTGCGATCCATACGTCCTGGCCAGATCCAAAATTTTGTTATAAGCTCGTCCCAAAATGTCACGTCTAAATACACTATTTTTTTATTACTATTCATATTTTTTCATTCTGTCACCGATTAGATAGGGTCCCGGCATAATTTAAACACCTAATTTTCTAGTCGTTTGTAATTGATAGGCCCCCAATTGGGGGAAATTGAGCCAAAAACGATAAAATTCATTACATTCTATATAAGGATTACGTAATAACCTGTGACGTAGTGCAACGTCGGTCCTCGGCCAACTCTGCTTGAAACCTCGTCCAAAATGTCATGTCGAAATGCAATATTTTAAAATTATTATTCGTGATCTCTTCATTCCGTCGCCCATTAGGCAGGGTCTCGGTTTAATTTAAACGCCCGACTTTCTAGTCATTAGTACCTGATAAGCTTCCAGTTAAAGGGGATACCCTTGCCACAAACGATACTGAAAATGGTGTTTACGTAGTGATTACGTAATCACCTGTGTCGTAGTGAAGTGTCCGTTCTGTAAAGGTCCACAATTTTCTTGGAACCCAGTCCAAAATATCACATCATAAATAAAATATTTTTAATTATTTTTCGTAATTTTTCCATTCCGTCGACGATCAAGTAAGGTCGATTTTCTAGCCATTTGTAATTGATAGGCGCCCATTTGAGGTTATCAAGCCAAAAGCGATAAAGTTCTTCCCAAGGCACATGGTGATTACATACGTTACACCTGTGACGTAATGCATCGTCCGCCCTCCCGTCCTCGGCCAGTTCCACCTTTTTTTGGAAACTAGTCCAAAATGTCACATCTAAATATAGTATTTTTAATTACTATTCGTAATTTCTTCAATCAGTTTTTGGTCTAATTTAAACAAACGATTTTCTAGTCATTTGTAATTATAAGACATCCACGGGGGGGGGGGGGGGAGGATCGAGCTACAACAAAAGAATTCATTCCTTGTCATATGGTGATTACGTGTCACCTGTGACGTAGGACAGCGTCCGGACTGACCAGCTCCACCATTTTCTCGGAACCTCATTTGAAATCCCATGTCAAATTTTTAATGTTTTTTTTTAAGAATTATTCGTGATTTTTTTTTTTCCATTCCGTAGCCGGTAAGATAGGTTTCCGGTCAAATTTAAGCACCGGATTTTCTTAACATTTGCAACTGATAGGCACCTCGTTGGAGGCAATCGAGCTAAAAACATTGTAATTCATTCCACGCCATATTGTGATTACATAATCAAACGTGACGTACTGCAGGGTCCGTCCTCGGCCAGCTCCACCATTTTCCTGTAACCTCGTCCGAAGTGTCACGCCTCAGTTTCTAGATATCTTTATATCACGTCTAGATCTCCTGACACGTTTTAAAATACCACCTTTGAAAACAAAATGATGTCATAAATTAACAAAAAAATTACTTTAATTTAGCAAACAGGAAGGCGGTTTGCTTCGGACGGTGGTTATTCAAAAAAAGTTGTTGTTGCACCTTCCGATTGATAAATAAGACCCTATGCAATTTTGCAATAGCATGACAATTGAAGGTCGAGAATATAATATTCCCACGATTTTTTCTGAATTGTGAAACACAGAAATATAAAGTGGACCTTCAATCGCACGATCACAACATTTATTTATTTTTTTGAAGAGTAAGCCTTTAAAAACGAGCCAACTGGTCGACCACCAACTTTCCGACTAGATGGTACAACGTGAATTAGAACCCCCACCCCTTAAATATTCCAGAACGGCGTCGTCTGCAATGACTAAGGTATTATCAGTAAACGGCTTTCCACCTCCGCTCTTCAGTCTACATTTCTCATGTCCAAAACAGACTGAATGTGAGGCTTCAAAACTTAAGTCGGGTGTGTTTAAGTAATCACATATGTTTTTGTGTGTGTGTGTGTGTGTGTGTGTGAGAGAGAGAGAGAGAGTGGGGGGGGGGGGGAGGTGGGTTTAATGATGGGGAAATCATCCCGACGTGAAAGAAAGAAAAAAAATTACTGTCATCTGTAGCAAGATTCTCGTTAATAAGTCCCTAAATTGAACTACGCCCTAATCTCGTACCTTACTTCGAACTTCACAACTTCGTGCACTCAGTCTCAGTGCAGTGACTCTGAACTATATAGTACCTATAATGATATACCTAACAATATATCTTATGCATTGAAGACTGAGGATTTTAAGTGCACATATGGATATTATGGTATACAAATGATGGTATAGTTTCAGCAATGTTGAATATATGCATTTTGCAGACTGACATATCGAAAAGTTGACACGAAACTCTGTGGCTTGACTTATCTCTCTGTGAAAAAAAGTAAGTCTCATGGAATTCCCTTAACAGAAGGGCAAATGCAAAATAATGAATATAAACAAGGAACAAACATATGCATTTTTCATGGCACTTCAACTGATTGAAGGAACTGGGGAGCGGGGTTCTGACTGGGGAGAAAATGCCCCATCCCCCCTCGTTGGGGCCATCTCTGCTGATCGGTGTCACATATTTGATGAGTGAGTGACGGTTAACCAGTAGAGTACACACTGACGAATACTTCGGCAAGATTTACGATGTTAGTGTGATACTAGAAAATGGGGTTGTGGGTGTTCCACCTTGACATAGTCGGTAACGAGACCACTAAGTTATGTCACACTGAAAACATGCATGGTGGAGACGGCTCATAGAATGACGAATACGATTCGACACACCCATTTGAAGCTCTTACCCTCATGATTCAATATACAAGTTTGTTCCCTGTGATATACTACCAATGTGACAGGGTTTTACAAGACACATTGCCACCAGAAGTAAAATGGGCGGCGTCGCTGTGACTATGACGATCAGGAATGTGACTTTAAGCTAGTATTAGAAAAAATATCTTAGTATTTTGCCTCAGAATTTTCAACTGAATTCTAAAAATTTCTTCTTTAAAATTTTTGAACTTATTTTTTGTATTTCATACACTTCCACCTTACTTTCTATATTTTTTAGAGGGTGAAAAATTAGTAACTTGTAAATATCTATCATGTATCTGGCAAAGCAAGCATTTCTGAACTTTGACCAACTTATCTTGAACATCTTGGATAATTGTTTGTATACAGTTTTACTGCACAAGCAAGTTCTTGGTTAATACAGTCACGATAAACGACGGAGACATTACTACTGTATACATATTGCTGACAGTATTATGTTAACGAAGTTGTACTGCGTGTGCTACTAGTGTGATGCGCATGCAGCTAGCTGTAGTCTGCAGCCGTACTTCTGAGTGATCTATGAGTTTGTTAATACGGTGATCTTTGTGAAGTGGCTCAATGACTTAATTTTCTGGAATAAACCGCAAAATTTCAAAGAGGAGTGAAGAGTTTCACTGCTATGTTCGGATGTTACTGTCACTGTTGTTTGGGAAAACATTTGTAATTTCTTTCCACTCAGCAACCTATTGCGAGACGTTAACTTCCAGTTCCACTGAATTTACAGGTGTTATTCAAGTGTAAGGCCTAACGAACGTCACTGTGTTGTAACTGTACATAACGGAAAGTTTAAGAATCGTGAAACATGCCTAAAGACAAGAAAAGCAAGGACTCGAAGGATTCGCAGCCACCAGGGCATCCCAGACTATGTCATTTGATTTTAGGAAGTACCGGATATGGTTTCAATTTACATGGAGAAAAGGGCAAACATGGTCAATTTATACGCGCGGTTGACGATGGTAAGGTTCCCAACGAAGTGTGTCTAACTGTTAGTGTTAATGTTAGTGATACTGATAGAGACAGCATGGGACAGGACCAGTTAGGCTAGGCCAAAGCATATCCAATCTGAGGGATAACTCAGGCTAGGGCTACAGTAGACCAAGGTTTACCATATAGTCACAGTGTCACTTTCAGTTCTAGGCTTAAGTTAGACTGTCTTTGCAATACAGTTATGTCCAGGGCTACTTCTGCTTGTTTGTAAATAGACCAGGGTTGTCACCACGCTGGGCGGTGCTACCCAGTTCTCAAAATCTCTGCCTGGCACTCGCCGTCAATTTCAGCATCACCGCCCGGTGCAAATTTCGTTACTTATCTGAATATAATTGTTAAAATTGTTTAGAATTCTGAGTGATTATCCTTTTTTAACCACAAAATGACCAAGTAAGCTTAAACATTTCCGCACTGGTGGAAACCAAAGTACCAAATTCATAATTTATAAACTAGAGTGCACCATTTTACATCCAAGCACTCTCCAACCCGCACAAATTTTTCAAAGTGGAGGTCCCCTTAGACCCCCCAGGACGGCGATCACAAATTACCCGGCTCTCAAAATGGTCTGGTGACAACCCTGAAATAGACATATATTTTAGTTTAGTAGGAAAAAAAAAGGATTGGGACAGGAGAGACAAGCCTTGGCCTCGATCTTGTTAGGCCTAAACTGTGCTGAAGGACCTCCATCACTTTCTAATTAGGCTAGGCCATTACTGTTAGGTCCTAGGCAGCCACAGCCTGTAGGACAGGGGTGGAGAACCTTTTCCCCAGGGGCCAATTTGATGATCACAGCATTGCTCGTGGGCTGTATGAGGAGACAATCTTAGTGGAGCGCCACCATGGGTTGGCGCGGAACGTACTGAGAAAATTTTTGTTTCACTGACCCCCTCAGATCGCAGGAAATGGCCTCTACGACTCTATTTGGACCCATTCGAAACCCTCTGAAAATGCTATTTTTCCTCACTTTGGAATGGACAGGTGGCCATTACGTTATATTTCCGTTGTTTTGAAATTAAAAATTTTATTCTGTAGCTCACCTCGCGGGCCTCATGAATTTGGCCCGTGGGCCGGATCCGGCCCGTGGACCGGATCCGGCCCGCGGGCCGGAGGTTCCCCACCGCAGCTGTAGGAGGTAACCAGACCACAGTAGTGTAACTTGTTAAACCCAAGTTTGTAATAATGTTAATTGTTATTTTCCATGTTCCTTTAACTTTAAAGCCATTGATTTGTGGATGATCTTCATTGCATGCAGCTGAAGGGAAAATTTCACTGGAATAAAACAAAGAAAAAAACATGGTTTTTCACTAGAAACTGCAGGGTTGAGATAAAAAACACTTGTCCCAGGCTAAACTTTAACAGTTCAAACCCAGATGCCATAGAATAAAAGATACAGTATAGGGCCTGCCTTACTGTAGCCCAGATTTGCATCTACGGTAGAAAGGAGATTATTATTATCCTCTCATCTAAATTGCATTGCAAACTTGAATGCTTAAGTCAAGGTTTTTGTTTTCAAATTTGAATTTGCCTTCATTTTTGTTTTCAAACATTTTGCAAGCAACATGCATGCCATACAGTGTGTAGCCTACAGGCCTACAGCAAGTTAGCCACTTACAAATCATACCAGTGTTATTATGCCTATATGAAGGCAGTCAAGGTCCAGTGTTTTATTTTCAATTTTAATTTACACTCTGTGGTCACCGCAGAACAGAGCTTTTCAGTTATACACAGCTCATACTGTGTGCAGTAAGGCAGTGTTAGCATTGGAGGATTTGAAACCGGGAGGGAATTCCCTCCCAAAAATTTTTTCTGGGAGTGATTTTCCAAATCAAAGAGGGGACCCTAGGTACCTTGTTCCTCGCGCTGCAAAACTGCTTCCCCATGCTAGAGCCTTTCGCCTTTACTGGAAGCGAGCTCCGTGTCAATGGTACCAGTAATAGCACTTCACAGGAGTTTGAGTTGAAAGTGTATAGATCTACAGAAAGGATCTCCTAGAAAAATTGTCTTTCTATCAAGCAGGAAACATCGCACTTCAGTACAGTATTTGGCATCATAACCAAAAACTATGGTACCTTGTGAAACCATCGGCTGACGTGGGTTTCGTTCGTGAAAATTTTGAATGAAACTTGAACCTCAAATATATTAGAATGTACTACTGTCATTTTTGCAATCAAAATTTCATGACAGGATGTGTATTGTGCTTTTCTTGCAAGAATGCGGGACAATTTTTAAAATACCCCGCCATCCAAGGTCTTTTCCACTTCCAAGTGGAATCGGAGTCGCAGTTGGGTGCAGAACATCAAACTCAGTGAGACCAACAGAGGGGACAAGTCAACTTTTGACTTTTCTGTTACTTCATCTAAAAGTTGTATCTTTACCGTGACTCTGACTCCAACAGCAAGTATCAAATCACACAGTTACAGTGACTTTGGATATTAACCATACATCATTCTCATACCTCCCCCCCCCTCCCCACCTCAACTGAAAATACTCTGACTCCAGCAGGCCTGTACAGTACTGTAGTGTACACATGTACTGTACAGTAGGACATGCTGTACTCACAGTAATTATGCAGTTGTTCTGTAGTTTTCAAAATGTTATTCCAAGTTTACCCTGTATCGTCTGCCTTGGATTGCGTTATTTGCGCCAGTGTCTAGAGCTCTTCTTTTTTTTTTTGTTTTGCCAAATGCCAGTAAGCCAAACCCCATCAATCTTCCCTTCTTTTCGAAGGCTATGAGTGTATGGTAAACATAATTTGTTTTGAAAATTACACTACAGTAGCTCATGTGCACATAGAGACTAAAGATCATTAGTACAGATCTGCACAGTATGTTGGTTGTTATAGGGAGGCCTTGCATTCTGAGGTGTGCAAGTAAGTGTGCATCACGCACCTCAAATCACTGTGAGAGAATGCGATATTTTTCATACCTTGGAAGAAAAATGGGAACACCTGAAGGCAATGTACGAAAGTTTTAAAAAACATCACAAGCACCACACAGTCACTCCTTATAAATTTCCTGAGAAGTGTCAGTTGTAGCACACCTGGAAAATCTAAAACTCAAGGCTTGTGTAAGCCTCGTGTGCGGTAACCATTACTTAAGGGTAATACGTATATTGTTAATAATTGTATTTTTATGGTGGGTTAGTAGATAAAAAGAATCTTACAGTAAGTCTATGCAGACATGTAAAATACAGGCAAGTGTATTCTTTCAATTACAATCGTAGATCTAGTGGTTAAAACAAAAAAAATAGCAAAAATGCCAAAAAGCAGAACTGCATGTACAGTATACGGACAATTGCTGTTCTCCTCAATCTGAGCTAAATTAGGCCAAAATTTGTTAGAAAGTCCTGAGGGACCTTGCATGTCTGAAACATTGTTAGAAGCTTTTTATGGTGACCTTTGTTGCTATGGAAACATGTCAAGACAAATTGTCTCTGGTAATGGAAGCAGGGAGGTTTCACTACTCCCTTGATGGAAGTGATGTATCCCTTTCCATAATGGGAGAGAAAAAAAAAAGACTAGAAAGTGAAACTTTTTGCCAGATTTTTTGATTAATGTGATTTTGCTTAGAAGCAGCCAACTATACCTTCTGTAAATTAGAGTGTCTTGTCTATATTGCATCTTACAAGACAATACCTTGCTTTGAAATTAGGTTACAAAGAATCGCTGTGTATTATGTATTACTTCCCAAATTTACAGTAGGTTGTGCACTGTGCAGGACAATACATGTACAGTACTGAACTGTATTGAAGGTCTTTGTTTACATCAACTGATCCCCACAGACTTGTCTCACTTATACTGTTCCTACTGGACTTACTGTACCCTTCTTCAGTACAGGCAACTTTTTACTGCGTATACTTTTCATCAGTGAAGGTTTTTTTTTTTTAGTGTCTATGTCAGAAGATTTTGTGGTTTTAGTGGATTCATGGAAAGAATGAATTAATATACTTTAGGTACAGTGCAATGCTGTATGATTATATGCTTGTAAGGTCTTGTAAGGGTCAGTGTGCATGTAACTGTCCCATGAAGGAGGAAGAAAAGATATATGTTGCTTGAATGTTTACAGTACCAATAGAGGTACAGTATCGAGTACGCAGTACTTATGTGACAGACATTTCTTTCGAATACATACTGTGCGGTACTACTGTACTGTATGGATTGTAAGTATGAGATTTTTTAATATTGTAGAAAACTTTCTATACGGTAGTACTCTTAAGCTGCATCCCACAGTGAAAAGAGTTTTGAACTAAAGTGTACAAAATACAGCACTTGTACAATATGTATCAAAAGAGTGAAAACACATGTTACATCTGTACCTGTAGGTTTGAGTCTTCTTCGTACAGCATCAGTGATTTGACTTTACAGTGCATGCAGTGTACGTAATGTACCTACTGTAGAGTAACATTGAGACCATTGACCCTAGAGGTGAACAATGCAGTACACGCAGTGTGCAGTATGTACAGTGAAATGCATAGAGCACACAGAAAATTTATCATTACAGTCCAGTCCACACCATTTCATTTTAGGAAGCATGCCTTCATCATTTCATCCATCCATCCATCCATCCATCCATCCATCCATCCATCCATCCATCCATCCATCCATCCATCCATCCATCCATCCATCCTTTTTTTTTTTTTTTTTTCAAATAAGATGTGTCTTAAATAAATTTTCTTTCTGCTGACAAATATTGAAATTTCCTGTTTTTAGAATAGAATGTTTCTAGAATAAATTTGAAATGAACTGCATATGTACACAGAACTGTATGCACTTCGAGTAGCCCTGTGTACTGTACAGTACACACAGAGCCTACAGAACACGTAGCACAGTATTGAATGCACTACACTGTACACTGGAGTACTGGACAGTATTTGTAAACACTACACATTTTCACTGAAACCACAAGAAAAGTGCAGTAAGTCCCGATTTCATTTTTAAAACTGATGCTTCCGTACATGTGCACACAGTACTGTACTGTATATACAGTATATGGAGTTAATTAAAATTAAATATTTTATTTATAAATACAGTATGACCTGGTTTTGATGTAATTTCTGAAATTCTGATACCATAAAAATGACATTTTCATGTTGCATTAGGCCTCACAACTGTCCCTGAGAATCCTTTAATATCCCCAAGGACTTTCAGATTTTGTTTTGTAGGCCAAGGTAGTCCTCCAGACAATTTTCAGAAAATCAGTTTCGTCAATGTTAACCTTAAAAGAAAGGCCAGTACTGTACTGTACAAAGCTGTGATTTGATTGTGAAAGTTGCGTGTATAAATTTTCATTGGACACCAGGTGGCCACACTCATTTTGTTTTCATCTCAGGTAACAGTGCTTCGATTCTTTACTCATTTAAAAAAAAAAATAGAAGATGTAGAACAGTGTTCTCTGGATAAGGACTGTCATCTTTTTTTTTTTCAATTTTGTAACCAACAGCTCCATGTTGCATTGACATTAGTGGAGTTTCTTTCTTTTGTCTAGATTTTGGCTGGAGTTAGAGCACTCTAGTCGAAAGGCTTGACTGCTGGTGTAGAAAGAATTTAAAGAAACATTGAAGTAAATGATGCGACCAGTCAGTTGAACTTTGATTGCTCTATGTACGGTACTATGCAGTGCCACCGAGCGCTTCGCCAGGCAGTGCCGTACCTGTAGACTACTGTAATTAGGGCAAACACATACTGTACACTGTCCTGATTTACTTTAATGTAAAAGAAACCATTGATGTCAATAGAGACAGTGAAAGTGTACGAACTTGAATCAGGTGACCATGAACATCACACGGTCACCATGCAGTTTACGTCATTCCAAACTTACAGTACCATGATGTTATGGCTGCACATGCTAAAATACTCAGCACACTCCCTGCCACACAGATGAAGAAAAAGTAGACATCTGATGGACGCACTGTAAATATTACTGTCAAAGAGATCTTAGAGATGTTTATTGCATGTGGGCAGGAGCTAGTAACTCCATCGTTTAATTGACAATCATCGCATCATGACTGGTAGCATGCTATAAGCAAGCTGTTGTTTGTGTGTTTTAGTAGTCAACAAAAAAAAATGTCACTTTCAAAGTATATGCTTGGGCCTACTATACACTGCATACAATAGCCTGCCAACTGTCTGTGGAATTTCATTTAAGGCTACCGAAAATGATGTCACGACAAGAATCCAAATTGTGGTTAATATTTATCAAATGTCACAAAGAGGCGAAGTCCCGTCTCAACAGCACAACTGAAAGAAATCACCGTAGCACATGTTACTGTACGTGTAGGAAGCATGGTACTACAATAGAAATACAATTCACCAAGAAATAGGCAGGCCGTAGGCCTTGTTCGATGCTTAATTAGCCTAATTATTAGGCCTGCAAGTCAAAAGCTGATACAGTGGGCTTGTTGAAAAATGATAAGGAATGCTGGAGTTTTGTACTTTGCACAGTGACTAAATAATAGCTTGCACAATGGCGGCCAAGTTATGTGCATCCTACATATCGCCTTCCATTTTCAAATGTTCCTCGAATTCATTGTTGTTGTTTGTATTGAAATATGACTATTCATACTAGTTTGATAGTACCACTTGATGTTAATGATAATTTGTGCAGCAAAATGAGGGATTTGTGTAGATGAAAACCAGACAAAAGTTGGTAGACTCTGTGCCGTGTGTATAGCGTAAAGAGAGGTTGTATTATGATTTTTGAGAGAATGCCATCTTCTGGGAGGCTACTACAGAGTCTGCTCCGCAGGTTATTCTCGAGTTAAAAAACTGACCAAAGGCAATGAGATTTTGCTACAAGTATTAACTCACTACTAAGACAAATAAATGTTGTGGATGGAGGAACTGGCCTTTAAGCAATTATGTACCAACAATTTTGTATGCTCTCACTACACAACTATCAGGCATGCCTCCACCATGCTATAGTACAGGACACTGACAGACTCTGCCTCTCCCAGCTGGTAGTGTGTTAGTAACTTTGGGCACTTTACCAGAGTATGGACTTGCCCAGGGAGGAGGGTGACAGTGTGTTTGTTGTTCAGAGTCGAGTAGATCTAACTTCAGAATACTTCCAAAACATTTCTCAAGGGAAATTGTATTGTACAGTTTAGGTACTCCATTGCTTGAATTTGAGGCCATACTACGGCACAGTACATGCACCCAACGGTAGCACATACTTGTTCTACATACAGTACATGCTCAAACCATTGTACAGAGTATTTTATATGGTACAATATGTGTTCTGTACTGTATATATGTTACTGTTGAATACTTTGTCTTGTCCCCCCATACAGTACTCTACTGTATGAAAAGTGTGCTTGGTCATATACGCCATGGCATATATCCCTGTTTCAGTACAATGCTGAAAGTCAATTCCCCCAAAAAAATATTGCCATGAAAGCGGTCTTTCAACTTTGTTTTTTCCTGTTTTGTAGGTGGTCAAATTGCTTAATTGCACAGGGCATTTTCTTATTTATTCAGTGTTAATAAACAGTGATTTCCTGCCAGGATTAATTTTGATATGTACAGTGCACACTGTTCTCACAGTATTCTCACATTACAGTGTTTATAGTCTTCTCTTAAATGTGAAAGTAAACTTCATTTTGTAGTTTACAGATGCTGTGTCAGCATGTTTGATCTTATAATGACTAATTTGTATTTTTTGTTTCGTAGTGAAAGAAGTTTCTACGACCTGCTACAGTATAGTACAGTTATTCACTTTATCTGCCACAAAGTCACCAACGTTAAGCAGCATAACTTAATGCATCTATCAGTATCTATGGCTATACACTTTACAGCAGGTTACCCCACCCCCCAAAAAAAAAAAATGTTTAGATTTGTTAAAACTTAGCTTTTATAATTCTGTATGAGTCACCACTGCCTGCTGCCATGTTCTTCATGTGGAAAACTGTAAATCACAGCCCGGCAGTGAAGTTCACTGGCCAAAACAGAGGTGAGCATAAATGATCAATTAATGTTGTTATTTGCTATATTGTACTACATACAGGTAGTAGTATCCCCCCCCTCCGCCACTGCTCTCTGGGATCCTCTACCATAGTAAATTATTGCCCCATTTATATCGATCATATGCTTTCACAGTATTCTCACGCAGTACAACCGGTACAACCGACGTCCCAGTTATCATACATAACTGGTATTTCCCCTCACACACTTTACATACATGATACTGATATATAGCAGACACAATATTTGTATGCCTGAGAGGCCTGAGGGCAATATAAAAGTGCTCCTCTAACCACACAAAATTTCTCTTTAATTTTAACTAACATTTTCACAAATATTTCTCCTGATATTTTCAGTTTTTGACAATTTTAGATATTCCACAATTTTCTCTGTGTTTTACGATATTATTGTACTAATATTTTCAATATTTCCATTTTTGTTCAATGCAATGATCAAACTGAACCAAATGGTTATGATAGGTTTCGATTAATACAGTATAAATCTGCTTTATGTGAACGCATAGCTCACTCCTAGTGTAAAGCTAAAACCTGTAATGGACGTGTATGTATGAACAAAAGAACTGGGTTGAATCTTGGTTGAAGGAACAAAAGATCTCAGTTGAAGATTTTATAGACCTATAACAGTTTGTAAAACAACAGGGAAGAAATTGTCAAAAAAAAAAAGAAAAAAAAAGAAACCTAAGCACAGAAAAAGGATTTTGCCTTGAGTCAATACTTGTTCAGTCAGAAATCCACTTTACTTACTTGTCCATACTGCTGTGTGTGTGTATCAAAGTACTCACACAAAGGGGACACTGTGAGAAGTATTTGTGAAGTGCAATCATATAGGTCATCTGTCACAACAGAACTTGCAATGTGTGGGTATGGAAAGAGAAGTCCTTTCACCGAAACCTTGATCAGGAGGGCACATCGAGTCACGCTTCGCCGGACACCGACAAGTGCACATGTGTGAATAGTCAGCCTGCTTAAAAAATTCCTTGGCCTGCAAGAGTAATTAAGAAGGCCACTCAGCCTGAAGTATGCCATCTGCATATTGTAACACAGCGTACGTACGGTATTACGGTACATGCATGCATGCAGGAATATGAGTACCGTTAGAAGAAAAGAAAGACAAAAAGGAGACAGATACTGTAAACCCCCCAAAAATAAATAAATAAATAAATTAGATTATTACCTGATCCGTTTCATAATTAAAGGTGCATATTTTACTGACAGTTGAATCCCGGGCTCTTAAATGATAGATAGTAATTTGTCACTTGTAGGCATTTCAGTACCCATGCCAGTATCTTGTTTCTAACTCTTGATGTCGCTGTTTGAAGAAAGACTCCACTGGTCAAGAAAGATTTCCAGTTGCCTCGAGGTTACCGAAGTGCCAAGTAACAGTCTGCAAGAAGTTTTGTTTTTTTGTTTTTTGTAGTTGAGATCCAACCCTCTACAGTGAAAATAAGCAAACCCCCCAAAATGTTGTGGAAATCAAAAGGTCACATCTCTTAAACTATTTGTACTCTCTTTGGTAGGACAGTCATGATTCGAAAGAAATACGAAGGATATCCAAGGGTAGTACCTGGGTGAAATCACAAGGGACATAACTGTGCAGATCTAGGTAAAATTCATGCATGCAGTCAGAGCTGGCACAATGAGTAATACACATGTTCACTGTGTGGGCCGATTGTTTCATTGATATCTGTTAGTCTAGCTGAACTAATCGCACATTTTGAAACTTTCAAGGTGATTGATCTTGTAGTCCATATAGTCTGTTATGCAGGTCTTCTAATGCTGCAGTTCGTTAGTACTGTTGTTTGGGCCTTCTCCCCCGGACTCAATGTGTATGTTTTTTTTTTTCTTGCAAAGTGCCGTGACTGTTTCCAAGTGAGCAATGTTAGTTTTGGCCTTCTCCCCACACTCTGCATAGGCCCATAGGCCCCATAATTATAGTCACCCTTTTTGCAGAGCACTTTTTCCTCAACAGTACAATATGCCCTCATTGAAGTTGCTTGTATTTGCTCAGCAGTGCCGTACATCCATGGGTTACTGTGCGTAATTCGCTGTACAACTAGCACTTTATTGTATGACACTCTATTTGCAGTACAGCTCTGTGCACAGCTGGCCATATACAGTCTCAGTGATGTTCTGTACAACTCGGTCAATGTTCCGGCCTTTTGGGTTTTCAGAAAGGATGTTGCTGATGCCTTTCTGGTATATTTTAGGCCGACATGTTTAGTTCCGAAAATGAATTCAGTGGATGTGTGACAGAACATTCCTCCGCTTGATATTAATGCCAAAAGATTTGAAAATCTGATCAGATCATGACATATCTGGCATACCATTAAGTACTGACGTTTGAGTTTGTGTAAACTTTGAATTTCCACTTGAAATTCCAAAACTTACCACCCAGATTTTATGTTCATGCTTTTAAAAAAATTCTTACCATGGTATTTATGCCAATTTTTTTTTTTTTTTTTTACTACGTGAACACTGTGTTTAGTGTAAATGGGTGTCCATGTAATTTCATCTTTCCATGCATCGCTGTACCATTGACAGTTTTGAAAAGGATTCCGTTCAGTGTCACACTTTTATGTCACAAGTCTGATAGGCTTATTTCTCAACTTCAGATCTTAGTGCAGTTATCTCTATGATGAGAGAATATGATGGTCACAGTTCTGCTTACATGTGTCACAGAATGTCACAGGTTTTGTGAGATCAACAGGATTTTTTTTAAAAGAAAAAAGGTCCAAACTTTTGACCTGTTTGTGAATTGCCGCAGTCAGTCAAGCTCATATATGTGTACTGTCTTATTGTGGCTGCTCTTTCATAAACAGTGCATGTATTTGACTTTATACTGAACTGCAGTATGTGAAGCAAAAGCCACATGATGCACCTAAAAGAAGATGTAAAATATACAATGAGGTCTAGTTAATGAGCTATGAAAGTCATTGTTTGTGCCACTCTGTTATCTGTCGATGGAATAGCAACGCTTGAGACTACCTGTCCATCTTCACACAGTCGTCCCACACTACTGATGTACGCTGTGAACGGAGTTCTTTTTGTTATTGTTACAGTATAATTGTTTATGTCAAGTACTCTGTGGAAGTGGATCGACGATCGTTTATGGTGCATCGAAGTGATCAATGATTGCAGACTGATGATAATTACTAAACGATTAATGGTCGTACATTGTTTATTGTTCTTGTATTCTACAATCATTGTGTTAGGTGTACTGTACACATAGCACATCATGAGGGGAAAGAATTCAATTCCTTGTCGTCTACCGTCATCACGTGAATGCGATCGTCGTCGTACAGTAGGTACTGTAGGACTGGATTGGTTCGCAATTAGAGAGCCGTAGAGGTTGACGGAGGTCACAGACTCACAGCAAATCTATGGAATAGGCTACAGGAAGCTACTGTAACTGACTGATTAGGAAAAGGAAAAATGTTGATAAAATTCTGTAATGCAGTAAAACTGTTGTGCACAAGGTTTTGTGAGGAGTGGTAGCCTTAGAGTAAATAAATGATTATGACCAAGGATTCAAAATAGGTGATTAATAAACAAATTTCAGTGGATTTGGAAATTGCAGCATCCCCAGAACTGTCAAATTAGTCCGGTAAATTCTGAAATTCACAGCGCGTACTCCCTCACCTCATATAACCTATAACCCTAAGTTTTGGGGAGTCTGCGTTTTGTTGTCACTTTCATGTGGAATGATTGTACAGACTTGATGCATAAAAGAATTGATCTTTTAAACAGAAGCAGTTCAGTGAAACAAGCAAAGGTCGAAGTAAAACAAGTGCTCCAAATACATACTTGTATTCTTCACTTCTGTATGCTGTACATACCATACTGCAAAGTGCATACATGTGAAGGTTTATTACACCTCACAAGTGTGATGGTATGTCGATCAGGTTGAACTGGTTTACAGTTGAACCTTTGAACATTCTTTGGGCCAGTGGCAGCCATCGGTGAACCTTTGAACATTCTTTGGGCCAATGGCAGCCATCGATGGTTTTCAAGGGGAAGTTGAATGTCTGAGTTTTGAATAGCAGTTTATGGAAGAAGTAGAGAAAAACAGATGTTTATTTATTTGCCTTCTAATCAATCTGGAATACAAAAAGAGTCATAATTGATCCGCTTTGCAAAGGTCTGATAAAGTTTGTAATTCCATTGGCTTTAAACCCATTCTACCATACTTTATGGACTCCTGAATTAGTTACTGTAATACATGTGTGGCATGCTGTTGCTAATTGTGTGTGTACACTAAGCTCCGTTCTGTAGAATCCATTGTGATCACACAAAGGTTCCTTTTGTAAGCTTCAGTACTATCTTAGTGAGAATGAAGGGCTATATGCTAACAGTAAGCAAAGGAGGAAACTGTAACTTGGTAGTAAAAGGTGCAATTTGTAGCAAAATGTGGTGTTGTGCTGATCAAATCATTTAGCACTTAGCAAATCAATTCATTTAGCAAATCATTTAGATACATATTGTTCAATTGTATGTTGATATTTGGTTGTTTCAATGATTTGATGCAACATGAATTTTGACAACTCTTCCTTTTCAAATATTGGCCCCAAAAAAAAAGTGAAGAAAAAAATTACATTCACCCTTTATATGGTGGGAGTAGGGGGTGAGAGGTGTGAAAACCTACAAAAGGGAGATGTCTCAGCAACTGAATCTTGTTGCACCTTCAAATTCTATCAGTGGTAGGACTTGATGAGTAGCTGTTCTCTGTCATTTGAATGGCAGTCATACTTCCTGTGAGGTCAGTAGAGGTCATAGAGCTCTTGAAACCTTTGAGTGTCAAATACATTGACAGGACTGTAAGTTTGACATCATGAGGCCAGTCATTTGGTCAAGAAGGCTGCTGGTGATGGTAATGAAAGTTAACAGTGCTTGTTCCATGCCATTTTCATAAAATGTGTGAATACTAGAGGAAAATAGTCTTAGCACTGATTTATTTTTCCCTGGAATCTTAAAGTGTACAACTGAAAGGCGCAAGAAGCACTCAAAACTTCTTAGTTATCTTTCAGAACTTAATATATTAGAATATCGGTACTAATTATCGGAATTCTCCACCATCATTTCTCATGACTCTTAAAAAGATGCAAACATTACTACGAAGTAGCAGCTCAGTGCTTCATAGTTCGTAGCTCGTGGTCCATGGTTTGTAGCTACAGGGTTCGTAGTTGCTCCAGTTTTACCATGGGCAGAGACCTGCCTTTCAAAGCATTGTTCGAAACTACCTAATTGTTTGAGGATGAGTTGACTTAAATAACATGCTCTGTAAATTATATCGCACTGGTATAGAGGAATAAAGAATAGGAATACCTTTGAGCTAATTACACAGCTTATCTTCATTGGGTTTGGTGGGTCTTAATGTATTAGCAGTCAATAAATTTTACGTTCATCTACAATTACAGCTCCATGCACTGGTTTCATGCAGCAAAAGTATCCCACTGCATGAAGACATTCATGGAGTTTTCATAATCTCTGAACTAAAGTGGTTGTGCATAGCAAGACCTTGCCAGAAACAGGAAGAGTGCAAAAAATGGAAAGCAGTATTTGTTGTCACACATTTTCAGGCTCGTGCTGAAGCCCAACTTTCAAAGGGTCATGTCACACCCAAGGAAGCTTCCTCTGGTAAAATCGTTGCTGTTTAACTGATAGAACGTTAAAGAATGTTGTAAATTGTGTTAAGTTTTCTTGTTGGTGGAGTATTCCTGTGCCTCCCAACTGCCCCTTTAAACACGCTACTGGACACAGTTCTGGTAAAAGTGAGGAAAGGAGAAGAGAGGGGATCAGGGTGGGCAGGCTGAGGATAGGGGATGGATCAGCTGGGGTGGAGCTTAAAGTTAACCAAATGACAGTGGTGTAAGCTAGCTTAGCAGGGGTTGGCGGATGGAAAGGGAAAGTTTACCCGATAGAGAGTGGATGCCAGACCACTGTGCTATAGCTTTGTTGGTCTGGGAATAGCCTGGAAACGCTGACTATCAAGTTTTGCCACACCCATGCATTCAGTATTTTAGCACAGTCATACAGCCATTTATCCACACAGGGAGGGCTATTTCCTTGAGGTTATTTGGTTCTTTCTCCATGTACGCTTACAAGGTCAATTGGGTTCAGTAGCGATGTACGACAGATAAAGTTATTCACAGTGTTAGAAAGATGAAATTATTGTGTCACGCCAAACCTACAGTGTCCCCGGTTTGTAGACGGTGTATTGCATGTTTGCCATCTTTTGCCGAATGCACAAACAGAAGATAAAGGTACATCATACTGTTGACTCTATGATTGATAAAGTGAATTATTGACC
This sequence comes from Stichopus chloronotus, assembly GCA_021234535.1. Lineage (NCBI taxonomy): Eukaryota > Metazoa > Echinodermata > Holothuroidea > Aspidochirotida > Stichopodidae > Stichopus > Stichopus chloronotus. Next base: position 30,325,141 of record CM037833.1, on the reverse strand, counting down.
CTAAAGGCTCTAAACAGGGCTGCATTCCCAGGGGTCAGAAGGTAATCAAGATAACAGCATTACTCTTCAGCCCCTTATCCATTTTTATGGCCACGCAGAGAGGCGAGCAAGCTAGTTCCCACATGGGCATGCAGGTCTTTGATTTCATCTGTTGTGTTTAATTAATTGGTTGAGATAAACGGTTTTGCCCACAGTTTGGTTCTTTGCTCTGTGTTTCTGACGTATCTACTTAAACAGGGCCTACAGTACAGGGGGAAAAGCAGGGAGAGGAGGGGGGGGGGGGCATCTAGTCCAAGCTCCCAAACTCGGGGAGTGCATGCTGCGCTCAGGCAGTGTTTTACTGTGAGACGCTCTTGTATATTAGAATTTTCCAAAGTTCTGTTGTAGAAAAATGCTTGGAAGATGTTGCTCTATAGGTATATTTGCATTGATGTTCTCATGCTTTGTTTGCATTTATAAATGTTATCTTGACATGTAATCAGTCATTTCAGATTGCCAGGCACCTGACCTTTCCTACAGTACCTCAGCCCTAGTGCTCGGCATTCAAATCTCAGGCAGGTATCTTAGGGAATCAAAAGTGGATTTGAGAGTTCTCTGCACCAGCTCCCCTCTGCCATCCCTGCATAAAACTTTTTTGCCTGAGACCCTGTACACTTTTGAAACAGTATAAATTTCGAACTTCTACAGTAGTCTTGATTTTTCCATTTCTCACCTTGCTGAAGGTGAATTGTGTCGATGAAGTTACTTTGTTGAAAATGAGAATTTTTCCGTCCATTGTTAATTGTGGTGGGGTCTTCCACTGAGAAAAGGATGTCAGAATAGAAACTGTTACATATGCCAAGGTCTCTTTGAGGAGGAATTTGCTTGAATCCGAAAGATTCACTGAGGCTTTGAACTGAAAGAACGGTGGAACAGTCTTCTTCCTGGAGGAACTGCACCTCAAAAGCTGTGGTTTGCGCTGTAATGGATCAAAAATGAGAGAAGGTTGTTACGTAAATCAAGTTTGCGTGTGTAGTTGTACAAACTGGTAGTGAAGACTTGATCGACGTATCCCAAATTGGTGTAGACCCCGGGATGTCTGTCAATTCCCCTCTCCCCCCCTCAATATGTACCATATGTAAATCAGTATGGTGTACTGTATGGAAGCTGCCGTCTATTTACAGCATACCCTGTAATTGGGGCTCTTATCAAGGTTTGCAAATTTTAGTTTCAAGTGGACTCAGTTGATCGAAGTCTTAATGGACATTGGTCACCTCAATAATCACCTGTTGTGATTTGCAGATAAAGAAGTTATTTTGCGTGCAAATAACGAAAACGACGCAACGGAAGAGGGCATTTCAAATATTGACCGTCAGAAATCACCGAGAGAAGGGTCGAAGTCTGATCGTGTGTTTGAGTGGCACGTCAGGAGCCACCTAAAAGCAAAGTAACCACCATCAAGTTAGCGTGTGTAACTGACTTTAATCGTAAAGGTTCGCAAAGTTTGGAAGAGGTTAAAATAAAATGTAGAATCAAAACAGTAATGATCACATCTTTGTAACACATTCATTTGCGAAATTGTTTCAGCAGTCTGGATCGTAGACACACTGTACTGTGCAGTAGCAAACTCACAGTGCTTGCTTGCATTTCATTTCTAAGCAATTTTAATCAATTTATGTTAAAAGTACACATTTTTCAATTGGTAATGAAGTGAATGAGTAAATGAAAACATTTGTCTACAGTAACAGTCTACATGGCAGCTATCCTTACAGTATGTTTGATGCCAACAACATTTATACCAGTCATGTAAACCGTCTTACAATACCTTGGAAAATTTGTAACAGGTACAAATTGGCAGCAGTTGGAACTAGTTCATACTGTATGTAAATTGTACACACCTGGACATCCACATTCTGTAGCTACAGTAATAATATTTCAGCAGGTTTTAGTCTCTGGAACTATTGGTTCTCTTAATGAGAGCATGTGTCTTTTTGTACTTAAAGGCCTACATCTAGCATAAATTGCTTCTCACACTCCGTTTCTAATTTTTAATCTTGACTCTCCTGTAGTTTGGATTTTGCGATCAATAATTGAAAACACTTTTAGAAAGCTTTGTGCAAAAATGTTTCCTTTTCCATTTTGAGTTGTCTTTTACAATAGTTTGCTTTTTCATTTTTTTTTTTTTTTTTTTCAGACATATTCTCATGGCATACAACAGTATATTAATCTGCATAAATTTGCATCAAAACCTCTGTATGGCTTGTACTATAGGTACTGTACAGTGCACATTTTATGTAACACTCGCGAGATTAGAAGCTGCTTACCGTTGCAGTGACTGGATTAGAGAAAAAAGTGTTTATCATAATACTGTAGATATAATCGTAATTCAAAAGTATGTGAAAGTTGCCATTAAGAGACCTAGAGCAGAGCGTTTGTTGGGTAAGTACATATATGTGTACAAAGCAGGCACACGTAAACGAGTGAAGAGGACAAGTGTGGGATACACACATGACGATACTTTAGGTTTCATGTGTACAGTTTTAAAAATGTATAATGTAGGCATACAGTATGGTGTCCACTCTTGCTTTGTACGATGTGTAAAAACATTGTGTTTACACTGGGGGGGGGGGGGGGGGGAACTGCCAATGAGAAGGAAATTGGACAGAAAATTTAATTTGTGCTAATACCTTACGATACCTAATACCCTAATGCCTTACTACCAATAGGAATGAAGATAAGCTGTATCGTTGGCTCAAACGTATTTTATCATTCCTTTATTCGGCGATTCTAGTTCACTACCATCCACCTAGCAACATCAGTTAAGTCAACTAATCTTTAAACAATGAGCTCGTTCTGGAGGATGCTTTGAAAGGTTTCTCTATGGCGACAACGTATTCAGAGCAGGCGGCATGAAACTAGAAAGGACTGTTAAAGTAAATGGGAACATTCAGTCTTTTTGTAAGAAGAGCTAGAAGCAGAAGTCAAATTTTTGACAAAGTGGATAGGAAAATTCAAGAGGTTTCCCCAAATAGCCAAGTATGGATTCTTTTTTGTGTACAACCTTACGTTATATTGCCATATATGCGCATCACAGAGTATTGAAGAGAGATCAGGTGACTGGCAACATGTTGGTACAGTGGAGAACACTTCTAAGCCTAACTGCGACTGTAACAGATGACAACTTACTACATGTCTCATTGTTTTACTTTCTAATCCTGCATACAAGTCACCCATAGATGGAAATGTTAAGAAGGACACAAAAGACAGTGTAACCTTTGCATTGTAAAACTCTGCAGTAGTTTAAAGTGAAATCTCATTAGCAGCTCCCTGTTTACACTGTACATGTATTGGTATGGTGCACACATGCATGGACATGCAGGTTTGGTGTGCTGCATACTGATACAGTACGTATGGCGAACACAAACAGGTACTTTGCACATGTGCTCTTTGCAAGTTAAGGCCCTCTCTGCTGCACACTCACTGGTACAGTACATGGTGCACTGTATTCAGGTATATGGTGCACAGCTAGTGCACCCATCATAACAACCTGATTTTCAAAAAGCACAACTTATTGACCTTACCTTTCCATTAACTTGGCTTGAAGATCTTCTATGGAACATAGCTGCATACCTTAAATATGATGGCATACATTAGTTTATGCGTGGAGTTAAGGGGGTTGTAGGTATCTGCAGTGGGCACGTAAAAAATTAAGTGCAAACAGGCATGAAAATAAAATACCAACTACACGCAATGTGTATCACCAAGTCAGAGACTGTATTGTCACAACAGGGGAAAACAAACAGTTGTTGTTGTTGGCTTGTCGCTCACAGTTATTTCTGTCTTTTAAACATACTGAAAAGAATGCACAAAAAAAAAAAACTTAAAAAGAAAAACCATAAATGCTGAAGAAGTGTGTAGGCCTAAGTGCTGTTCTTGCAACTTGCACTATTTTGTAGTTCATACTGTATTTGGTACAGTACACTTATTACTGTACATGTACCAAGATTTGCTTTCTGACCCAATGGTGACTAACATACTCTATAAAAAATGATTGCAAATGAATTTGATACATACTGTAGGCCTCAACTCATGCTACAAGGTACAATTTGCCATATTACAATGCACTGTATGTTTTGCCAGGTGGGGTACATACAACTGAATAATGTACCTCCTTGTACTAGCTCAGATGTCTATCCTCATTACACACCTGCAAAAGTCTGTAGAAATAACAGGTTTCCAAGGTCAGCATTACATTGCCCATTTTCCCTTTCCTCCCCCTCACCCCATTCATTTTCCATGTGAGTACAGATTATAGAGTATTATTTGAGAAATATTTTGAAATCATTCTTGTTGAATTTTTTTCCTTTCAACTTGGGAAATAGATGACCCCTCATTGACCTATCTGTCTGTTCACCTTTCAGTGTACAGATTGAACCAAGTGTACAAGCCTCATGGAACTCCTGCAGGCCCCATCTATCACGCAGACACCATACAGTATTATAGAGGTTTATTTACCTTATCGCATACACGATGGCATGTTCACAAGTACTTGCCTTACTCCGAAAGGCTCACTAATATCACACCCATATACAGTAGTCAAATTTTCCCCAAATAAATATGAATAATTGTCTGTGGGAGAGGGCGGATTGTGGGAAGGGAGTCTTCAAACTGTTAGAAATCTTAATTGATTGTAGTGATTACTCACACACTGTACCCGATGGCAATTCCTCACATGGGTAGTTCAGGGTATGTGCAGTAGTTTAATGCAGAATTGTTGCTCATTATTTTTGTACGTCATGCATGATTTTATCTGATTTTCTTTTGAGCCAGGTATAGATTCTTCTTTAATGTTGATACATTCTTTTTTTAAACTTAGGAAGTGTGAGAAATATTTGTGAGAAACACTTGCAGGAAAGGTGGAAAAGATCAAGTTAGTGAAGGAAACGTGGTATATGCAGAGTAGTTTAGTACTGGAACTGCTAGTATACTCCAATTGTAACGTGTAGAATCTTTTCAAAACATGACAAATTATTTTACTAGTGAGAATGTATTTAGTGACAAATACCATCTTTCTATGAAAGAAAATGTCTTGAATTTGTATTGAATGTAAATCAAGTAATGTTCATTTATGGCTTTCGTCAAATTAACCAGGAACTAATGGAATATTTCAAAGGTTCCAAACCTTGATTTATGCATTGGCCTTTTACAGTCGCAGTGCTTCCTTCACAGTTACTGTAGGTTAACAAACATGATCACATCATTATACAATTTTCCGGAAAGTTTGAAAAAAAAAAGAAGAAAAAAAAGGTATTTACTATACAGCAGGCCTGTGACATAACAGAAGTTTTGGCAAAGTTTTCCTTTAGATTAACAATGGAAGGAATCACATGATTTCGGTGTAACCCAGGAACAGTTTCCTCTAAACCGGTACTCCTTTGTTTTTCAAATGTGGAAGTCGCCAATGGGTGACCCAACTCAGACTTCTAGGCCACAATGCAATGTTCAGGACGTTGTTACAGTACACAGGAGAACACATGTACGTTAAAGCACTCATCGCTCTCTTTCCGCTTGGCAGTGGATGAAGCATTCTTTCGCGATGCAATGTCGAGAGAATTATGGGCCTGTGACCTCTGCGAAACAGAAAGAATATGAAAGGCATTTGTGATTTGTAGCAGAAACATTGACGTCACGTGTTCAGAGCTGAGGGAATTTTTTTTTTTTATGATGAACATTTGCGGTGTCGGAGTCGGAACAGAAACACGTCGTTGGTGATATCCAGAATACCATGTGCAAGGAAGCAATGTGTCTCTTAACGTATATAACACGTTCAGCGTAGACGCATTTTGCCATGTACGGTATGCTCTAGGTGTTCATGTGTCCAGAATCAATGTATTTGCAAATGTACTGTATTGGACCCTATATATAAGAAGTATCAGGATGAGGGCGGCATTTTGATTGTTGAGTAATTACTGATAAAGTTAACATCTTTGCCTAATTATGGTTGAACACCTAGAAGTGCACAGTGGATGCATACAGTAAAAACTCCATGAACAGTGTATGTACAACTTCCAAATTGCATACTTTTCCACAGTTGTTGACATCTTTGCATCTATAGGAGGTAGCAAATTCATCTTAAATCCAGTGACTGTCTTCAGTACCATTCCAGTGGGCATGCTCAGGAATGAGATTGCTCTTATAGAGGGTAGTGTTCAATTAGGTCGCTGAGTTGCAGGCAGCGTACAAGTGTATAGAGAAGGATGAAAATTTTGTCTCACAACCTCATGAATGAAACACAAAAAAAAAAGAAAAAAAAAAGGGCAATGGAGTTTGGAAAGACTTTGAGAGCCTTGATCAGACATGTGGTAAGTACTGCCAATGCAATACTGCAAACATGCATACATGTATGTCCATGTATTGTTGCCACGGTTGTCACCACGCCGGGCGGTGCTACCCAGCTCTCAAAATCTCCACCCGGCACTCGTCGTCAATTTCAGCATCACCGCCCGTCACAAATTTCGTTACTTAACTGAACAAAATGGTCTGGTGACAACCCTGATTGTTGCCATGCTTCATATTGCATTGAAAGTGACGTGTGCATATTTTCAGTGGCATTGGATTTGCGATGTGTTGGTTCCTCTCTCCCCCGGCCCCCCATGCAGTACAGGTATCTGCCACCCTCTCTCTGCTTCGCTCTTTTTGCAACCATTCAGGATTCGTTTTGCATTTTAAAAAATGTATTGCAAATTTTGGAAAAGTTACCCTACTCTACTTTGCTATGTGTGAAGTATTTTAACACCAATAAAAGATTGGAACAAAGTTGCTGTGATTTTGTGATATTCTTGTCAACGTAAAGCTACAACTTAGCCAAGGTTGGTAATATGTATAATGTAGTGTTCGACTGATTACCAAACAATGCTGATTACCAATTACTGATTAGTGTGTTTCAACTTGATATGACAACATTTTACTGCATCTGTGTACAGTACAGTGCGTAGGGCAGCATGCTTTCATTTTGCTGGAGATTGTACAAAGGAATACTTCCCAAGCTTACAACCCTACATCTGCGTGATCTACATTGATGCTCGTTTTCTCTCATGAACACAATATAAGAGACTTTAAAAATCTTTGTTTAAATCTTTCTCGGGAACTTCGGGTATTAAATAAAATGCAACCTAAGTTTACGATGACGTCCGTGAATTTCTTGTACTTTCTAAGCCCTCGATGTCTCGAGCCTAGACTCACATCTAGGTGGCCTAGGTGTTCTGCACGTAGAATAAAGATTCACATAACATAGCCCAGTGGTAAAGAACGTGCATAAAAGCAAGGTATTAGGGGTAGAGAAATGTACGTCACTTCCATTCCACAATAGTAACAATAATATCAAGCAGTCAGTATCACTATGTACGTTCATGAATGATAACACTAGCATGTATCCTTTAAGTTCACGATCCGCAGTGGTGTGTGGTTTCGTAAAGGCCTAAGACATACATTGTCAACCGTAGTTTAGTAAATACAGTCACATAGATACTTCAATTGAACGAACATGTTTTGAAAATTCTTTGGAAAGTGAAAGTAAATGGGACATTTCTCATTTTATTGTGACTCGTGTGTATGAAAGATGGATTTTGTTAGTGAAGATTACTTAAAAATAGCATCATTTTGAAAGCTGTAGTAATCGGTCACGTGTAATTGGTAACTGTCTGAAGTTTCCTGATACTGATTATTCATCAATTGTCCAATAATCGGCCCGATGCCCATTATCTAACAGATGATCAGTCAAACTATGTGTATGATTTGAAAAATTGCAAAAATATAATAAAAAAAATGATTAGTTTCGGGTTGATGTTGATAAATGTACACATATTGAACACAGTATCAACCAATCAGTCCAGGTGACATTTAGCAAAATATTTGGTTGCGGTTCACAGGCATACAGATGTTGTTTCATTTGCAAATATATGATCAAGCTTATTTTTTATTAGTGTTTACTCACAGACAATATGTATCCTGTGTGTGTGCAGCGGTACAGTTCTTTCGTGGGTAATTTACTCTTTGCCAAACTGCCTACTGTATGATGGATGCACAGATCGGCAAACATAGCATTCGTGATGGAATGCCGAATGTGTAGACATTGTCAGCCGTTCAAGTGCAAAGTTCGAAAAGATAACTTCGTTTGTAAGAAAATAATTACCAAACATGGAAATGGTGTTGTCCATAGAATTAATTTCTTTGTACATCCTAAGGTACTGTAAAACAACCATCTGACACAGTGTTTGTTGTAAACCTTAAGTTGGGCACCAAGTCTCGACTGAATATTACCCATTGATCTTCAATATACAATCCATAAATTGTCCAGACACAGATGGGGAGCGGGTTTTGTTGGGGAGTTACCAGAGAAGGGGGTGTAGTCGTGAATATATATTACAGGAAACTCAATCACCTCAAGAAGTGTGATATATGTCCAGCCTTTAATCTCCTTTCAAGTTATTTTCCTAAGTTACATCTCATGTTGCATCTTGGTAAGTCATGAAAACAGTCGCACATGTGACGCACAGGACTGTTGACACTAGTACTGTACGTACAGTAGCAGAATGTTCCATGTCCCACAAAGGCAACCTGTCCTGCTAAGTTTAAGAGGTGATGGGAGAAATGGCAAATGTCCTTCAAGTATTTTTTGGATTTATTCCTTAAGTGTCTCCTCTAGTCTTCCACGGTCATATTGCGACATTTGGGCTTGAACGTTTTTGACGATCACGCCAATGTTTAAAACGATCAGAAGATTTGGCTTGGTCTTTCTGTGTAGCCATTCGCTGATTCTAGGCTCTATTTTGTACAGGTACGGCAGTGCTCAATTATGAGCACTTCGACAGTTTTAGCATTAGTTGTGACCTGCTTGTGACCATTCAATTATGACAGTGGCAATTAAAAAAAATCAGACTGTACCATTTTTTCTGGAGGGTATTTGCAGTAGTGTGAACCTATACTGTAGTAGTGATGAAAGTTCACCAGGCCATCAAAGAAGCAATTAGCTGAGCTGTGTCCTTTACAAAGAGATTTAAACCCAGCTCTCCTTTAAAATTCAAACCAGTGAACTCTGGGACATCACCTCACTCTAAATTTTTCTCATCATCGACAGGATCCCCGGCCCAGATAGCAGGACTGAGAGCAGGTGACAGGGTCATCGAGGTGGACGGTATCAACATCGAAAGAGAGACACACAAACAGGTCGTGGAGAGGATCAGGGCAGGAGGAAATTCCACTACGCTGCTGGTGATAGATCGAGACCTGGACAAGTACTGCCAGGCCAACAACATCACGGTCAAGGCAGACATGGTCCTAGACGCCCCAAAGGAGAATGGAGAGGTCATCGAAAATGGCGAGGAGGCCGTCGAGGTGGAGGCGGTGATAGAATCCAGGGAGGAGGCGAGCCAGGAACAGACGCCGGAAGAGACGGACAGGGACGAAAATGATGATGTCCCAGTAGAGGACAAAAAGGAAGAAGAAGAGGAGGCGAAAGAAGATGAGACGAGAGAAGAAGCTGTAGAAGAGGACTATGACAGAGAGGCGGCAACATTGGTCGCAGCCGAGATCGTCGCCACAGAAATGAAGAAGGATGAGGAGGAAGAGGACCGTGTGGCAGTGGTCCAAGTGGAACCAGATGTGATACCAAAACCAGAGAAGGAGGAACCAGTGGAATCGGCTCCTCCACAGCAGGAGGAAGAAAAAGAACCAAAAGAGGTTGGTGCCATTTAATCTCTCTTTTTGCTGGTTAGTTTCTAGGGCAAAGATTAGATAGACTCCAATATGGGATGTGATTTTTCCACGGTTGACAGTGTTTATCCACAATTTGTGGCGAATGTGGATCAAATAGGTGATCTGTCCCAAGAAGTAAGGAAAGCAGGTTGAATGTTCAGACACACCATCACTCACGTTGGAGTGTATTTGTCACTATTTCACAATTAGGTAGTCCTTCATACAATCAGAGTTGCAGTTCAGTGTGCTGTACATGTATCCAAGTAAGAGCTGAATTACTTCCTATGGTTTACGGATGGAGACACCAACTGAAGGTACATCGATTTCATAAAGTGCTGTAGAACCTTGTCCAGAGACGCCGCTGGTAAAGTCCTGTAAAACATCCAACCTGTGGGCTGAATGCACGCACTGTACACATCTACATTCTGTTTCTGTGGTCAGAAGAAGAAGAAGATGTCGAACAACCTGTCAGTCATTTATACGATGGTGCATCCCCCCAATGGCTGTAGAATTCCATTCTTTGATATTGTTATGGTGTACAGTATGGTGCAGACTTCAAAGTTCTCTCGTAGTAACTGTAGAAAACAAGAAGAGAGAGGGAAAAAAAAAGAAAAGAAAAAAAAATGGTGTCTGCGACCTGTTTTGTATTGCATTGTACAAACAGATAACATTTAACTTACTCGGTGACTAGCATCGGTGTGATGGATGGCTACTTGGCATCTATCTCTAAATTGCTTGAATAAATTTACATGCCCATACTTCATATCAAGAATAATGTTGACATAGTAGTAGGATGCAGGTGAGATCATAGTCAAACAGTCTGAGTAAATACAACCATTTAAAAATACATAGAGTGTCTGTCTGTCTGTCTGTCTGTCTGTCTCTCTGATACAGTATGTCATGTTCACCATTAAATGCTTTCCCAAATTGTAAACATTTAGTTCACCTGGCTCTCTTGAAGATATATTGGTCATATTAAATAAAAAATTAACAAAATTCCTTTTGTTAGTCATTAGGACTTTTTTATAGATCGTGTATGTCAACCATAGAGATAGCCGCACTTCAAAGTCCACATTATTCGTACAGTATGTGAAAGGAATCTGTCATTTTGCCATCATTGTGACGTGTGAAGTCAAATGTAAACCGATCAAGTCAAAAGTGAGTTCCATGAGATGTATCTGCCTAGTACTGAAGTAGTCTCTCAGAGACTGGAAATATCTTGCTCTGTGTTGTCATGAGAGGCAGAACTATCTTACATCTGATCGTCTGTGAGGCATTAGAGAGACACATTAGCCGTTTGCAGGAAGGATGAATATATGTCTCCTACTGTAGGCAGGAGTGATGTTCATTTTAACCAAACAGTATCTCTGAGTTTATGCAACTCAACTCAAGAACTATCTGTCAAGGCACGACTATCTTACATTAATATTATCTGTGCATGAGGCGTGAGTTAACGCATTTGTGAGACATCACACTGTGAAAAGGGAATGTGCCTGTGAGGGAGGACTAACCGTTCACTAAACTCTGATTGGATACAGCCCTAGAACTGTCCTGAAGGCAGGAATCGCTTACAGTACTAAAAGGGGAAAAAAAATCATTGACACAGGAGTATACTGTAGGGCAGTAGGAGGCAGGTCTATCTTACCGAAGATCTACTGTATTCACAGCGCGTACTCCCTCACCTCATATAACCTATGCATTACCGTATTGACCATGGTCTAGCATCTGGCAATTTGTGTGTGTGTGTGTGTGTGTGTATCTGGTCACCGCCCTTCCGTAATTGCCAGCCTTTTGGTCTGCCAGTGAAGCTCTTACACTGCATTTGCATCTGTAAAATTCAACTGCCATCGTTCAGTTTTCAACGTTCTTAGTCGAGTTTCTAGGATTCCTCATCCTTCCCCTCTTCTTGGAGCCTGTTTTGGATGAGTATCCTTTTCCTTTCGTGTCTTTTGACATGTTTTTTCGACACGTGTGTTGCGGGTCCGGGTTAGGTCTCGTACCCGCCTGTGTAGTTACGTTGTCTAGGACTGTGTGTATTCTACTTACGAAACTGGGCTAGACTCTGTTTTTAGCCTCCTCGTGTGTATTTTGTAATTCCTTGTGTTAGCACTCGGGGTTCGTTCCCCATTGCTCTCCTTCCTTGTGCCACGTTGCGTAGCGTGGGGAATCCTTTCCCTTACGCAAGCTTCAGGCCTATAGTCGATAATGTTGCACGTTGTTGTGTGTACACTATGTACGTTATGGAATGTTAGTCGGGCCCTTCGGCGGGTTCAGGTTCCCGCTCGAAGTAGCCTGTTTTTTGCTGTACCTCTATTTCACTTCCTTAGCGTCTCCTACAGCTAGTATGGAGAGAAACCAAGACACCTGCGCCTCGTGCAAGAGGTTCAGGCCGTTTACCACATGGGACTTCCACACGCAATGCCCCAGGTGTCGGCCTTGCAATGAGGCTCTCCCTTGCGCCGTTTGCCACGTCTGGCCCGCCGATCGTTGGGCCTCCTCCGCGGATTGGTTGCGTAAGCGCGAAGAGCAGCGAGGAAAGTCCGCGGCAAAGAGCCGCAAGAAAAAGCCGCCGTTGACCTCTCAACCGGAGCGCCGTACCCGGGAGTCGTCAGCAGATCGGAGACCCCGGGATCCGGATACCGAAAGCCGTGGACGTAGCCGAACCCGGGAACCGAATACCGCTACCCGAACCCGGGACTCTAGCCATAGCCGAGACACTCAGCCGAGTCCGCGCACCGGGACTCCTTCCGCTCTGGCCGCCATAGGAGATGGCCTAAGACCCAGTGCGAGCGAAGAGGCTGCCCCCGGAGGGGGCATAAGCCCTACACCCGTCCGGGCCGCCGTCGGCGACGGCTTAAGACCTGGCTCCCGCACCGAGGCCCCCGGAGGTCCCGGGATAAGCCCTACACCGCAGGTCCCAACCGGGCCTGCTAGCGCACAACCCCGTGCGCCGTCGGCAGCCGCCGGGCACGGCCTAAGCCCGACCGCCCCGCCGGGTCTGGTACCCTTGGAAACGGGTCCGGCCTGGCCTCAGGAACTGGCCCCTGAGGGGCCGATGGCGGAGAACCGAGCGGTCCTTGACCTGTTCGCCTCAAGTTCGGAGTCGTTCTCGCGGCCGCCCCGAGATTTTGAGGGTTTCCCGCCGCTTCCCAGCTCCCGGTCAGCACCTCGCAAGCGGAACCGCGATAGGCACGCCGAGTCGTCGGACTCGTCCCCGTCTTCCGACGATCGCGATTTTTGCCGTCGAAAGCGCACACCGCCACAGTCAGGCCAGGACGCGGTCCTCGGCCAAGTGAAGGACTTGCTAGAGCGCCTGTTGTCGGAACGAACGTCCACGGCACCGCAGGGCCTGTCGGCCCCACCTCCTGAACCGGCGCGCCGTTCGGCATCGCCCTCCCGGGACGCCGACTTAGTTTTCCGGAGCGGGGCGTCTCGCGAAACGCCAGCCACGGTCACACCCCCCGAGACCGCGGAGATCCTCCCTCGGAGGGGGAGGACGACGAACCACTCCGCGGCACGGATGTCTCAACGGAGGCGTTCGAGCGCGCCGCCACGGTCCTCAGGCGTACCCTCGGCTACGCGCCAGACCCAGCCCCGACCGCGGCAGAGGCCCCGGCATCGTGGCTAACGCTCAACGCAGCCTCCTCGAACCCACGGACGTCTATCCAGGTCGACGCGGAGTGCGGCCAACGATTCGAGTCCCTCGCATCAGCTCGCCAATGGTCGGCTTTCCAGCGCGATGCGGCCCGGGCATTCCATGTGGAGGAAGCAGACTGGGTGAACGTATTTTCAGCCCCGCACATCCCGGCGCGGGTCCGGGAACGGTTGCGCACGGCAGGAACCCTGGACGCGCGCGATAGGTTCCGGGATAGGAACGCGTGTCGCCTAGAGTCCAGCCTCTACGACGTGGACAGAGCCTCCAGGGCCGGACTCAAGTATGCGTCGGCGCTGCTGCTGTTCGCGGAATTACTTAACCGCTCGTTCACGCAGGCGCATTCCGCGGGCATTTCCCGCGCAAACACCGGCGCGGTCATCGCCCTTTTAGGCCCGGTCGCCCGTAGCGTGTTCGACCAATTTGCACGCGTGTCAATCAAGGCCACGACTACCAGGCGCGACCAGGTGCTGGATTCCCTCGACTGGTCTTCGCGCACCGCGGTGGAAGCCTTTCGGGACCTGCCCATTCTGGGAAATGACCTCTTCGGAGGCCAATTCGACGCGAAGTTACGCGAAGAGGCCGAGCGCCTAAAAGCCCTCAGGGAGGCCGACGAGCACATGTCGCGCTTGGGTAATCCCACTGCCTCACAACCCCGTCAGCAGGGTTCTGGCCGCAATAGGCGAGCAGGCCAAGGTCGGTACCGCCAGGGAAAGGGTTCCCAGCAGCGCTATCAGCCCTATTCGCGGCAGGGCGGCTCCGGCAGCCGCGAGAACCGGTCGGACAACCGACAGCAGTCCAACCAGGGTGGCTACCGATCGCGTAACAGGGGTGGCCGCTCCAAGCGGCCCTAGGGATGCCCACCCCACCGTTTTGCAGAAGCAGGTGGGGGGGCGGTTGCGATACTTTCTACAAGCTTGGCGCAACATCGCGCCCGACCCTTGGGTGCTCGGGGTCATAGCCGACGGTTATTGAGTCGAGTTTACCGCCCCTCCACCGTCATCTGGCCTCGTCCGGCCAACACCGATTCCGGACGAACAGGCCAAAAAGGTCGTTCTCGAGCAAGAGCTGGAGGACCTTCTTGCCAAAGGCGCAGTTGTGCAAGTGAAGGAGGAGAACGACCTTCTTGTCCATTCGATTTTTTTCTGACGCCCAAGAAAAACGGCACGTGGAGGCCGATCCTGAACCTGAAACCGCTGAACAAGCGTTACGTCAGACCCCAGGGGTTCCGGATGGAGACCCTGGCAACCATCCTCCCCCTCCTGCACAAAGGGATGTGGGCAACGTCTATAGATCTCAAGGACGCATACCTGCACATCCCAATTCACAGGGCATCAAGGCGCTTCCTCGCTTTTCGATACAGGGGTGCCGACTACCATTTCGTGGCCCTACCGTTTGGCCTCTCGACCGCTCCTCGGGTTTTCACTCGAGTTACCCGCGCGGTCCTCGCATACCTACGCAGGGCCGGGACCACGGTGTTCGCGTACCTCGACGACTGGCTCGTGCTGGGGTCGTCGGAGGCGGACGCCCAAGCGAACACAACCTTCGTTCTCAACACCTTGCGCAATCTCGGATGGATTGTGAACAGGGAGAAGTCGGCCCTTACCCCTTCGCAGGGCATAGTTTACCTCGGTGCACGCCTCGACCTCTCCTCCGGGGTGGCGTTCCCAATGGAGGAGCGGGTAGCGGACCTCCGGGCGGGGGCGATCCGTCTGCTGTCGGTTCCGCAGTCCCCTGCCCTGCTGTGGCAGCAGCTCTTGGGCAGGATGGCGAGCCTAGTCGACCTCCTAGGCTTATGCCGCCTCCACATGCGGCCTCTGCAGAGGCACTTCCTCACGTACGCGCCCATGCCGGACCCACACCCGGGCACGATGATCCCCCTACCGGAGGACCTCCGCCCATTCCTCCACTGGTGGGCGTACGGGGACAAGCTAACGGCGGGCAGGCCGTTCCGCAACACCGCCCCCCTGGCAACAATAACCACCGACGCGTCGTTAACAGGCTGGGGCGCGACCTGGAGCGATCAGGTGGCAGCGGGGGTTTGGGGCCCCCAGGACGCGGCCCAATATATCAACGCCCTAGAAACGCAAGCGGTTACCAACGCGATCCGCCACTGGCGTTCGTCGCTGCGCCAGCACACAGTCACCGTCCGGTCGGACAACTCAACAACGGTCGCGTACATCAACCGCCAGGGTGGGACGAAATCCGCGGCCCAGCTGCGCAGAGTATGGGACCTTCTGATGCTATGCCAATCCCTTCAGATCACACTCCGAGCATCGCACCTCTCGGGCCAATACAATGTCGTCGCCGACGCCCCCTCTCGGGGCAATTACGACTCCGGGGCCTGGACCCTGGCACAGCGGTGGGCGGACCACATCTTCGCCCTCTACGGCCGGCCCTTCGTAGACATGTTCGCGTCACCGGCAGACGCGCGCCTTCTGACCTACGTGTCACGTTACGCAGCCCCGACGGCGTGGAAGGTCGACGCCCTGTCCTTCCCGTGGACCGGCCTCTCCATGTACGGCTTCCCACCTTTCGCACTTATCCACATAGTGCTCCGCCGGCTCCAACGCACCCCGGCGGACATGCTGCTCATCGCGCCGTGCTGGCCGAACCAGCCATGGTTCCCCCTGCTCCTGCAGCTGTTATGCGACCTGCCGTTCCTCCTCCCCCCAGTCCCGGATCTGCTAACCCAGAGGAGTGGAGCCCTCCGGCACCCGGACCTGCCCACCCTCCGGCTGGCTGCGTGGCCGCTGTCCGGTCGACCCTCCAGGCGGCGGGCTTTTCTGAGGAAGCTGCGAACATTGCCGCGGCAGCCAGGCGTGCCACGACGGTTCGAACTTACGACTCGCGTCTCGAGCGATACTACCAGTGGGCAGCCGATATGTCTCTCGATCCCATGGAAATGCCAGCCCCAGACCTGGCCAGCTTCTTCTGCGCCCTCTTCCGAGAGGGGAAGCAGGTCAGCACCATACGGAACTACCGCTCAGCCATAGCGGCGGTGCACCGCGGATTTCCGGACGGATCGACAATAGGCATCAACGCGGCACTTCGACAACTCTTGCCGGGCATGTTCCACCAGCTCCCCCCGGCTCGGCGGCTCCCACCATCGTGGTCCATCAACGCGGTTCTGGACAAACTTGCTAGAGCCCCATACGAACCGCTCCATAACGCCCCGCTAGACCTGCTCACACTCAAAACGCTCTTCCTCGTGGCGGCAGCCTAGGCCCGCCGGCGGGCCTCGCTGCACGCTCTCACTCTTCAACCGGGCTTTATACGCTTCGACCCCGCTGGGGTGCGACTACTCCCGGACCCGCAGTTTCTGGCCAAAAATCAGTCGATCTCCTTCACTCCGGGCGGGATCAAGCTCCCGAAACTCAGCACTACCTCCTCGGTCGCGGAGGATAGGCTACGCTGCCCGGTGCGCGCTCTTAAGTGGTACATCGAGCGCACTAAGAGCGTACGCACTTCCGAGCGCCTGTTCATCCTGCCGCGTCGTCCGTTCTCACCGGCTTCGAAAGAGACACTCTCACGTTGGATCATCTCCCTGATCCGGCCGCACGCCGAAATATCGGAACGCGTTCGGGCGCACGATCTGCGCGGCCACGCCGCCTCCACCGCGTGGTTCCGCCGCGTGCCTCTGGAGGACATACTCGCCGCGGCAGCGTGGAAAATGCCGTCCTCCTTCGTGTCGTGTTACCTAACCAGTACGCCAGCAGCCGACGAGTCCTTCGCCAGAGCGGTGCTTCGGCCTATTGCGGCGACGCGTTCGCAGCCGCCGAACCTTCCCGCCGCCGACACACCTGTGTCACAGAATGCATAGGTTATATGAGGTGAGGGAGTACGCGCTGTGAATTCCCCAAAACTTACTGGTTTGGGAATTTACTAGCGACGTACTCACCTCATATAACGGCCCACCCGCCTCCCCGCTTCAGGTCCTGGTAGTCGTGGCCGCGTCAGCCCAGCTCACGTCACGCTGCGCCACGCGGCGGGCGCGCTACCGCGCCTCTCGGTAGCACCTCGCAGCCGCACCTGGGGCACTACCTCAGCGGACTCCGCCCACTCCGACGCCGACGGTCGGCCCTCGTCCAGGGAGTGCTAGGTAAGCAACCTTAGAGCTCACTCTTCCTTTGCCTCCTGCCATCCGGCAACTCACTGTCATCCCGGGCTTTGTCGCCCTGGAAATTACGGAAGGGCGGTGACCAGATACACACACACACACAAAAATTGCCAGATGCTAGACCATGGTCAATACGGTAATGCATAGGTTATATGAGGTGAGTACGTCGCTAGTAAATTCCCAAACCAGTAAGTTTTGGGGAATTTAAGGGGCAGATCTACTGAACTGTAGCTAAATTCACTTGTAAGAAACTTCTACGACCATAGAGCCGTTGCTTTGACATAAGCATACAGTATGTATCCTACTTATTTGCCAGTGAGGCAGGACTGTGTAAGACTTCATTGTAGGTCCCTTTAGGCAGCACCCTCTTTTGCTCGCAGCTTGAATATTAGAGAGGGCATCCCTGTGTTTAATCAGTGGACTTCAAGCATGACGCTAGTAGTAACAGACTGTGTCTGTCAAACTGATAGGGAGCCAACGGTCTGATCGCAATGTGGGAAAGAATGTACAGTGTACAGTAAAGGGATCATTACCCTGCAAAGCTATTTTTAGGTATAGCATGACCATCAAGAAGCTCTTTGAACAAGTATTCAGTCTAATTTGCAGACAGATTTGCAGGTTCCTTAATCTGTGTTTCGTAGTTTTTTTTTTTCCTCACAAGCTTTGGTATACATGCAGGTAAATGGACCATTAATTGTATCAAGCAATAAGTATCCTCAGATTTGTACTGTTTTTTTTTTCAGAAATATAGGGAAGAATAAAGATCTCCACCTTACTGATGATGTAACTCCACCTACCCATTTGAATAAGAGCAAAGAAGTGAGGGATATTTCACTGTAAATACTGTACTGGTTGCGATTGGAAACATAAAAATATATGGTGTTATATTGAAACATGTACAGAATCAGTACTTGTATGCAGTACTTGTACTGTATGCAGTACTCGAAGAAATACTGGTTTTGGTGGATGGGTGATTGTTAAATTCTCTCTAATAATTTGCAGAGCCAACCTGTGGGAACAGGAGCTACTGTTTTCAAAATCCAGAAAAAAAAAAAGGCAAATCTGACCGACTGTAAATTTTGACTGTCAGTCATTTATACTCATCGTCAGGTTTGAAATATAAACTGCTGCACCTTACTAGTTTGTGACAATTTAAACCCTCACCAAATTCTTAGCTCTATTGATTGATTCTACATTTTCAATTTGCAACTGCCAATCACAAAGATGTACTTCAGGATGTTATCGATCACAAATTTTAATATCCAGGGATGCAAAATGGAGTGATTGTCTTCCTTGGCTGCCCTGTACATGTATGAAAAAAAACAAAAAAAAACAGATGCGATGATACAATTAGGGATGACCAGAGCTTTCAATTAAGCTAGATACCACCCATGTAGTGAATGCATGCGTCAGGTATAGTAGGGTGGTTTCATGTTAACCTCTCACCTAAAAGTCAGTATTATATTTGCAGCGTACGGCAAAGTGTCCCAACAATTTTGTCCAAGATTGTAGATCTATGTGTTCTGTAGACCTCTCCAGACAGTATTTGCAGTGACGCTAAAGGTTTTTTTTGATGAACACATTACCTCTCAATTGCTAAGTCAAAGACTGGTTGAAATCTTTCTCACAGTGCAGTGTTTTCAGATAATGCATTACTTGTTATTTAATTGTGCGTAACTTGTTTCTGCAAATGTTCAATGTTTTGCAAATGCTTTAGTGTGCAGTTTGCACCCTTACCCTAAACAAAATGTTTGCCAAATTGTTGTTCTATACAGTACATGATCTGTACACAGAAAGTACACTGTGAAGTGCAGTAGTCGGGCATGTTTGGAAATGCTACTCTTTGCAGTACAGACAAAAGTTTTTGTCCTGTTAATGTTCAAACACAAGCAACTCTCACTGAAGTTTGTACATGGAAACTGCTCATCTCTATTGTCTCCAAGCTCGTAAGATAGGATTGGATTTCATTTGATTAGAAAAGGAAAGTTGAAGGAAGGGTCACTTTGCTTCTCCTTGTGCAGTAACAACACACTGTACAGAGGAGATATATTTAATATATCCAGCCTGGTCAGAAATCCTTGGATACCGAATATGAAACTACAGATATCTGACATTTTCAACGTCCTTGTCATGTAGGCCTGCTGTACAACAGCTGTTAAGAGGAATTGTCAGGGGGTCACTTCTGGTAAATAAAGTTTAAAATTAATACAGTTGTCCAATAAAGATCTGTTTTCTTAAAACAGTTGAAAGTCTGCTGTGTCCATGGGACCTCAGTATTAAATCAGGCATGGTGTAAAATGTGCTTTTCAAATTATCTCAGTTAATTAGTTCATTACAATTATGTCAAGTTTGTACTATTGCCATTGCCATCATTTCTGCATACTTGTAGATGTATTTTACATGTTTAGTTTCTTAAAACTTACATCTTTTCTGGAAAAGTCTACAAAATCTGGTTCAAATTGATTAACATATAATCAGTTTTTGGCCGTAGATACCGTACTGCCATCTCGGAGAACTCAGAAGCCCTAGGAAGTTTAAAGATTCTGCTCAAGTCAGTAAAATAAACTGAAGTGTGGGTCATGATAGCATTTAACTATCAGTCCTACAGTGATTAGTGAATTTGAAACGTCAAGAAAATTTCTACGCTGAGACTGGAAACTGTTGGAAGTAGATACTGACTTGTCACTTGAGTTTGTTACTAATGTATTATACACAAATTAATTTTGTGGAGTACGCCATTTTCTGCAGAAATTCAACACTTTTTCTTTACTTTTCTTTCAAGGAGACATTGAGGAAAGCAAATTTATAGGCTGTAAAAGTTCAAAGGATTTAGCTTATCTGTTGCAATGTTGGTTTTTGTCTCAGCGAGATGGATAAGACCTAATATCCTGCAGGAGCTCTGACACTCCATGCGGGTTTGCCGAATTTCTTCCCTCTACAGTGATCATGGCTACAGTTCAATATTCGGTTGCTTAGCAAACTGGCTGTTTTTCCATCCTTCCAGGGGACTCCGCTTGTTAGTCATTATGATTGGGGGATTTTGGGGGTTTGATGGTGGGAGGTGGGTATAGCTTGATACCGGTGGCCGAGGAGGTACACATCTTGTAATTTAAAAAAAATGGAAAAAGGGATAGCCACTTTTTATAGATGAGCAAAGTGGAGACACAGGGTGTTAATATTTTTTTCTGACTGAGATCCTTGGTCTTAGATTGATTTTTTACCCATAACATTATGAGGTTGATAGTGCGCTCCCTCACTCAGTGTTCTCAGTCTGGACCTACAGTGCCCCTCTAGTAACCAATAACTCAAGAAATTGCAGAAGGTAACAAGAGGCATATTTACCTCACAGTGGACATTTGAAATTGTAAAAATGCACTACTATAGAACAAAAGAAATGTTTGCTTGAGTTTTTCATGGTCTGAGTAATATTGATTATCAGGGATCACCGTGTACAGTCTTGCATTCCATTGCTCTCTTTTCTCGCATTTTGAGGGCAGCTTAATATTCGGTTCTTTTGCTGCTGGTAGCTTGCTCATTTATAATCTGCAGGTGTTACATATTTATGCACGCTGTTTGCCCCTTGCCTTGCATTTCAGATTCTTTATAGGTCTATCAGGCTTTTATCTCCACTATCGTTCTTGCTTGCATGAACCTCTCTTTAGTCAAGCCAAACATCACAGGAAGCCCCCCCATCCTCCCAGGCGTCAACAGAGGCGGCGCAGGAAGAAGAGACAGATCCCGGTAGTTACGCAGAGGGTGAAGTACCGTCTCAAGATGTTGCTCAGACAGAACAATTGACAGTTTCAGATCCCCCTGACATCAAAGAGGTTAGCACACAGCAGGAGGATGAGGATGCCAGTGGCACACGTGAGAAGAGCTGCGACACCAGAGAGACCGTCGCCACCGACAACGGTGGGGATGCCCAAGACACGGTGCCGACGGTGGTAATTACGGGGGTAGCAGCTTCAGAGTCAGAGGAAGGAACCGATGCTTATTTTAAGGAAGTTGGCGAAAGTGGTGAAAAGAGACCGGGGGAAGCAGAAGAGGCTGGTCCCGAGGAGATGATCAGTCAGGAGGCAGACGTTGAGGAACACGATGAAGTGAGAGCGGATGTGGGAGAGGGAGAAGAGCAGCGAGAGGAGGCAGAAGAGGCGACCAAAGACAATACGGTCAGAATCTTGATGTGTGCACCTAACCACCAACACCTCTTCCCACCTATACCTGACTGTCAACTCACAATCTACATACTTACCCGTACATCTGTACTCAGCTACATGGTTACCCCAGCACATCTAACTACCTTTGCTCTTGTGTATTACTATATACTTTCAGCATCTTTATTCACAAATTATCCTTATTTCTATAATTTTCTTCTGGTCTTGCTCTTTAACAGCACTTTTTGTCTCATCTCTAAAACACAATTTGCTCGCTTTCTTTCCTTTGCAGTGTGTTTGAAGTGCAGTAATATTGTTTTCCTCACCGAAATTTCATAACCGTCTACCAACTAATCCACTCCTGTGCAAAATGCCTAGATCTGGCATACAGTTCTAGCTGTCCACCTAACAAACCCGTTACATTTTACCTAGCATTTGGAAAATCGTTCAAATTCCCTCTGATGGAAAGTAGTTCTGCGTCATGGTCTTTTCTCTTCTTCTAATTTTGCAGTGTGTCATTGTTGTGTTGTACTTGTGGATATATGCATGGATGCTATTCATTGCAACAGTTCATGGGCACCTCACAAGCAATGCCCTTCGGAACTGACATTGTATACGAAGTTCTGGAGTCAACGATGGACAACATTTGCTCGAGTACTTTCCTTAAAGGAGGATCTCTAGGTGGTCTAATTTAAAAGCACTACAGCAGTTTATAGCAATACTGTAGTTTTTGTACAACTTTGTTGAGTTTTCTATACCGCCAAGTTAAGCAGTTCTGCAAACATGTAATTTAGTGCAATTGTGGTAAATAGAGAAACTGAATAAAGTGCCAAAAGTTTTGGCATTAAGATGCCAATTGTTCTTACAGGTTTCAGTTTTAGTAATTCCTCAACCATTTATTTATTTTCTTTTTTTTTTCACACTTTACATGTGTATACATGTCGATATCATTTTTTTTTTATTTTTCGGAAGATCCTGTTCTTTTCTTTTGGGGGGGGGGGGAGGGTTTGAATAGTCAAAATCAGCAGTCCATGTCAGTTTCTTCACATATTTCTCAGTCATCGGGTGGTCGCCAAGTTTACAAAGTGTGTCTTTATTTCCGCTCACCTCGAGTACACTCCACATGAGATAAAGGTCAAGTCTATCTCTTAACATACACCAGGAGCCTCCTTGAATCCGACTTATGCATGTGTTTCAAATTTTAAGTTTCTGTTTAGCTGGCACACTTTTACATATCTGTGCAACTACAGTGCACTGTGCAATATATCTCACCTGTGTTTAAACATTTTGTCCCGCAATCTGGCTCATGGCTGTTTACAACCATTTGTATCTGGTCACATTCCTTAACTGTATCTACTGTATTGTACAGAACCAGCTTAAATGATACTGAACTTTGTGTGACCTTTCAGTTGGTCTAAAGAATCACAAGAAAGACTTGATTTTTGTGATTATCAGTGGACTTGATATCATTACATACTTGCACACCTGTCCGTGACAGAGGGAATAAAGGTGATGTCATTTCAAGTGATAAAACTTGGCAACAGGAAGAGGGGGAATCTGGAAGGGGGGGGGGGGGGGTTGGGTTCATTCCCTGGTGGGATCATAGTAAGAACTATGGATTGTTCATGATAGCATTCAGAATTTCAGTCCTTGGGTTCTGCTCCTGGGGGTGTCTATCTTTGGTGCTGTCATGGGCGCCTCCTTGATAGGCCCCTAATCAGTGGTCTAACATGCAGTGTACAGTACGCATGTGCTCGTAGTTGCAGCAAACATGTCATTTGGTGATAGAAAGTACTTGGCTAAGATTTACTGCCAGTGTTTCCACTAGTGTTATACCGGTACTATTGTATTCGCATTGCAAACTGTTACTTAACGTGTTTGACAAGTGTTCTGATCAGAGGGAACTTCATGGAAATTAATGGAAGTTGTACTGCCTATGGTACTGTTTATAAAAAAAAAAATAAAAAAATGATTGCAGGTGTCACAGTGTGAAAAGGCAAATTGAGATAATGCCGCAGTGGACAGTTGCTCTTCCCAGATGCTGCCAAAATAATTAAAGGTGCCGCATGCAGCTACCGTATGCAGGCGGTGTCGCGTTTGTATGTATACATGTACTTACATATTAAGCTTTTCTCATCTGAACTGACCTTGTGGAAAAAGATACCCAAACTTGATCCAAAATTAAAGATAGTCGATAACATGAAGAACTTTGTAACATGTCAGAGCTAGACTTCCTAGTACACATTAGTATCATAAAATACAACTTAAACTGATCCCCAAGACCTGGAATTGCCTTCACAGGCTTACTTTCATATTGTAAAACCATCTTCCTGGAGGAGTATCCCTTTCTCTCCTTGATGGAAAATCATGTTGCTCTGAGATTTTTTTTTTTTTTGTGGTACCATCTTCTTGTGGCACGGTCTCCTTCACATGAAACCTACAGTTTGTTGACTGCGTTTTTTGGATACCTACTGTACATGAAAGTAAAAAAAAATGTCTTCAGAGAGCATTTGAGATTTTTCAAGTACCTTTCCATTTTGATCAAAGTTCTGTCACTCTCCCTTCTTCTTTTTGCTATTTTTCCTATCTATGGATATTGGTAGTTATGAGGCAATCATATCGGTCCTTTCATTCACAGTAGGTAAGATGGATATTCATCCTGTTTCACATAACATTATAGCTCTATTGTCTTTTGCTAGTGCCACAGGATATCCTATTGCATGTTGAGCAAGTTTAAGTAGATCCCGGAAGTGTTCTAGAGCTTGCTGCGGTGGTTACAGGGATCACATGCAGGGATCACATGCAGGGATCACATGGGTGTATTTTCTTTCCAGTTTTAATATTGCAATTCCCCCATATTCCCCCCCCCCCCCCCTCCTACACCAGAGAATTTTGAGTCAGACAGTGATTTCAGAAATGGGCATGAAGAAGGGCTTTTCAAGTGGGACATGTGATAAAGACAGTCTTTGGTACGTTTTGCCACAAAAAAAAAGGTGAAGATATATTTTTGTGATAAATGTCTCCAGTGTATTTTTCCAGTACTGTCCCAGCACTGTTACAGTAGGTTGAAATTTGCAGAAAAAGACATTGTTGCAAAAGTAATTCCTGCAGTGGGATGCAAGTAATGATATTTTTAATTCTTTCAGTTAACTGAATTTATTCTGTGGATCTTTCTTTCGTACAGTAGATACCGTACTAGGGCAGCGTTTCCACAAACTCTTGAGGTTGAAAATGCTCAGAGAAAATCTTGGCTGGTGGGAAACACCACTTGCTACGGATTGCACCTGTGCCATGTGTGACGACACACAAACAATAACCCAGAGCGTGGCTACTCTGTGTTCATAACATTTCAACGTTAAGTTTGTATTCCCGACCACAAGCTGTAAGGTTACCATAGGGCATGGAAGAGTCTTTCTGTTCTTATGTAATGGAGAAATTTTTTAGTCAGAAAGTCAATATTCTTTTTCTTTTTTGGGGGGGCAAATGTTTTAGTACTTTTTTTATGATATTCTCTAAAGTCAAATTCAACACCATGGATTGAAGGAATTTTCAAATTAGAATAATCTCCCGCCGTTTGCACTTCCAGCGTTAAAAATGACCCGCAGCACCTATAGCAATCATGGCCACTATTGGGCCCTGACTGATAGCCATTGTGGTGCTTAGTAAATATCCTTTGAAATAACATCAACCTATAAACCCAGTTAGCTCATTTTGATCGTTCCCAGTTCTTCAAGCTTTACAGCTGGTATTTCAAGCATTGATCTTACAGTGTGGACATGTTGAACCCGTAGGCTCTGATGATCATGTTGTGCACAGACCAGTTACTAAGACAATCAGAAGATGGTGAAAGCCAGCTCCAATTGTTATCCTACTGTATGTGTGGAGGCCAGGTGTCAGAGGCATTGTGGTTTGTCATTTTGACCTGTAGAGCAAAACACTGCTCTGAAACAAGAAGAAAGTTAGTTAATTCTTTGTGTCTTTGGTAGTAAAAGGCACAATGAGATAATAGTAAAAGGGGAGTTTGGCAGAGGGCATGGGGAGAAAAATCTTAAACACTGCTTACAGTACTTATGGAACAAAATGTGTAAAAGGTGCATATATATGTACACTTATACTGCAGCAAGGCAAGTGCTGTCTGAGTAATGCTGTACAAGCTGAAATATGAAAAGATCACATCTTTAGAATCAGTTCATGGTGTTTTGGCAGAATTGATACTCCCATTGGTAGAATTAATATTCACAGACAAGTAAAAAGTGCAGTACCAGTGATTGCATATGTTGAATGGTAAGCTCCACATGCATCCAAGACACTTTTTTTTGTTTTTACACGATAACAAAAGGTTGTAATAAATGCAGACAGCTCCTTGTTGAACTGTATGTACATGCACTGTACATTGCAGTGAGTGTGATTGTCCATTGTGCTTTCAGCGGTATTCATTCCTTTTAGTAGGCTATAAATGTAGAATGTGTTGGTATGAAGTGGGAGTAGTTCTAGTAGAACGGAATCACTTTACTGAAGAATTAAGCACACCGTACCAACAAAAATGTACTGTGATGATTGATGCAATGCATATTACAGTTAAAAGTGAACAAATCAGCAAAATTTTTCTAGTTGAAAAGTTAGCCACATATATGTTCCACATACTGTACATATGAAAAGTAGTTTTTTAAGCAACAGTGAACTAGCTGTGCCAGTGGGCAAAGTAGTAACTTTTAGTTTGATTGTTCGTGTTTAAAGACTCAGGTAAATGGAGGTTACAAGTAAATTACTGACGTGTAGTAATTGTGATCATCATCATCATAAATGAAGTTTTGTGGCCATTCTACAAATACAGTACTTAAAGAAAATCAGCTTTCGTCTGGCAGGTCTGTGTCAATTTTTACTTTTTTTTTTTATTTTGAAAATTGAAACCAAGAAGAAGAAAACCAACAAAAACCCCAAAGTTAGCAGAAGTATTCCATTAGCGTCATCACAAACTTAATTTTGTAGGTCAATAATTGGTTCACTATGCAAGGGGACACACTTGTATCATGCTTTTGTAAAAGCAAGTTTGTATGCCAAATTTCATTAGTCTTATTTCGAACATTCTCTAAAAATGCCGCATGATTTGGTTAAAGCTTCAACACGTTGTTCATTTGAAGGGCAGCCAATCTTGTAGCAAAATCATGATTGCCCTTCAGAAATTTTTATCGTGTCTGATGACAGGGCATTTCTGCTGAACTTCTTTCACTGCTCATGCAATTAACTTCTGACATTACAAAGGTATGATGAGCCCAGCATATTTGTGACATGGTCATTTGTACAGTATGAGCAGCACCTTTCAGTCGTCGTTGCGTCTGACTTTCACAGCTCTATGTTCAGTGGCAGTTGCCCGTCAAAAATATTGTGTTGTGCATTCATTTTTCAAAATCCTCCTTCTCCAACTGAATGACTGCTCCATCCACACCTCTGTTAAACCGTCCGTCATCTGGTGAAGATATCAGCATGAACACACTGAATAACAACAAGCACACACTAATCCTGCCTCCTCGTTACACTGTAATTAAAGAGAATGAACTCTTCTCTCGTCTCCGCTCCTCCCGTTGCTGCTTCCTTTTCGTACGATCGATGAGTCGATATGATTTTTTTTTCTTTCTACATCCCCGACTATTTTGAAATTGGATGTTTTTTCCAAAGTGTTCATTGTGTCCTTTTTTTTTTTTTCCATTCTTGTCTTGTTTTGTTAGAAATAGATCAGTTTAGCGTCTCATTGTTCAAATCAAGCTATTGAGAGTGCAGCTCTCTGCGACGACGTACGTACAGCAGTACATCGTGACATGCCTTGACCTTTCAAAACTTGAGAGGGTTTATGATGATCGTCTCAAAAACAATATGTGTTGCCTCACGTGAAGTGTACTGTACATGGTAATTTGTGTTTGTGCGACGAATGATATGTGCTTGCTTTCATGCACTTTAGATTCTTTGGTATATTGGTAAGCTTTAATTTGCTTTTTCTGATGGTATTTACCAGCGATGAGAATTTAGTAGCAACAAGATATGCTTTCCAGCTTTAATGATGTCACAGTTTCCGGTCTGCCAACCTGCAGTAGCTCACGATGTGATTTTCTTTTCGGTGTCACAACGTCTACTTGAAATTTACATTTGCATACAAAATCGGAGGTTAGCTAAGTTGTTTTTACTCACTTTTCCTCACTTCCTCACAGGAATTTCTTTTGAGAGAAAAACAAGGAGGGGGGGGGGGGGGAACTTGGGAAGGAGGAGACGTTGAAGGGCACTTGGGGTATGGTATTGCCGTACAAGATACTAGTATCATGCTGCATTTAGGAGAAATCTTGATGGTATACAGTAGGTACAATACAAATTCATCTTTTCAAATTTTCTTTGTTGAATGAAAGCTAAGCTGTTCTGTGGTAGTTTTCCCTATCAAGAAGTTGTCATTGGTATTCCCATGGAAACAATTGATTAATCACTTCAGATAGTTTTCTCTGCTATAAGCAGTCTCCTCTGCAAAACCACAACCAGCCATTTAGGCCGCAAAGGTTTTCCACTGTGTGCGGTTTTCTGTGTTGAAATGTAAAAAATCGTCATGGCTTAAAACCAAGTCTCGATAAACACACAGTGACCTAATAGTAATCGACTGAGTACATATGACCTGTAGATACTAAATTACACACAAATAGCGTAGTTAAATCCATCATAGCATTTACAGTAAATGGCTTTTCTTGAAACTGTTCAATTTTTCCCACCTTCGATTCATTCTCACATTACACTTTACATGAGTAACTCCTTCACTGAAAGCTTTCACAGAGGCTGAAGTAGTCTTACAGTGTGCTGAATGAGGTTTATACATGTATCGCCATGCGGATTGGGACAGTGTACAGTTGTTGGTGTCATAGGTTTGCAGGACTTTTGTTTTGACTTGCCTCTCTCACTGCAAAAAGTTTACCCCCTCTGCGACAGCTCGGGAAACAACAAGGTGTGCAGGATGATAAAGTGGAGGTTTCTTCGTTGAGATTGTCAGAAACCAGAAAAATGACCAAATGTAGAGGTATTGCTAGCTCACTCTTATGGTGGAACATGACATAACCTTTCAAAAAGTTGATGCAAACAATTTCCATTTTTTTTATTTAATTGAGCTCTGAATGTGCCAGTTGCTTCGACTTTGTTTATCATCATCAGATAGAGTGAGTTCTTTTCCTAAAGATAGGTTAAACAGATACTTCACCGACTTGAAAATATGATGAGGTACTGTACTGTAATTTAATGTTCTTCCTGAATGGATACATTCATAAGAGAAGCAGCTGGTGTCTCCCCGCAGCAGTGTCAGTTGCTTGTTACATAGTCGCCCCAACAGCTGCTCTGTGGCAGCCAAGGGGGGGGTGGATGAAACTGTGACGTTCTCACAATTGATGCATGATCATACTATCTCGCCCACGATGGGATACCAGAGCTTCCAAAAAGACAAGTTTAGTCTTGTTAATCACCATGGCAATAGCAGCACAAGTAGATAGGTCCGCTCAAAGCTATAGCAGGGATTTTAATTAGTTCAAATTTTTTGTAGTCAGCTATATCTCATCGAGTGCGAGAGACCCACATCTCTTTTCTCCCCGGAGGTATCAAAACTAATAACAGCCTGAATACTCAGGGGTGTAAAGTTCTTCCTCATAATTTTTTATACCACGTTCATAAATTTATCATATTTACTAGATGCACAATGAACAGCATGAACTCAGTCGTAAAGGGAGAATCTTTTTGCTCGAACCACCTGTGGGACATTAAGGTATAACTGGATGTAGTTTTCTGTGTTTTCACAAGGCAGCGGGGGATTTCTGCACCACTGAATGCATGGTCTGCACAATGTTTATCAACTGTGCAGCACTAGTGACAATATTTGTCGAGGTGACTTTCACATTTTGCAAGGGAAAGACAGCTTTGAATTGAATCAGGTAAAATTTATAGACCTACAATCTGCATGTGCTTCAAAAACTCTCACCAGGCAGTCAGTACACCACACAAATCTTTGCTCCAAGTTCATTAATTGTTGCTAATCACACATGTGAAACATCACTTCTGTTTTTCTTCATTTTCTGAATTCTATAAACTTAGCTTCCTTCTAAATTTTTTTTATCTCTACAATTTTCACTTTTTTTATGTCAGTTTTGTGTTACCATTTTAAATCTTCCTGTGGTACCTTGCTGATCTGTGTGATGTTAACTTTTCCTCTGGTAATTTTGATTTACTGCTCTGGTTGTTAATTCTAACTACTGTGTAATTCATTTCATGTTTCACTGCTTACATTCCATAAATTACCAAGAAGTTATTGTTTTACCCCCGCAGTGGCATTAATGTATATGTATCCATGGCATTGAGCTGAAATTAACCAGTGCAGTGCAACCTCTTTCTTTTACAATACTCGCTGAAGTTTAATTATACCACAGTTTGCTATGCCACTTGCAAAAGAAATAGAGTTGAACCTTGTAACTGGAAAAAGTTAATTGCTACACGGTGGACATTATCAACTCTATCATATTATTCAGTGGGGCTCTGTCATAGAGCTAGGCTACTCTCTCGTATATAACTTAGGCTGTTAGGCTTTTCCCAATCTGAGTTAAGTGCAGAGTTACTGTGCATCAAGATGGAGGCAATGGTTTACATGCCCTGGTTGCATGTAGCAGATCTGGTACAGGCCAGTACAATCATAACCAGCAATATGCCCCTCTGACATTCGTAAGTTACTGTATTGTCTGTGACTCATTTTAACTGATGCATCTACCATTCCATATATGGTGGAGTATGATTGATCGAAAAGATTTCTTTGTCATCATTCTTCCTGTCTTCCCAAGTTCCCATCCCTTGGTCTCTCCATTTTTCTCTCCATCATGCTCACTTGTTCTGTTGTTAATGGGAGGTAACTTTCTGATTGCTAAACATTAAATGTTTACATTGACTGGGACTGCTGGCTGGGTCATTTCATGCTCATGATACAGGGACGCTTGTCTATGGAACCGTTACCAAATTAATACCAAACTACCAAAGTGTTATTAGTCCCGTCAACATTCGTCTTGAAAGTTAACGTCCCGTGGAACGTCACAGAAGATTGAGCTTTGAATCGATCTGTGTCCGAGATTCCAGCTCTGTAATGAACACCAGCCTGGTGACTCCAAATCAGGGGTAATTTGGGGGAAAATTTGGATGGATTTCTTAAGGTAAATTTGGTGAACGACCGATGGCTGTGAGTCCTGCTTGAACAATTTCATGTCTGATTCATTTTGTCTTATTTCCTTTCTGGTTGATGTTATTAAATGAAGCCTCAAGCTTTTTGAAAGATACAGGATATTGCATTTTCAACTAATGTATTTTTCTCTCAATCTCACGGTACTTGCAATCATGGATATTATGTGTGAACACCCCCTTTTTTTTGGGGGGGGGGGCAGAGGCAAGGAACAATTCAGTGTTTACTTTTTGCAGATTTGGGGATTTCTTAGGTTTTGGGGCAACTAATTGGTGAAAATGGAAGTGGTTGTTACACACATGTGTAGCAATTTGGCCTGCTTGTGTTGCAAATTGTGATTTGATACTCGGTAAATTATTCCGAGAGGATGGGGGAGGGGGTGGGAGAGTATTCAAGTCTTTGATCTTCACACATTTAATTTCTGTCAAGGTACTGTAACTGTTGCCTTGTCCAGAGACTCCAGACAACATCAGAATGGTAGTAAAACTCAAAAAGTTCTTCCGTAAATTTTGCTGTTACTTTGCTTTGTTCAGTGGTTCAGTGTAAACCACTCAGGTCGTCTTCCAAGCAATTCACAAAACATGTCTTACAAAAGATTAATAGAAAACGACTAACCACAATCAACAGCCAAAAAGAGACTTTTTGAGGTCACAGAGTCAGCTGTTTCATGTATACATCTTCTTCAAACTTTGTATTCCATGTGGCTCTACTTTTTAAAGGTGAAATTGAACTGACCTACAATTTTCTGTCAAATAGGGGATTTATTTTTTTTGTGGCCATAATTTCTGCTGACATGTTTAGTTTCTGTAACCTTGGCAAGGTGTCCTTGTGTGACGCATGTTCATATCAATGTTGTAGATCATTGTGCTCACAGTTGCACTTACCTCGCTTTTTTGGTGAAAAGTGGACTGATTGGTCTCTTTGGATGATTGAATGGCAGCACTTCAATGTCAAAATATCTTCCCACACATTTCTATCAAAATACATTCTTTTATTTCCACTTGACGATACTCTAGATTCTGTACACCAGTTTGTCTGGTTCCCAGACAACCCTCCCCCCCCCCCTCCTAGACAATTTCCCCTTGACAATTCCCCCTTGACAATTCCCCAACACTTTCCTTAACCCTGATCCTTTTTCTGAAGGAATAATCGGCGGAGGGGGATGGATAGGGTGGGGGAGTATGGGTAGGCTTGGTCAAGCATGCTACACTACGCATCACACTTGCTTTCCTTGTGTTCCCACTCTGAATTTTTTACCATTCATGTTTAGTGAATACCACAAAGAATGCTTAATGTTGTCAATATCTAATTGGTGGTAACTGTGACTTATAGTTTATCAGCAAGTTGGGGTATCACCGTTATCGGCTCGACATTATTTTCTAACCCTTATTGTAGGGTCGCTACTTATCTCCATCCCTTTGTCATCCACTTCCCTTTGTCATCCACTTCACTGAACAGTAATTCTACAGTTTACCTTGTTTTCTTTTTCTTTTACAAAATCAACAAAAAAGTAAATCTATTTCAGAGTAACAAGTTTTTGCCATCAAAGGTACAACACACTGTGCCATACTGTATATCAGGACACCTCAGTGGCATATCTCCCTAATTTTGAACAACAAAGTGTTTTAAAAACAGTTTACTATAAACTTGCATGTTGTAAGTGTACTTGTTAATGTTGGATTTGCTTTACAGTCAAGGTTCTCATGAAAAGTCTGTCATGGTATTACTTTCTTTTGTAGCCTTTGTCATCACATTTGACAGTGATATACCATAATCATGTTTGGAAGATGATGCATCTTTGCAGAGGGACTCTTCTTTCGTCACTCCCCCGCGACGAATCATCACAATAAAATGGACTAAAACAAGCCTTTTGAAAGGTCAACATTCTTTTGGCAGATGGTATTTTCATCCCTGAGCTGGATCGATGATCGAGGCTCGACCGTGCACTTGCGACGGTAAATTACCGTCTCCGTCACGGTGCTCGTCCCGGTGCTCGTCCCGGCTTCTCACGGCTCGCCAGGGCTTACACGGCTTTGCGATTTATGACGTTTGAACAGGAGATAAATAAACAGGAGACCCATTCCCGCAGGGCTCCGTGGGATGAGCCAGTGAGACGCCTCTACCTCATTCGTACATCGTAATCTGTTCTCATATGGATGCATGCATGAAACCATAATCGGTATTTGAATGATTGATTGGTACTTTTTAATTATTGGTGAAGTCTCCATCTCCAGCGGTACTGACAGCTAGAGGTGTGATCATGAGAGACAGCACAGGTCTTTTCATCCTCCATCCTCCTGTGTGTTGTTGCTTACCATGGTTGCTATGGGGATGGTTCCTTAGCTACTGTGCCAGTATTAGATGCCGGTAATAAATGTCTTAAGTCTCGCTTTAATAACCAGGTGCCTTGCCTCGAAGCATTTTGAAAGTGTTACACTATACCACAGTACGGCAAAGTTCCTTTCTACTCTAACACTATAGTCCGTGATGCTGTGTGTGAGGGGTCACTACCACCCCCCTCCCCCTCCAAGGAGCAGTAGGGACCACTTTGAGTTGAACACTGGTTTGAAAGAAACTGCCCAAGTCATGCTGGAAGTCCAGGTTGCAGTACAGCAGATTTGTAAATAGGGAAAGTTGTCAATTTCCAAATTCAAGCATGAAACTTGAGTGAAAACAGGAAAGATGTTGCCATGAGGAAGAATGAAAATATTGTACAATCTGCTTACTCTAGATGTAATTACATATCTCTAATCAATTATTGGGTGTGTCACAAATGAAAGTTGTTGTTTGCATTTTTGCAACTTACAGTGAGCTTTACTTTGAAGTCAAATTTAAAAGAATTTTTGTCCTGAAATTTTATCAGTCCACAATCTCTATTATATTTTAATAGGATCACAGACTTCCTGCCTCAGTTGGTATGAGGAAGAAGGGGGGTTAAGGAGAATGGCAAGTATTCTGTTAGTAGAATTTAGAAGTCTATAGGTTTTCACCAGGAGGACATAGAAGAGCTGTGGAGTTAAAACATGTATGCCTGAAGTTACAGTATGTTTGTTTGACTGTTTAGCAATTTCTGTAACTCCCATCCCACTATTTTCAGTTACACCCCTCTTCCTCACCTTCAGGATAAGGGGAAGGTCAAGGGGAAAGAGTTCTAGTATTTAGTGTGAAATTTCAAGATGTTTTGACTTTGAAGAAAATATGTAAGTTGTAATGAAGCAGCAGGGATGTCCCAAAAATAAAATGTTGGTATATCGCCAGTAGAATGCACATAATATCAATAGTATGTTTTTGCGGAATCGGTACACATACTAATGCAAGTTCTTCCATTTTTAAAAAAATGTGTAGATAAATTGGCTAGAACTGTAGTGAAAACTATTTTTCTACTTTATTTCAGTCTTCTAAAATTTTCCTCTCCTCCATGTGAACTTGTTTCATGGATTTTACCTGCTTCAACCAGTTTCAGCCTTCCTCAAGTCTCACCTCAGTCAATAGTGAAACTAACTATACTCTGTTAGTTGAACTCCTTTGTGAAAACAAAACCCGTAAAATTTGCTAGCATTACTATCATCTGTATGGCATGTACGCCTAGTAAAAAAAAATATTGAAACTAATCCCACAAGGTACAGTATCTGCAACTGGTGTCTTCCCAGCCCCTGTTGCTGTTATATATCGAATAGGGCTGTCCAATCAGATCGGTCATTGCGTGATTCCGCAGGTGTTGTGGGCCGAGAAAGCCGGGGAAAAGTGGCTTGCAGTTTCTACGTCTAGGTAATACTGTACAGTCTTGCCAACACATATCGGTTTTATGAAAACATAGAGTTTCTGTAAGTTAAATGTGTACGTGCATGTATGGTACAAGCAGAGTTCTTGAAGAAAAAAAAAAAAAGATAAAGATAAGCATCACACCCAAACATATGCAAAGAATTGAAAAGAAACAAAAAAAGAAAACAAATGTCAGGTTAGTCCAGCTATCCTACTTGTACAGTTGGACAATTATAAGTAAACAGAAGAATCTTGGGGAAACCAGCTAAAACCAGCATGTTTGAATTTGATGTCAGCCAGGCTTCTACTGCCCGCATGCATCTTATCTTGGAATACCAGCATCAACGTCCCCGGATCTACGCTACCATGAATTGAAACACTTCATGGTTCCTACTTAAAGGGGAATGTACGGTCTGTTCTCGTCAGAAAGTACCGTATGTGCTTATCGCTGGCCTGCCGTTCTGTGGTTGGTTGCTGGTGTTCTAACACAGTGACCTACTGCAAATTGACTGCGTTGGTTATGCCATTTTACTGTTAACATGGAGACATATCATGGTACTGCACATCTTGAATGATGACTAATGTCAAAACGTTGGAATGCATGGTTTACAGTCTTAACTTCAGCTGCCTCGGATGACAGCGAACAACCTGTTTGCTGCATGATCATGACATATAGATAGATAGATAAATACTACGTGTGTAGACAGAAAGACCACGACTCTGTGAGAAAATCATGGCTTGTGATCTTTTGAGACAATACATCTGCCTTCGTTAATTCTGAGTTCAGCTTGTGTTGTTGAAAAACAGACAGTTTCAGATTTTGTGCGTGATTATTAAGACCACATACCACCAAAGCTTTCTTTCTGACCGCTAGAGTAGTCCTCGATAAACGACCATCAGCAAGAAAGAGCTGACAGTGTGTGGTTATCCTCATCAACAGAGGGTTCACCATTCTAATAATAGCCTCTTGCAGCAAATTTGGAACTTTGAAAGTTTGGCTGTAACCAAGCACAATTTTTCTCTTTGTTTGACAGAAAAGTGCTGTTTAGATTGTACTTTTGTACTTCATCATTTTCTTAGCATTTTCCCCCAATTACAACAGAAAAAAAGGGGTAACAGACACAAGTACTGCAGGATCATTCATCGTTCTAAAACTTTGGAGTTTTGAAGTGAGTCATGACGTGGGTGAGTGTTATGTGACCCAGTTTTCTTTACCCTCACAATTTGCTTTTGTATCAAAGTCATGTCTCAAGTAGACTTTCCCTGCATGAAATACAACATGACCTTATAAGCTGCAGAGGTACTGTCAGGTTGGGATGCGTTCTCTCGAGAGGGTTAAAACTTACATTGTCTCATGTGAGAATCAGGCTGCCTTTAAGGGCGGATTCAGCCAGTCTTTTTGAAAAGGCGACGCACAAAAAGTATACAGCTAGAGAAGTAAATGTATTTCTTTGAAAGAAGGCTTCTGTTATGGAACACAGGAAGTCCTTACAAACGTTTCTCTTGTAATAACTTCCTGTATTGTGTACAATCTTGTAGCATTCAGTCTGCAATTTACACACGTGAACTGAATTGAGTACTGTGTAAGTTCAGTATGCATGTATGTATGTACACTAGAAAGTACAATACAGCTTACAAAGCCTTGCATATTGCACAGTATACTCTAGGTATTATACCGGAAGCCAGTTTGATGCCATTATGTTGGGAAATGTCCTTATAATCTCAAATCAACTTTTCCCTCCTCGTTTTCCATTTTGTATACTTTAACTTATTTTCTCAGAAAGTGAGTCCTATCTCTAAATTAAGGGATGCTACTCTTACATTTAGTCATAAATTGATAAAGTTGCTTTCTTTTATGGGACTGAATTGTGAAATAATTGCCAATATTACCCTGGGCTAAGCTTTCACAGTATTCAGAAAAACGCCAACCGTTATAATTTGACGCGTTGTAATGGTACCTCGATTATAACTTGTATTAATACTTTCTTTCACACTTTACATACATATGAATTGACATGCTTTAGACCGAATATTTGTATACTGTACCTGAGAAGCCTGAATGCACTATAGAGCTTCTCCAACCACACAAACTTCATTTCTCTGTGATTATTACTAATATTTCCACAAATGTTTCACTGCAACTTTAATATTTCAAGACCATTTTTGACATTCCACGATTAGTTTGGATATTTACATTATTAACGATTTTTTCGACGTTTTGCTTCAGTGCAGCTATCAAACGAAGTAGAAATGGACTATTACCAGTTTCGGTTTTGTAACTGGTTTCTCATGAAAGCTTACTGTACCAAGTACACAAATGGAAATTATTCATGAGACTGTGTGATGAAGTATTCTCTGGGTATTCAATGCACACTTCTGTGAAAGGGAAATACTGTAAGGTGTTTTTTTTTTTTCACAGTAAAACAAAATCCAAACCACTATATATTTGTGGTACCACAGAATGATTGATAATTCAAAATAAGGAAAGACTGTGCCACATCATGCCTCATCTCACTTTAAAAGTTCAACATAGATCTGTGTTCAATATTAAAAGTTAAACATTTTCCAGTTTCAAATATTCTTGGTTCCAACGTTGTATACTCCCTCCCTTGAAGTACTACAGTTTATAACTCTTACATAAACCCCTTACACTTTCCACTCCTCTAATCATTAAAAGTTTAAAGTTAACAATTTCAATCCCACCCTTGTTTTGGAAATTCCAGCTTCACACTTGCGTACATTAAGTATCAAAACATCCATTAACTAATGGTAATTCGGAGTCCTCCCCCCCCCCCCCTCTCCCTGATTGTGATAGAACGAAGGTTGTTGACATTTAGAATGATCCAGTCGGGTGAATCAGGACTGGTCAAGCTGCCTGAGAGCAATGAATCCACACCAGGGTGAGATAAATATTATCTCAAAAAGAAATATGAATTTCAGAACAAGCCGCTTTAAAACCTGCCAGCTAACAGCTAACTTCCACTCTGTGGCAAGCACTGGAACTCTATAATAGCTTCTCCAATTCAGGGCTGTTGCCTTTGTGAGAAGCATGAAACTTAGACCTTGCAGTTTCAGTGAAGTGTCTGTTTTTTTTTTTTCCCTTGAAGATGTATTGAAAAATTAGCTTATGGTTCCACTACTGTAATGTCAGTTCCGAATTTGCTGCACGTTATACTCCAAGGACTTCTTTTTGGTGAGAGGTGATTTATCGTTGGCTTGTGCTGCGTCACTAAAAGTGTACATTAGACGTCCTACATTAATTAGTTTTATTGTACAGTATACAGCTCCATGGAGTTTGTGAGCAGTACTGTATGTTCGTCCTCGATATGCATTCGCAGATTCATAGGCCTATGGTATGGTGATGTCATAGTTAAATTCAATGTAATCTAGAAAGACTATAAACCTTGCTACTGGATGATCACCCAGCTTAGAATTTGCAGAAATACACAGACTCTGTTCTTAGGAGATGTGATTAAAGATGTTACATTTTGCATCTATGCGTAGTATGTACAGTATGTTACATGCAGTTAGGCCATACAGGGCCTTAATATACATGTATGCACTCATTGGATACAGTGATTTTGTGCAAAATTGACCAAATCAGTGAAACATTTCCCACGAATACTCTTGATTTTTAAGAATTTTAACTGTTCAAAGTAAGAGGTCTCTGTACACTGTATGTCCTACCCTTCAGGGGTACAGTCAAATTTAATCAGAGGCTATTCTGTCAAATGAGAAACGGTTGTGGTGAAAACTTCTGCTTTCTACTTAATTTCCACTCTTAATTTTTACAGTGAATGTACTTTTTAGAAGGCTCCTGAGATGGAACTGAATTTGAGTACTGTACAGGTATACATGTGAAAAGTGCTTCCAACTTACTGTCCTTGAAAAGCATCTACAGTAGGAGGATAGCTCAAAGGGTTACAGAAATATGCAGCACATGTCCAAAGTTGGTCATGGCTCTTAGAACTAAGTTGAAGGAAGTTACAGGACGTGATTGTGCAGGCATATTGCTGCAATTGATTTTGAGTTATAATTTGTTGATTAAAGTGTTTTTGAATCTTTACCAGACACTAAGCAAAAAAACAAAACAAAACAAAAACACAGAAAAACAAGAAAGAGAGAGAGAAAAAGAAATACCAGGAGATTTTCCAGAAGTATTCCCGGTTGGGTTCCAGAAGAGGAGATTGAAGTCTTTCAAATTGACGACTGACATTCATTCAGATTTGACACATACCCACACATTTCCGTGTTTTCATGACAGACTTGCGTCATTAGTCAGATGCTTCCACGAAACGTTCGAAGAGGTTTTATTAGTTGTAGGATTTCAGCCAACAATAGACAGAAGGTTCACCAGACCGAAGGTCCTCAAGACCGACGGTCCATGAGACTAACATGAAACACCTGCGTTCAACACTAGGAACTATAATGAATTGAGGGGAGCTGTTTATGCCAAACCACCGATGAAATATGCTGGGGGTTTTGAGTTGGCCATCTTCTGGGAGATTTCTGCTTTCTCCCTTTGAATATTGACCAATTACTCCCCAGTGTTAACTTGAAAAGGGCAAAGCACCATGTAAAGGAAGGTTAAAATGTCCAGTGCTAGCATTACTTTACATAGAGCCAGTGATCATGAGTGCATTTGTTTTTTCCTCCGTCCTGGAACGCTCTATGATTTTCTGTCTCGTAAGCCTTTGGTCTCGTGAACCTTCCTTGATTTTCGGTCTCGTGAACCTTTTTGAATTTTACGGAGTCACAAATGTTCAGCCTCATGAACCCTTCTTAATTTTCGGTTTTGGGAACCTTTGGTCTGTGAACCCTTGTAATATTGGGTCTCAGGAACCTTCGATCTCGGGAACCTTCGATCTCGTGAACCTTCGGTCTCGTGGGATGCCCCAGTTTGAAGACCAGTTTCCCATTGAAATATGAATGAAAGGTCAATGAGTCAGAAAACAGGTTCAATCTGGTATATCCTTGAAATTATCACCATGCGTGAAAGAGCAGTCTATTCTCGGTATTTGGAGAGGTACAGTCAGTCTTGAATCGATGGTTTGAATGTGGAAAATAGTCGTAAAATAGCACTCATTGAGCTCTACTGTGGCGTTCCCTGAGCGGATCAGTCACCGTTTGATTGGTCAGTTAAGAGCAATTTGAAGGCACCGGGTGAGATCAGACGATGTGTAGTACAGGCTTCATCAATTTGCTGAAGCGCCACATTGCAAAATGGTTTTATGCGCCACCGATCGAGGTCCGGGGGAGAGATGTTAGGAAGGGATCCCCTCTCCCCTGTGAAAATTTTTGAGTTTTAGAAGGGGCTCAGATGCAAAATGGTGCAAAGTTTGCTAAATTAGTCTGTGGGAATTAACCAATGTACAAATTTTTAAGACACCTTGATTTTTTGTCGACATTGTCAAAATATACGCAACTTTTCAATGCTCTTCCAGTACTTTTTGCGCTCCACTCAAAACCACTTTGTTTGTCACAAGTAGCACATGCCCCTCCTCTTGAGGAAGCCTGGTTTAGTAGGACAAGGGAAATATAATACAGCCATAGTGTCACCGGTGATCTGTGTCAGCGCTGTAGTCTTTGCACTCATACTCTGTAGATCCTTGGAGACAGGATATAGTCTGGATATACTGCAAGTGAATATTAGCTACAAGATTTATTCTCCACAAATTGGTAGTGATCAGCCCTCCACTTATGAATATGCCTACAGCTGGCAGAAGATCGAGCGTCTATCACAGTCGGTGATTTCACTGAATAGGTCTGCATTTGGTAAGGTCACGTGAGCACCACGTGGAGAGAAGACATCCGTCCCTAATGTACTAATTTGCGTAACATTGCATACTGTAGATTTGAGCAAATGGTAAGTACAGGGTACTCGGGAATACCAGTATATTGTGTGGGGCACAATTGTTGAGAATGTGATCACAGCTGTGGAGATATCCCCACCTCGAGACCTAGTAGGTCTGACGTTTGGTCCCCCTCATCTCGTTTCTCTTTACCTCAGAACTTCAGGGATTTAATTGTTAAGGTGTGAGATAAGTGACAGAAAATAAAGCCGCTCGTGATCGATTGTTGCCCATGAAGGCACTAAACACTTTCAAGGAAACTGAGACATCTGCAATGGCAGACTGCCAGTGTCTCTAATATAGCATTTCTGCTGAGGAAAAAGAAAAACCAAAAAACATAAAAAAAAAGGAATTTAGTCATACTGTATCAACATGTACATAGCAAGTGTTCAAACATATTTAATGACAGTTTTGCACTTGAAAGGATATGGGGGGGGGGGGGGGGGGAAAGAGAGCAAATGTTATCCTGAGCTTTGGTAATAGCAGGCTGAGGCTGCCTGCATACACAGCTGTTAATTCTGTTTGACAAGGGTAGTTCCCAGTAATTAATTATTTATAGAGACTGCATATATTTGCCTGCCATAGGGTGCATGATACACTATCCTTTCAAGTCACTGGTGCATATCTACTGCACTGTAAACGGTAGTACAAAGTGCAGTGTGTACATACTGTACAGTATGTATATCGCAACAGTTCAGTTGCTGTGAGACTGAACTGCTCTGTAGCAGCTAGTATTGTACTGTGTACATTGAATTCTCTCACATTTATGGTTCTGAAAATTTATCAAAAGAGGGAAATGTCTGTCCCTTTGTCTCCCTTAAATTCTATTCTGGCTTTAAGCATGCACACATATCTGGCATGTAAGTACGTAATTCGCAGACAGAGCCTTGTTTTTGTTTACACGAAAGTAAGAATGCCGTCCTATCTTTTCTTTTTGTTATAAGCAAAGCTCAGTATCAGCTGATCAAAGCTCATGTCTGTATGTTTACAACACAGTTTTCAACAAATGACTTTTGAAGCGAAGCCTTGTAAGGAAACTTTTTACATTTTCTGCTTGTTTTTTTATCCACCAGCATGTAAAGCTGGTCTTCATGTATGAAAGAGTCCCTTTCCTAAAGATTTGTTACGCATTACAAATTGCACTCATAAGTATTGTGGCGGTGTGGCACGCCTCCCCTTTTATTCTTGTACAAATTTGCTGACTACGTTTTCACATGAACAAGAGTTTTAGAGAAAGAACAAAACTGGTCATGTACTTTACGCAAGCTATATAATCGCAGTTCGCCTGTTTCTGCTTCTGTTTGTTCTGAAATAATTGATAGTCATGGCCATCAGGTCCTTAGTGATGGCCGTGGTGCCCCTCAGTAAAATGTCCTATGAAATAACTTAAAGCTATAGCCCATTTGCTTATTTTGCCTGTGCCCTTCTTCAAGCATCTTCAAAGCCTTATACTGCACATTCTAAAATTACTTAAAGTACTAGAAGTTAGTATTTTCTTGCCTTTCGTTGGCCTTTCTCAGTGTGACAGCTGCCTTTCTCAGTGTGACAGCTGCACTCTTATCTGTATGTTGTGTTCAGTCAGACAGAACTTTGTTTCAGTGTCACTCAACTTTGAACATCAAAAAAAAACAAAAACAAATACGAGACCTGACAAAGCAATAAGAAACAACCGTGGTTTCCGTTTTTAACAAGTGGTGGTAGCATTGAAGTTAAAGAGTTTTGCTACGGGAATTGAAGTGTCTCAGTGGATCCCACAACTGCCATTAGTAGAGTAAGTGCGCTACATGTACCTGGAAGTAGTCTTTATCGATAGCTTTGTTGGCCTTTCTCTTTCAAATTTATTTCTTTCACTTCTGAAATTCCTCTCATTGCTGGCAAAATGCCCGACCATTTCGTTGAC
Source organism: Stichopus chloronotus (assembly GCA_021234535.1). NCBI lineage: Eukaryota > Metazoa > Echinodermata > Holothuroidea > Aspidochirotida > Stichopodidae > Stichopus > Stichopus chloronotus. The sequence continues at coordinate 30,282,737 of CM037833.1, read as the reverse complement.
CACACCATTCCTGAAGAGAGATTGCAAGGATTGTTGTAAAGGGTAAATTCGTTGAATCCTTTTAGGTACTGTTGGGGCAGCGTTACTTTAACAATCTTCTTGGACCTTGTAATGAGATATTGAGCATGAAATCAGACCCCTCCTCACCCCCCCCCCCCCCGAGAGACTCATGGAAACAAAAAATGTATGCTACACTTCCACATCCGTGGTGACTGCCGTCATGTGCTATGATTAGCACCATATATTCACATGTGTTTACTCTCCCACGGGGTATCAATTAGTGAGATACCATTCATGCCCTTAACGAAGGAGTCCACAAGATATTGCGCTCCAGAGTCGTTGAGGCAGTTAAAAGTGTTTATATAGGAAGCAATTACAGCTTTCGGACAGAATGGAGCTCTACTTCTCCCAGGGGAGTGGTCTAGAGATTACCTGCTACCCTCACAATATGTTATCTTGATTGATACTGAAGATGCAGCGAAGCAGACACACCGACTTGCTTCCTTGAAAGCTCTGGCCATCGCGTTAATTTATACGCACTACTTTTGCAGTACCATCGAATATTGTCGGTGGAAATCGTTGTCACCACTCACGAACTGGTAGTGCATCCTACTGTGCAATACCTGTATGCATTGAACCGTACTAGTTTCCACAATGCAATGTGCAGTGCATGCGTGCACTATAATACATAATAGTGCACAAGATAGATCTGCAAAAATGGAAGGCATTTGCTTTTCGATAGAATGGAGGAAGCTGGGAAGTGAACCCTGATAGCAAATTTAACGACTGCAGACATGTAATGTCCCATGGGATGACACTTCCGCTCACACATTTTGCTGTACCTCAGCTGGGTGGTGGTACATGGAGTATATATGGTGCAGTACAGTCTACACTGTACATCCTGCTCTAGGGCAGCCATAGATCTTTTCACTGCTGGAATCTTTGGATGGGTGTTAAAAGCTTGTTTTGTCAGTAGAATAGCCCATCACAATAGTCTGCAGTATATCTGGGGCAATGGATTTGCAGGTGATTAATATGTGATGAAGTTACCGTTATCTTCCAAAAGACTTGAAAGATTGGCAAAACATTTTTTTGTTGAGTAGGAAGAAAGCGGATTTGACACCGGTGCAGTTTATACTCTATAGTCTAAAGTATCCATGAATGGGATCATTCCATGTAATGAGAATCATGGGGAATCTTTCATCATGTCTGAAAAAAATGAATGGCAATTGCATAATTTTTATGGGTGGAAAAAGTTAGTTGCGAGGCTGCAAACCATGACTCATGCAAACAACACATTTAATAGCACTTAGTGCAGTAACACTCATTTCTGCAAATAGGATCCAAGTGCACACGACCACAGCATACTGCACATGCTGTGTGGTTCACAACTACTGTATGTACAGTATACCCGGTGGCCTGTAATATGTCTGTGCATGCATAAAATAAATTTTGGCTTTTTTTTTTGTCATTTTCTGCTCATTGTATCAGAAAAAGATTAAGTGTTTAGATTTTAATAGTGAAGCAGTTTGCTGGAATTTTTGAGGTCTTTGGAAACTATTTTTGAAAATGCAAATGTCTAGATGCATACCAAAAGTTGCTTCATGTCATCGTTCGTTTCCGTGGCAATTTGGCCCGTCAGGTATGTCTCAAGTTGTGATGAGGTGTTTGATGAATTATTCCTGATTGGCAGGATGCATATTTCCACCAGTTTGGAGAAACACTGAACAAGGAACTTTGTAAAGTTGTTGCAGCTCAGGGCAAGGTACAAAAAAAATGTAGTTTTCGTCTGAATTTTTAAGAGAATTTGGCTGTGCAGGCCCTTTTTTCTTTTTATTACCCAGTCACCTGAACAGCCCGCTGGCAGCGCAGAAGACTGTTTTTATGTGCCTCATCAACGGATCAATGATTGAGTGCTATGTTGTAACTGAAACATTGCTACAAGCTTGGAGGATGATTTCCGTTGTTGGGTCAAGACATTTGCAGTTGAAAATTCCTTCTTTTTTTTTACAGTGCAAAAAACTTTGACCTTGCGTAAAGAAGGCGTGCTGAGGAAGAGAAAGTAGTTTTTTTTTTTCTTGGTCTTCTCACCTATGTTTATCTTTTAATTTAAAGAGTTCACAACAGTATATCTATGCTACCAGCACATGCACTTGTAGTTTCTTCTTCTTTGCATACGCTCCTATTCCTGAGTTGATTTGCAAACATACTTCATACAGTGTAGCACTTTATGTACAGCCAATAATTAACCACTTTGAGCAGTTGCCAACACTTTTGAGCATTAAACTTTGACATCTTTTAATTCCTTCGGTTGGTTGGTCGTTAATGAGCAACTGTTGTGCAAACCAAGCTGCAGATACGGTATATTTTCCTGGGAGGATTCTTGTATTAAAACTGCTGGCAAGGTTCTCGTAATACTTTGTGTGTTGTGTACAGTACACTGTAACTGTGGACATGTATTTGGCAATACTGCACAATCTTTGCAGTCACACAAACAGGCAAAAGCTGTTGAAGTAAAATAAAAGGACACACATTGTGTAGTAATGTTGTCTTTTCCAAAGTGAAACCTACTGATGTTGGGAGAAGCAAGAGAAACAAGGGCTGACCACTTTAAAATAATGGATCCCCTAGCCTCAGTCTGTGTAAAATTGTCATTCAGGTTTCAGAACAACAGAAAATGCGACAGTTGCTCTTTTTAAAAGGGTGTTTTGCCTTGAGTTAAAGTAAGTACATGATAGTGGTTTTCCATGCTTCCCCTGAATCTTGCTTAATTTTGTTTCAATTAACGTCCTGCCCCTACTTGCTGAGGGTAAAATAGTGGAACAAAAGTGTACTTCGTATGTCCGTACTTATGCAGAGCAAAATATATCTTCCATCCTCATCCACTGTGGGATATTGGGCCCGTACACCGTGATCGCCTGCAATGCCATGACCGTGCGCAATGTAATGTTGGCCGTTGGTCCGCTTTGGACCTGAGCGGCCGCAGTTCATACTACTGTGGGGTAGGCACCCAGGTACACAAATAACTTATGTACTGTAAGACTATGTGTTGTTGTGAAGGCCTAATAAAAACATACCTGTACTATGAGACTTTCAATGTTTATAAGCAAAGTTTGTCATGGAAGTTTCTCTAACAGATTTCTTTTACCTTTATTCCTCTTATGAGGTAACCTTGCATGGCTTCAATTTGATTGCAGTGTGGTGTGTTACTTACTTACCATCTGTCAACGGCTATTTGATCCTGAAACCTTAACTGATACTCACCGTATGCCTTGAAAGGTCTGGGGTACACTGAAAGCTACATTTGTATTTTCTTTACCACAAGTTTACCCATAAATTGTTCTGTTTGCTTATGTGCTCTTTATGGTGTTTAGGAAAGTTGGGCTTTTGCATATCCATATAGTTTGATTACATATTCATGAATAGCACTCTTTTGCTTTTTGCGTCGTAGGAAGTTGAAGTCGTGGTTGTTCCAGCTGTAGAGAACGAAGTAGAGTCAGCTCCACAAGTTGAAGAATTGAAAGAGGAAGGACATGAACATACAAAGGAGGCCGAACCAGAACCTGCTGTGGAACAGGAACCAGAACCAGTCACAGAAGAAGAAGAAGAACCAGAACCGGTGAAGGAGCCGGAACCAGAACCGGTGAAGGAGCCGGAACCAGAACCGGAACCGGAACCAGAACCAGAAGCAATCGAGGAACCAGAACCGGTCAAAGAACCAGAACCTGCACCGGTGGAGGAACCAAAGCCTGAGCCATCGGTGAAAGCTGCAGCTCCATCAGTTCCTGTGGCCAAGGAAGAGACCCCTAAACCAAAGAAGGCAGAGGCCCCCAAACCAGTAAGTTTTAGTCATGAAAATGCACTTTGCATGACGGCAGTACTGTGACATTTTTGTGACACAGGCTGTAGAACCAAAGAGAAATAAAACACAATTTTGCAGTCCTTTGAGGTCTTTGAAATTCTAAGTTCTTAGCTGGGCATTTTTAACTTTAAAAGAGAACCAAAAGTTTGAGGAAATTGCTTTTTGGAAGATGCACGGAACTTCCCTTCAGAGTTGTTGAGATGGAGCTCCGTATTCCTGCAGAGTGTTGCAATATTGGATGCCGTGATGTTCTCCTGACCAACTTTGAAATCGTGTTGTCGTCGCTCACGTACTGTAAATTTGCGAAGAAACTCGCGTGCGTTGCAATGTCGAAAGAGCCTTCACTTTTCTTGATAGTGGCATGCTCATTCTGTTCTGACCTTTCTTTTTGTTTCTCCTCATCCAGGAAAAGGTGGACGGTCTCGAGTTTGACATCCAGAAGGCGAGGATGCTGGCGGGGGGAAGGTCCAAGAAAAAGGCAGCAGCTAGCAAAGACTGGAGGAGTAAACACAAGCAGTTCAACCAGCTTTGAGGAAATTCATTTGAGGTATTGCTAGGGTGCTCGTCTTCCTGTTACTTTAATGTTTTCATGAGTTGCAGGGGGGGTCGGGAAAAAACCATGCGGTTTCACAAGCTGTTTGGAAAACACATTCCAAGTACGCTTGGTTGTTTTGTCCTAATGTTTTCACAAGCAACCAGGATACTGGCCAGATAAATTTCTACCTTATTCAAAAACTACTTCCCAGGTTTTGAGTAAAGCAGACAGTAACACTTCTTTCAGTCAGTATGGGATGTTATTGGTCCTATCTGATATGAACTTTAAAGGGAAGTAGGGCATTTGCTTTTCAGGAAACAACCATATTTTTAAAACCAATGTTTGTGGATGTACAGTGATAGATTTTTCGAAATAAGGAAGGAAAGTAGCCATCGTTTCAAGACGTAAGTTTCTCACAGATAGAAATTCACTTATTAACACTAATTTGCTCAAAATTCAAATGATGCATCCTCCATTACTCATCTCATGCATAATGTTTTGAGGCGATGAAGCTTTGGCAGATGTTTATTGATGACACTGAGTGGTTGACCAATGACTGAAGCTGTTTCTTTTGTATGCCGTTTTGGTGTATTATAGACGCCATATTTCCCTTTAAGATAATATGGCAAAATGATGCGATGAGAAGGAAAGCGTACAAGGCCCCTACACACTGACTACCAAGGTACGGTTACCGTCAAAACTCTGTAGGTGGTGGTCCTTCAGTATCATCGAGCACCTATAGACCCTGACCACAACGAGTTGGAAATTACGCCGTTCTGATTTTAGGAACGGATTAAAACAAGAACTTGTGTTCAACGATCACTTCAAAAGTTACCTGAGAGAAACCAAAGTCTTTGATTGCTACATTAAAATTAATCTGAGTGAACAGGGTTGAAAAATCATTGAAGGAGAGAAACAGGAGTAAGTGAGGGTTAGTCATGAAGTCTCAGGGTAGGAGGTAAGGCTGCAGAGAGAGAGAGAGAGAGAGAGAGAGAGAGAGGTGGAGGTGAGGGGGGGGGGCTCGAGGGGTGGTGTTGGAGGGTGGTCGCGAATCACAGAGACTCACATTATTTTTTGTCTAACTAAACAGGATGTGCAACAGGACTGATCTGAATGTATTCTGGATTGATTAATCATTGTGACGATTACAGCTCTCGGAGACAGATTGGTCTTTCATAATTAAGGCCCTTTCCAAACTGGGTGAGATAAGCCATACATGTCAATATATTCACCTTTTTATTGGGCACAAAGACGTCGATCGGAACTCATCGGATATCATCGGAGCTCCAGTTTAACTTTGTCGGGTTTTTTTTTTTTCCTTCGTTCTATCCTTCCAAACTTTTCCTTTTCCCTTCTCTTTCAGAGTTTGTGCTATGCAAGAATCAGAGATGGAGATTTGTGTATGATACGGATTAAAGAGTTCCTAGTAAATGCCTTGATTGGAAAGCTCGTCTCCGACGACTCATCCCTCTGCAGTGCCGGCAAGTACCTCCGGAGGGAAAACATGAAAAGAAAAGTCAAAAAAGAGCAAATTTGTCGCAGGCACGGTCGGTCGGAGTACGATTCCGTGATTTTGTAGCGAGAGAAATGAAATGAAGAAGAAATAAACTGAATTAACAAGGAGAAGACGAAGATGCCACAGATTCAACACATTCTCTTCTTGTTTTCTTTCCTTGGCAAATATCAATCTTTGGCATGAATGACAAATCATTTTTTGCTGTTTTCAGAATGGGGAAGGAGGAAGTGCCGTCTCTTCTGTGTGGATCGCTAAGAGGCCTCCTAACCCATAAATTATAAGTAAAATTCTTTTACGATTTACGTAATATGTTTTGTTTTTTTATTGTAAGTTCCTTTTATTTTTCCTGGAGCGAAGAAATATTTCTTTTATATATCTCTGTGAGAGAAAGAAGGTAAACTTGGGACTGGTGTGATCTTAGTTCATCGATTGTCTTTGATCCTCTAAGTTGATCTGTGGCTACCCAAGTCACCCCGCCTGTTGTGCCGTATTTATGCAACAGGAGGCGAGAAGATGTACGGGTGAAAGGAACGATAGAGCCTGGATTCAGAACTGAAGCATATTCTGTGGCCGCTCTGACATCAGGACGTTCACTCGGCGACTGACATCGATCTGTCCCAAATGCTGAGCCTCAAAGTCGGCATCAAATGTCCATAGAGTCCGATTTGACACCGAAGTAGGACACCCTGACACTTGCGCCGGTGTTGAAAGGCAGTGACGTCGTCCTGCCCCTTGATTCCATCCTGCGATTTCCCTCTCGTTTGGTCATGGATTTTGCAGAATTTTGGGTGAGAGCCCAACATTCTGCTATAAACTTGATTCAGTGGTTCATTTCATTTTTTTATTTACTGAAGACCATTCTAGAAGTTCTTGTGTTAAATGCATTTCAGTCAACCTTCTATGTAGATTAGCAACTGTTGGCAAAAGGCAATGTTTGAAAGTCGGTCAAAACAGTAAACATCATTTTTGCTTGACTTTCAAAAATCAGTCAGGCTCGTGTTAAAGTTTGCTATCGGCAACACTTCATAATCGGTGGTCCTCCCTCAGGGTGTGGGTGAAAGATTTGACAGTCGAAGAACTACCTCGACGGCTCCTTTAAAGGAACATGACCATGTGGAAATACCAACACAATGATTCTAATGCACCTCAACCAACAAAAACAGTTGCTATGGTAACTTAGACTGCCTCTGCACTAAAAGGTGACTGTTCTGCAAATGTCCGTGCATGCCGCTTTAATGTTAGGGTGTGTGATGTTAACTTCACTGTAAAGTCCATCGCGACCTTTTTATTAAACTTTAACCCCCCTCCCCTTTTTTCCTGTGTTCATTTTTGATAAAGTCATGTGACTTTACAGTACAATCAATTAATTATTACATCTCTCTTTGTTTTTGACAAATTTGTCATATAGGTATGTCTTGTTTGTTTTCCCACTTACCATTGTGTTGGTCACTAGGATTCAAAGAGGAGACAAGCAACAGTGATAGTGTAAAACAAAGGAGCCAAAAGACTTTAAATGTTCTTCACAGTTTTATTCTGTTTTCTTAACCTTCCTCATTCGATTCTTTCAACTGTTGCCCACGGGTAATCGCCAATTCACATACTCCCTCACCTCATATAACCTATGCGTTACCGTATTGACCATGGTCTGGCACTGGCAGACCATAAAGGCTGGCAATTACGGAAGGGCGGTGACCAGATACACACACGCACACACACACAAAATTGCCAGATGCTAGACCATGGTCAAAACGGTAATGGAAAGGTTATCTGAGGTGAGAACGTCGCTAGCGAATTCGCAAACTAGGGAGTTTTAGGGATTCTAATTTGAAGTGACATTGTCAGCAGTACATCTTCGTATGTTTTGTTGTGGCAAATTGTATAAAAAAAAAAAAATTCATCTTTCATTCACTGATATATGTTCTTCATCGGCTCTGCCATGTTTCTTCTTTTTCCAAGTTCAGTTTAGTCCTTCTGTGACCAGGTCACTGTTAAGCTTTACACCGTTGTTAGCTTACGGTGCTTTCGCTCGTGGTAAAAGAAAAATCACACAAACTGCAAAAAAAATAAAAGCTGTTTTTGAATTGAATTAGGTACTTTTATCTGGAAAATCCCTCCCCATCTTCATAAGTTGATTTCTTGGAAAATTTCCAGAGGGTGGAGATCCCCTTGAAAATATTTTTGCTTGCGGGGGAGATTTAAAATGCAGAATTTTTTTTTTTTCAAATGAAACTCGTTCCACCACCCCCACCATGCTCCCCCTCAGCATCAAATGTTAAGTTCTGATCATAAACCACTTTCATAAATCTGTTTTTAAATTATTTGGAGAGCATAGCAAATATTAATCCCAAGAAGTTGATTGTTTAAAAAAAAAAATAAAGAAGCCTTTTTTTTTCTCTGTGATGATCGATAATTTACAGTGTTACCGTCACAGTGACATGCTTTCCCTTACCTCGTTTAGGACTGTCACAGTGGGTAAGGACAAAGTCTGTCCAGGGTATCTGTCAGGGCATGCCCACTGTTTCAGTAAAAATAAAGTGTTTACATGTTATGGTCAAGCCCAAGAAGATACTACGTTTGTACGAAAGCTGAGTTTTAAAGTCATTGGACTTCAGCCAAGAGAGCAAGTTTTCGATGAGAATCAACATCGATGTTGCAATGGCGTCATCATTTCACTGCTTCATCAGTGATGAAACAAAAACAAAAAAAAATTAGATAATTTTTGTCCTTAAAGTTTTGGTGATGTCAGCAAGCCTCATTAAACCTACAGCCCTGATTGAAATTTTGACTTTGAAAAAGGTCCTCATTTTTGACGGTTCAAAGTTCATTATTGCTATCATCATTGTTATTGCGCACTATCTCCTTGACATACACACACACATGTATACCACTTGTATGAAGATGATAGAGGCATATATCATATTTACTCAGAATCTTTTTTTGTTTTTTGCTGCTCAGGCCAAACGCAGGGCTTTGGAAATCCCAGGAAAAATTTAAATTGCGGTTCTAAGTGAGAAGCGTTATTGATCAAATGGGGTGGTTTCATCTGTGGCTTGGGAATTGGGATTCATAGAAACTGTGACAATCAACATGTCTACCATCTTGACAAAGATGTAAAAGATTTAAAAGCGACAAAAACCAATGTTTTTGCTCTGTGCTTTAAAAAATTTGTGACAATGGACAAGATTTGAACCTGGCTCAGTTATGGTCGAATTCCTTTAATAGGATCACTTGAAAAAAGTGTAAGAATCTTCCCACCAATATTCCATGGACAAAAAAAAAGGGGCAAATTTGGAAATTTCCCTTAAAACTTTTTTTTATTGTTGGTAGTCTTTTTTCCATTCCTTCACAGTATGTTCTCTAATTGTTGATATCAACACCTTGAAACAGAGAGAAGAAAAAGACAGTGAATGATTTGTAGCCTTTTTATTTTTCAAATCTTTTTACACGGATTAATTTTGAAATGACTGTACAAATCTCTTATAGCAACTGCACTTTACAACACCTTTTTTTTTTTTGTTGTTGTTTAAAATTGTTGAGTTTACATTTTCAGTACTGTCTTTGTTTGTTATTAGCTGCCATATCCACCATTGCAACCCTCAGTTTTTGTTGTAGTTCAAGGCCACCGACAACAGATTCGCATGACAGCAATTTTGTTGTTTGCTTTGAGTGTGTGTTTGTCACAACTACTACATGTGGAGGGTAACTAGTGGATTACTTGTGATGCCATTGTATCATCACGCTTTGTATTCATTTAGCTTGTGTGGTACGTGACACCAATTTTTTGCCCATAATGTACAGTTACTTGAAGTTTTCTTTTCCTGTATTCACTTCAAACTGACACCCAAGAGCAAATTGTTAAAAGAAAACATGTTTTTTTTTGCTAAAACAGACTAAGCACCAGATGCAATGGACACCCGTGCAACTTATTTTTTCCTTCCTATCAATGCGCCTTCTACAATGTTCTCTTGTGAGTCAGCGTTTCATTTTCGTTAGGACAAAATATGGAATTTGACTCTTGAGTGTCAGACAGAAAGAATCCACCCCATTTACCTGAGAGTCTGGAACAGGACGGAAGTTTCTTTTTGTTTGTTTTGATTTTTGTGCTTGAAAGGTGATCCGTTATAACTTTTTGTTCCAAACTTTTCATTGTTTTGTTTTTGTGTGTCAAATTTCCCTTTTTTTGTGTCAATGTGTGTGGGTGGGTGTGTTCTCCCATGGGGGATGATGTTTTTGGGGCAAAGTGAAAATACATTCAGATCACTTTTACCATGACAAGGAAGTAGCATGTTGAGATGAGGTTGACTCGATAAGATGGGGGTGTAAAATGGTTTTCGAGTTTAGTTAATGACAGATCGTCACTTTTTGTTCATATCTGTTTATTACCATTTTGATATTTTACCAATATCATTTTAAAAACTCTGAAAGAAGTATATATGTGCATGCAGCTACCATATGATGGTCAGAAAAATGGACGAAAAAATACATGGCTACTCATTCACCCATCAGCAGTCTTTCCCTTTTAATGACCCACAAATGACCCTGTGAGGGAAGGGGGATTGGAATAGAAAAAAAAAAAAAAAAAGACTTATTGGCACAGGTTCATTTTACATCCATGCCCCACTTTAGAAGGCTGTATGGGGGGGGGGGGGTGCCAGGTAGTGATTGTTGAAGGGGGGGGGCAGTGAATTGTACAAGACACTCACCCTGTGAGAAGAAACAAATGTTTTAATTTCTGTGAAAGGAATTGTGGGTCTTTTGTCAAGAACAAGGGAAAGGAGTAATTTGTTTGTGTACTGATTTCCATGCTACTATTTTCTGGGCAGAAGCAGGTCTTGTCCTGGCTCTCTTCAAGATAAAAGGAAAAAAAAAAAACAAATTTGAAAGCTGTTTGATGTCTGTACTATTATCAATTTACATTTTACCCTCGATACTTTGCATGTTTTTCCCTTTTGGTGAAGTACCAGAAGCTACTGTACAGATAAAATTTTCTGTATCGAACTAAGATATTCATTTAGGAAGGAATAGCCAAAATCGTAACTTGTTGAATGAAGAAACTGACTTCTCTGTGTAGGAAACATCTGTTATGATGTATCGTGGATCAGCTGCAAAGATGTACAACATCAAACACACCTTGCTTTGCACTTTGCAAAATATCAGAAAGAGCTTCTCAGTAGTTTAGAAGATCCAAGTGTCATGTTGTTTATGTTGTCATGTTACTTTTGCAAAATGTCTTTGCCTTCTCTCTGTGTTCACCTTGCAAAACTCACAGGAACAGACCATGTCACCATGACAACCATGCAGCTGCAGTATTTTGTGAATATATCCTTCAGTGTCTGATTTCACCAGTTATTGAAACGATTTTGTTTCCTTTCTCCTAGCCATCATGGTACATCTGGATATAACGTCATGTTCCAATGTGCAGAAAAGGTGTTCTTGAAACATGATTTTAGTATATGCGTATTTTGTGAGGACTAGTGCGGATGGATATGAATATTCATGTATGCAAAAATGGGGCTTACACTATGTTTTGTCCAGCTTTAAAAGTTTCTCTGTTTAGTGAGGTGCTGATTAGAAGTGCATGACGGTCACTGCTGTCCATAATACAATCAAGGAAAAGTGACACTCATGGTTTCGTGTAAAAACAAGAGTCACGCAGGAGGAGGTTCACGCAGGAGGTTCGCTCAGGAGGTAGTTCGCTCAGGAGGTAATGGAGGCTGCTACATCTTAATGCTCATGATATAATTGTGGCAGATTGACTATGTAATCCCATTATTAAAAAAAAAAATAGGTATTTTACATAACATGCTGAATTGTTTACCCAGCATAACAAACTAGAGTTATAGGTGGTGTGCCTGCGGTAGTCTCAGAACTTTCTGACGGAGGTATGTGGTCTTTTTGGTGACACCAATGTTGCGCAAGTCTCATTTAGACATAGATATATACCGCCACCAAGTGGAGTGCCTCACACAGCTACAGTGAGCGTGCCTTGTCATCGTTAATTGGTCACTGTCATTGTGGTATGCATATTCAGATATTCAAATCTCCATTTTACACATCATCTGATTGTGTGTTTGTGTGTATTGTTTTCATCCTGGAGTCATTGCTGCACTCTCCATGGAGCTGTCGACTCCTCCAAAAGTGGATTCGATAGAGTCGTAACAAAGTTACAGCTCTACCAAATTAACATGTACTATTTCATGGGGCCATAGTAGTGTTTTGGTTGTTTTTACAGGATTTGGCTTGCAAAATGTTATTTGGGACGACAGCCATTCTGACGTTCATTTGACCAAAAAAGCACCTTGGCAGGGTTCTCCATGTTGCATCGCCAAAATTTCTCCTTGTCTGCATCCCCAAGTGAAAATCTACCCCTACTTTCAGCCAGGCCAATACTTACACCAAGTGCTCTTGTACTTCTCCGGACAAAACTTTGGAATCGTTTTGCCATTTTTATCGTTTGACGTTTCGGTGTTCTGAGTTTGCTTTTGGCATTGGATTTAAAATAGTAACTACTTTTCACTTTGTTTTCTTTGGTTTGTTAAAATTTGTTTAGATTATGTTTTCAATCACCTCTCATCCCGAGCATTTCGATTTTTGGACCATTCTTCGTTTTCCTTACTAATGGTGGCCATAAGCTATTTTTTTTTTCCGTATTCGTCCATTCCATTTCTCTCTCCTTTGTCTTGTTGTAAAATTTAGAGAATTTAAAGACAAAATGATTTTAGAACAAGGAAGTGAAAGTTAATAGTAGCTTATTGAAAGCAAATGAGGTGTTTTAAATATATCTAGTTTTGTCTTATATACATATACATAAATATATATTAAAGGGCCAATTATTGTCACTTTTGTCCTTATGATTTTGTTATTATCTCGACAAAGCCTGTGTGTACTTCGCCTTTTTTTATTGCTTCCAAAGTGTATAAAAAGAAAAAAAAAACAACATAGAAAATATGATGAATAAAATAATCAAGAAAATATAATCCAAAAAGATCTTGTTTTAATTTCTCCTATGTGGCTGTTGGCCCGTACCACTAAGATATTTTATGCACAATGTTCACCTGGTTGACAAAGTAACAATAGCATTTCTGGACAGCAGGAAAGTTGGCACAAGCATCGACACGATGAAACAGCGGTGACTTTGTACTTAATTGCATCTCGTATTAATTGTTGATTTACTCATAGCTAGATTTTTGTTCAGAATTCTTGTGGGTATCATCAAAAGGAGAATGAACGCTGATGAGTCTTTGGAGAAGAAGCGAGTGCCTGATGTGCAGGAACAGACCTGGCACCTGCCATTGTACTGTCAATTTATGTGCTCCACTCCTCACTCACCTACTTCATCACAACAAATGCACTCCCATCTAGCACTCTTTGCTGGCAGTAATCAGCAGAAAGTCACACATGCTACGATGCCAGTGCAGGAGTTCTCTATAAACAAACTCTTTTATCTCTTCCAACAATGAGATGCCACCTGAAGCGTGTACCTGCTCAGTCGGAAGAGATCGTGAGCTGAACCAAGGCTTTGGACAGAGCCTTGAAAGTGCTTGAAGTTTTTTATTTTCTTTTCCTCCAAGGTTTTGAAAGTGCATAGATGTTAGTCATTTCAAATATAGCTATACATTTTTATCTCAATACATTACATGTATGGGGATACTGTCAAGCTCACTGAACATTCTGGTATTCTTTCAAAATGGTGTCAGGGTCTTCGATCCGTTGCCAATGTGTATGAAACTTCTCCATCTTGCTTCCTTGCATGTAAGCAAAAGATGTTACCAATTTAGATGTAATCTTTTTCCAAATTATTGACCAAACAGTACTTGAAATCTGGAAAAGGTAGATCTTATCCGGTAGTTTTCCACATGTTACTTGCATTAATTACGTTTTAATCCTTTGTTTGGATTGGTGGGCCCTAGGCAGTAGTTTTTAACTTCACCTTCAATTTGCTGTGATTGAAGTGTACAATAATAGGACAGAGGGTTTCAGCTCAATTTTGCAAAATCTCAACTTCAAGAAAAGGTACAAAAGGAGAATGTCAGACGCCAGATGTGCGTTTAATTTAATTACCGCCAATACTTTCAGACCCACGAAATCGAGTGAAGATAAGCTGCTCAGTCACCTGACATGTGTTTCATTCTTATAAAAGGTGATTCCAGTTCACTGCCATTCACCTAGCAAATATCATTTAAGTCAACTTATCATTAAACAATGAGCTTGCCAGAACAGTGCTTGGATCCTAAGTGTTTTGACACCCACGTTTTCAGAGCAGACAACACAGAACTCAAAACAGCTGTTTAATTGACATAAACGAACACAGTTACCTCAGTACATTGTTACCAAAGGATAGCTTGAAAATGAACTGAAGAGGCAGAAGTCTAATATTTTGTCAACCAGATTCCCACAGATTGACCAACGAGATACCTCAACCAGATTCAAACTTAATTTATTCGTTTAATCTCTAAAAAACAACCGAACTGTGTCTCACACATTCAGAACATCCTTGCAAAAGGAACATTAAACAACCAGAAGTACTGAGGTTCGGTAGCTTTGCTGCTCTAGTTACTTGCAACAAATGTCTGGCTAAGGACCAGTTTTGATACCTGCCAACTTCAAGTGTATGGAAGAATTTTCACAGATATTTGATGTGTTTTAAGAGTGAGATTTGATGTCCTTGAAAAAAAAGTTCAGTCTTGAAAAGATCTTGATTTTTACCCTCAGAAAAGTGTACATCCTTCTACGATAGTGTCAAAAGACCCTGTTCTGATGGCTAACTAGCCGTTCAGCTTCTGTGTTAGTGGCTGCAAGGAGCACCTTTTTCAGAATGTATATGAAACCATTTGGTATATTGTGGTGCATGCCTCTCTAAATCACTGCTATATGTTAAAGGCTGGTCTTCCATGTATCTGCTCTCTCAAGTGCACTGTATCTCTGTACTAATACCACCTCCGGAACACTGGGCTACTGTCGCCATACCCCTGCAAACCAACAGTCATCCCCCAGGTAAATATCCCAGTGAGACCTCTAAGCATTCCGCCCTTAAAGTCAAGAGCACTACGACCAACTTCCCCTTCTGTGGGTCACTTACATCCATAGCTCCAGTGCAACACACACCAGACCACTACTCTTGTTACACCACGATTCCTTAAAGACCCCTCGGGAAAACTACCTCTTTCACATCCATCCACTGCCAGACCATTGCCTACTGCTGCACCAGTTTACCATCCCATTCCATGGATGTGAACACTGTTTTCTCTCCTTACCAACCTACCAGTTCCATTTTTTATGTGACCACTGTTGAGCATCAAAATTTTCTCCCCCACGAGACTGCTATTCGAATCCCTATCAGCACTGACGCACGTTTAAAACTCGCTCCTCACCGAGCCACCTCTTGTTACGATCAACACGAACAACGTTGATCCTCCGCAGCAGATCACCTGATCCCGGTTGAGGATCAGCTCTCTCTCCCCGACAAATGAATCATCTCCGATTACTTCTTTATCATTGAACCCGCGTCAGAGCTCCCGAGTGCACTGCGACGTGCAGACCACAGACTTTATGTGTGTTCTTCAGTGCTACCGTAAGTACACTATTTTTTTCTACCAGGTACAAAACTTCTGCAATTTCGTAAATTTTCATGATTACGTTTTACGTAAATTTTCGTAACGTTTGAACATCAGCACTAGCGTACACCTTGGATAAACATCACTCAGGACATTGACAAACTATCGTAAGCAGCCACGAGTTTTATACCACTGCCTTCCATTAATCTTCACATGCACTTGCACTTGGTTGTGGCTGAAAAAAGAACCACTGAAGTTACTGTTATGTGTAAGTCATACAGTTTCGCTCCTAGAAATGCATCAAGTTGCACTGGCTGCAACACATATGTCCATTGCAATTGGACGATGAACTGATGGTTTCTCACAAAAAAATCTCCATTCTCCGTGAATGGACTTTATCACCTTAGACCCCTTGCATGGTTGAACCTCAGAACTACCTCCCCACATGAACATCCTCCGATTTCATACCTCAATGTGGACACATGGTGAACATAGTCACTTGTCAAACCCCCCCAAAAAAATGGACGCAAAAAAAAAAATGGAGTTGGATGGTACTTGAATTATTCATAACACAATATATTGATTATTCATAACACAACAGAATACATGCATATAATAAGTAGTTTTAAATCCTTTTTTGGGAGAACTACCCATTCTCACTTCAATATAAATGCACAGAGTCATGACTTGTCTCGTTAAAAATACTTTGTAATTTGATTACAAACATGATATTTAATACATGTATATATACAATATATACAGCTACAATAATTCACCTTTCAGGTTACTGTTCCCTGACCACCAAGTGATAATCATAAACTAAAGCACAAACTTAGCTGCAAAAAATGAATGGATTGAGATAGTTAACACGTTCGACGAGTTGAATCATAAAACACCTTTTATCGTGCACTGTTCTTCATTCCACATAAATTTGTTGTTTTATTCCTGAGATACACTGACTTTAGATGCAACTTAAATATGTTGACACTCCCTTTTTTTTTCTTCAGATATCTTGATCTTTCATTTATTTTAGAGAGCTTTTGACCAGGATTGCAGAAAGGCACCTCACAAGGGTTGAACCTGAAATCACTGTGGGGCAGGGACACGAGCACCCACACAAGCTTGGGTAGGGCAAGACATGATACATCTACATTAGAAAGAAGAACAACGGTAGCATCGAACAGTCGTTCTCGTTCATCCAAAAGCCGTGGCTACTGATCATCTGTTAAATTTCTAAAAATTTGTTGTAAATACATTCCAGTTCATACTTTTGTCAGAAGGACTCCAGAGACTGACTTTGACAGATTGACAGAGCAGACACAGTGGAAGTGTCCAGACCTTCATTTGCCTACATTTCAGCAAAAACAAATTTCAATGAACATGCGTTCTCACTGATCCCAAGGAAATGTCCGTGAGCTTTGTAGTTTGTTTTGGATCAAGGTTTTCACAAACCTGCTCTCACAATGGACCCAGACTTTCTCAGGACAACTGTTTTTTTTTTTTTCATTATACAGCTTTAATTTGCTTCAAGCTAGCTACATTTACCCTGAAACCAAATGTAACAATTATCTCTTTGCTGTTCTAGTAACAGTCACTCATAGCCCATGACTGAACACACCTTGGATTTATCATTCTTTAAGTGAAGCCACACTCTCAATAGCGCCACGGTGACTTAAAGGCTGTATTGCATCACCCTAAGCTATATTTTTACCTCCCGGAAAGCAAAATGCTCAACTGGTTCTAAGTTACAGTACTCCTAGATTGCCAGCAAATTCGAAAGATGCAGAGCAGCTCCTATTACACAGTGTACACAGGGATCCATTGTTTTGATTACACATGTGGAGGAATTTGAGACAGGCTGAGGGAGGGACTAGAGGTAGGTGGTTGGGAGAATTGAAACTGTCTGGGGTGATGGGTTTTTGTCTTTAAGGACATTTCAGACTAGAAACCTTGTACCATACGGGAAACCCATTAAAACATTCAACATGTCACCCCACAGTTTTTAGTTCCCTTGGAAAACCAGTAAGAACTGCACCATCCGCATTTGATTTATTAGTGAAGATGATTACCGTTCTGAAAATCAAAGGACAAATGAAATAAAATATGTGATGGAAGGTAACGATCATCAGGAAGGTATGCGGGCAGCATTAAGCTTTTATGTCCTTGTTGAATGATCCCACAGTAGGTTACAAGCTAAGCTAACAACAGCTGAATTTTTGGGAGTGACGCTACGGTCCTTTTTTTCTTTTTTTTGTTGGAGTATCGTTAACTAGCAGAGACCGAAGAAAAATCATGGGCACACGACAAATTAAATGGAAAAGCAAAAATGTGACTAATGAGTTGTTGAAGGTCTAGGAGTGGATTTTCTAAACTGGACAAAAATGGCATGTAGGTATCTTGGGGGAAACCTTGTGCAGAACAATTTGTTGATATGGTTTACAGAATGTTTATTGCCCCTTTCATGCCATGAAAATATTCCCAAGGTTGGGCCAAAAGAGTGACGGCATCCAACCAGACAAATGGTCCCAGTTAGAGTTTTGTTTTGATTGCCTGATGCTTTCGTTCAAATTTTGATTTGCCATATTGATTGAATTCAATGATACCAAAGGCCGGATAGCTTGGATAACTTGTTTTCATCTAGCAAAAAACTCTAAACTACCGAACAAACTGAAATACATTTCTTGACAGACTTAATTCCCATATAATAAGCCCAACTGGTCTGAACTTCAAAGCATAGGGCAACAAATAAACTAATTAAGCCATGAAGATTAATGCATTAGCCCACCCAAGTGGGAGTATGATGTGAGGAAGGTGCAACAGAAGCAACTGCTTTGTGACAAGCTAACAACAATGAAGCATTGTCATTAACATGAAAGAACATACAAAAATTTGCAATGCCATTTTCAGAACCCCATAAAAAATGAAACATGAAATAGTAAAAGAAAAAGTAAAATAACACAAAAAATTTGCAGTATGTGGTAACAATGCAACTGCGTGTGGTAATGTGATCATATATGCGATGACAATCTGGCAGTATGTTGGGACAATGTGTGACAGCAATGTGACAGTATGCAATGACAGTGTGACAAGTATGCAAAGACAATGTGACAGTATCTGGTGACGATATATGACAGAATGCGGTGGATGTGTAACAGTGTGTAGCAATGGTGTGACTGTGTGGTGGCAGTATGAGAGTATGTCACAGTGGTGTGGTTGAGTGTGGTGGCAGTGTGACTATGTTGCAGCAGTGTGACAGTATTTCATAACAAATGTGACAGTCTTTTGTATCGTTTCTTGTTAGATCACCTTGGACATACACAGATAAGTTCTATCATGAGTGTCTGGATGATCCAATTGGAAACCTTTAAAGGAAAGTAAGGTGTTTGTTTTATAGAAAACGTCAATATTTTTTAAACCAATGTTTGCAGACACAGAATTGTAGATTATTCAAAATAAGGAAGGAAAGTAGCCATTGTTTCAAGAGATAAGTTTCTCACTGACAGAAATTCCGTTATTAGTTGCACAATAACCATTCGTTCATCCAAACCATCCAAAATTCAAATCAGGCATCTTCCATTACTCATCCAATACATAATGTTTTGAGGAGATAAAGCTTCTGCAGATGTTTATTGATGGGACTGAATGGTTTAAAAATGAATAAATCTACTTTCTTTGGATGCCATGTCAGTATATTCTAAATGCCATACTTCCCTTATGTGACTGACAACTTAAAAAAGTTTTAATACAGATCCCTGACAAATCACAATTTACACAAACTGTCTGAACAACAAATTGTTTCACCCCCCCCCCCCCCCCCTTAACTGGTTCATACACCTGGATTCCGAAGGTGTACGATTTTTTATTTTGCAAAGTACTACAACCACACAACCACTGTCCATGAACCAAGAAGGTAGCGAAACTTTGATTGTTACTTGATTGTTGTTGATACAATTTGTTTCCCAAGGTGTGTACAACATTAACTACGTTATTGGGGTTCAGATTGAAATCAAAGAGAAGATACCAGCATGTATTGCATTCAATAATTACTTGTATAAAAACATAAATATACATTGATGGACACAAACTCAAGTTTTGAAAAGTGTAAATGCAATGTGCAATACAGTGCAAATGTTTAAATTATGAGCACAACACTAAACAAATCTGACAAATTAGACAAATCTGATAGAACTGACAGATGAGAACATTTTTGTGTTGCACTTTTTTTTCTTTGATGATAAAAATATACCCGATATTTACTCCATGCCATAAAATTCTGATGAAATGTATAAGTCAATGACATTTTGAAAGATCATTTAAACACCTGAATATTACTGTAGTTTTTTTTTTGGTCTACTTTTCCTTTTTTTTTTTGGTCTTTTCCACTTTCCACACTCATGAAACATGCAGGATACTGAAGATATATATTACTTGAACATCACCATACCACTTTGCAAAAACAACTACCGTAAACAAAGACTAAATTCCGATCAGGCTAGCAAAGATACCCTAGCAACCGTCGGGACCCTACTTTAAACCTTCTCCGTTCCAAGTTTGTGGATGGCTTTCGGCTCCAGGAACTCGGTCTTTTCATCGATGGTCTTTGTGACGTTGTTGACCATCGCCTTGGCGACGATGTCCGTGCCGTTGCTGACGACTCCAGGAAAGAGGTAGTCCACGGGTAACGCCACTTTTCTGGCGAACCACTCGCCCATTCGAAACTCTTCACGTTTGCACATCAGCATCCTGTGAACGTAAGCACGTTGAACTAGGTACACAGAGGCAATGTACACAAATAGAAAAATAGAGACTGTTGGAAGAATATAGGTGCAGTCAGGTGTGATATATAGCCTGCAAAAAAACAAAACCATGAAGCAGACTGACAACAAAACACTGGAAACTGGAAGAGTAATGTTAATTGATATTTTTGTCTTTTTCTTTAGTTTTATCCTTTCTTTCCTTCTTTCTTCTCTTTCCTTACTTCCTTCCTCCCTTCTGTGTAAACTACAACAGTCAACAGTTACAAAGTACATTTAGCTTATATTAAAAAAAATTGTTGTAGACACACAAGGTTAAGTCTACAAATTATAATATACCAAAAAAATAAAACATTAAGAAATATGCTAACCTCCCTACATCTGTTCAATCAAAAATAATTCCCACGGTGTTGGCAAGGATGATAGTATGAGAATGAGATACCCTCTGCAGCAAGTTAGTGCAAAAAGTGTCAAGGCAACGCCCAAAATTTGCATTAAATAGGCGGCCGCTACCCCAAAAATGGCAAGCATTTTCTATTCTGTTGATTCTAAGAAAGGTCTAAGTAATCCAGGAATTCAAAGCAATCAGGTTGCAATGACCCTTAAATGTTAACAATGAATTGCTACACTGGCAAGCACATAACATCTAGGCTACCAGCTCACAAGAAGCACATGATGCAAACAATTACAATTACAAAGTCTAATATCTAATGACATCTGTTTGATGTTTGTTCATTGTTTCATAACGTCTGTTCAATATCTGATGATGCCTGTTTGACGATGCCTGTTTAACATGTCTGTTTGACGATGTCTGTTTGAGGATGCCTGTTTGGCGATGTCTGTTTGACGATGGCTGTATGACGATGCCTGTTTGACGATGGCTGTTTGACGATGGCTGTTTGACGATGCCTGTTTGATGATCGCTGTTTGATATTTCTTCGATCATGATGTCTGTTAATTGTTTGTTGATGTCTATTTGATGATGTGACATCTGTTTGATGTTTGTGTGACTGTTTCTTTTCATTGGGTCATCACTGATGTTCCATGTTTAATTGCGTCTTTTTTATGATGTTTGTTTCATGACATCTGATCTGATTTTCGTTGTTGTCTGTTTGTTAATATCTGTTGTCTGTTTGTTAATGTCTGTTGTTTGGTGGTGTCTGTTTGATGGCGTTTGTTTATTGTTTGATAACACATGTTCCTTGTTTGATTAAATTTGCTTGGGTGTTTGATGACATCTGCTTGATGTCCGTGTGATGTCTGTTCAACGATGTCTGTGTAATGATATCTTTTTCGATAGTGGCATTTTATTATTACATGACATAGTTGCTCATTCAATTTTGATGTTTGATCATGTTTGTCTGATGGCAACTTTTGGTGTCTAGTGATGTCCACTTGTTTTCTATTTTATGATGTCTGTTTGATAATGTCTACTTGATGTCTGTTTGATAATGTCTATTGGATGTTTGATGTCTGTTGGAGTCTGGTGAAGTTTGCCCGTTGAAATTGGTTTCTTTGATGAATGTCTACTTGTCATGTTATGATGGCTGGTCACTGCAGTAGGATGTCCCTTTGAGTTCTGATGAAGTCTGACAGTTGACAATGGCAGATTGAGATGATGATGATGATGATGATGATGATGATGATGATGATGATGATGATGATGATGATGATGATACCAAAACTCTAAACAGAAGCACAATTGCTCCACCTACAGGCCTCAGAGACATTGTTACAATAGCTGTACTGCTACAATAGCTATACTTACCCTGGGCGGTAGATGCTGGTTTTCTCAAATTCGAAAGCCGCCACATCATCCTCTGTTTGTCCCTAAAGTTACCAAAGAAGACAACAATTGTGACTAAGGTGTGGAAATGACCTACATGGTATTTTTTTTTTCCTTTAGTTATTTCAACATGATGAGTTGGAAAATATTTTTGTGTACAGTAATGTGGCTATGCTTGAAAGGGCGAAGTTGGGCCAAGGAGACCCGGTGAAAATGCGCTTCCACTCACTGGATGCTGCATGCATCAGCGATCCTGGGACATTTCGCCAAACTCGTTCCATACAAAATGAGGAAATGCTGCGGACATTCTGTGCAAGCTCACCATTGAGGAGTATTTAAAAAAATCCGAGCAAAAGCAAAGAAGACGCCTTACTTCCAGTTTATTTATTTATTTTAAGACATTTATAAAGCGTCATAACTAAAAAGATATTCTATGGCGCTGTACAGGAATACACGAAAATAAAGTGAAGACATAGAAAGATACAATAATAATAATAATAAACAGCAAAAACACAGAACAAGCAAAAATTAGAAAGCTTCTTTGAAGAGATGTGTCTTTAAAGGTTTTTTGAAAGCATAAAAAGAAGAGCAGACGCGAACTGCCTCTGGCAAAGCATTCCAGAGAGCAGCCCCCGAGACAGCAAAAATACAGTCGCCAAAATGTTTTGTGCCAGTGGTGGGGATATATAATAAAGTGTGAGAAATGCTCCTAATACTATATGAAGAAGAACGTTTAGAGAACAGATTAGTAAGGTAATCAGGGGCTTGCTGTTTCATACACTTGTAGACAAGACAAAGGAGTTTAAATTTAATACGTTGCTCCACTGGGAGCCAGTGCAGGCTGCAAAGGCAAGATCAGGCACTATCATATCTGTTTCTGGACAGAATTAACTTCGCTGCCTGGTTCTGAACAGATTGTAGAGGGTGAAGTGTGGAAGAAGGGAGACCTAATAAAATAGCATTACAATAGTCAATGTGAGGAATGACAAGACTAAGAACAACAGACTTACAGCTAGAAAGAGTAAGAAACTTACGAATGCGTCGGATCTTATTGAGATTTAAAGTGGCTACTCTTGTCTTCTGTGCAATATGATACTTTAAGGACATATTTAGGTCAAGTTCTACTCCCAATAATTTAACAAAGCTGCCAAATTTAATTTCAGCATCGTTGACAAATATGGAATCTGTGACTGTTTTATCATTGTAGTGCTTTGATTTGAAAATAATTGCCTCAGTTTTAGTATCGTTCATTTGTAGTCGGTTTTTGTTCATCCAGACCTTCACATTAGAGAGGGTGCTTTGCATCAGTAGGACTGCTTCTCATTCATCCACCGCATTGCCAGACTTGAAGTTTGTGTAGAACGAGTGATCATCAGCGTATACAACTACGTTGATAGTGTTGTGATCATCGTTGGCTGATGTGATGTGTTCAGCCAAGGTGCTGGAGTAGCAGTTAAATAGGACAGGACCTGCCACTGAGCCCTGTGGAACAGAAAACGGCATGTCTACAGGTGCAGATGTTGAGGAATTGACAGAGACCACACAGTCCCGGGGGTAAAGGTATGATGAAATCCAGCTGAGTACCAAGGCCGAAGTTCCGAATTTATTTTCCATCACCTTGAGCAGTGTATCATGGTCGATCGTATCGAATGCGACAGAGAGGTCAACCGCAACTACCAGCGTGGCATACTGGTGATCCATTTTCCAAAGGATGTCATTGGTCAGTTTCACTAATGCTGTTTCGGTGCTGTGATAGCGACGGAAGGCACTCTGGTATGATGGCAGCAGAGAATAGGTGTTGATGTGGGACAATAGCTGATCAACTACCGCTCGTTCCGCAAATTTCGAAATGAGCGGGAGATTACTAACCGGGCGGTAATTACGGAGAACATTGTCCAGAGATGGTTTCTTCAAGAGTGGAGTTACGTAGGCTCTCTTCCAAACTCGTGGAAATGTCCCCGACTGAAGAGATACATTGACCATATGGACGAAAGCCAGTAGTAATGTCTCCATATGTTGCTTCACCAGTGTGGAGGGAATAGGATCGGATGCACATGTAGTTGTTTTTGACTTGATGATGATTTTACGCATGTCCTCCTTACATACAGGAGAGAAGTTACTCAACAGGCTTAAACAGAGATATTTACAGCAGTCAAATGCCGGGAAGTCTTGTAGAGTGTTACGAATGGTAAGTATTTTATCAACGAAGGAAGCGAACTCCTGCGATAACTCCTGGTGATCACCGTCAGGCATAGGATTGAACTTAGTCCTCCCAGTCAAGTTATTGATCAAACGATACAACTTGGTCTGATCTGATCCACATTCAACAATTTTTTCAGATATCGCTTCCGACCTACGTTTGTTTAGCTGCTGGTTCACAAGGAGGTCCATGAAAGCCACACTGTTCCTGTCGGATTGATCATTCATGGGGATGTTAAAGTCGCCCGTTATTACGATGTGTTGTGACGTCACACAAATCCCCTCAGCAAAGTCTCCGAATTCTCGTAAGAAAATCGGGACCGTTACTGGGTGAAATTCCGAATACGGAGGGCGGTAGACCGCGATCAGGACAACAGTTAAGTCCTTATACCTGAGTTGCCATTCAGCATACTCAAAGGACTTAAGCTGACCTGAACGAAGTCGTTTGTGTTTGATGAAAGGTTTGTGAATGAGAGCTACTCCTCCACCTACCCGCCCTTGTCGAGGTGCGTCGTCGCAAACTAACCCAGCACTTTTAATGTCTGAGCGTCAGTGGCAGCGCTCATCCATGTCTCAGTCACGACACACAAATCAATCCCATCCTCAATGAAATGATCTAAGAACATCGATACTTTGTTGCAAATGGATCTAGTGTTAACAACAGCGAAGCTCAATTTATTCGAGTTTCTATTGACATGTTGAGATGGCCTACATTTAATGGGAATGAGATTGGAAGCGTTCACACCATGTTGACCGGATCGATCACGATTAGGCCTCCGGGGTGTCGCGATTGGAATAGCGAATTTCACCGAACCACCGCGATTCCCCCTAGCTGTACGACGAAGCATTCCGTTATTCTTCACAGTGAAGAAATCATAATCCGATAATCGACTGTTCAGTCTCGATGGCCGGAGGGACAAAAGATCATCCCTTGAATATATGCGACGAGTCATTATTGACAGATGGTACCCAAGCGTGATATGAAAGCATGCAATAGACAGCACAGTTATCACACACAAAGACAGAAAGGTATTCATTGAATAGTACACCTAGACGGTATTTGTCAATCCCCAGCGAACAAGACGTGGCGGTAACACGACACAGTACACTAAACAAACAGTGAGAGTCAAATCCGCGAAATGAAAGTAATCAAACCCGGGCTGAGATCATAGTAAATAACAGAAAAATACGCAGTAAGTACAGTGAAAACAGTCAAAGATTACATGAATATATACTATAAGCACGGTACATCCAAACAAAAACTGTAGTGGCAACAACAAGAACCACGACGAAGATGAAAATAACACAAAAGACGAGAGCAGAAAGATATGCTGCCGGCTGGCGCTATTACACAGTTTGCAGTTCACCCCCTCTACCCCCCCCTCCCTCCCCCACATCCACAATTCATGACAATCTGTGACACATACCTTCATCTTGTTGCACACCATGCTGCTACTGTAAGTGAATATAGATGACAGCGAAAGGAACTGCTGGCATGTCCCTCTTCATGATATGTCCTCCACAACACTGGACGATACGTCAAATCCCATCCCCCAACATTTCCCCTACTCCCCTCCCTCCCCTATTCCCCCCCCCCTCCCCTTTCCTCTCCCCTTTATTGCTGGCAATCAGTGACATATCTCCAACCTATTGTAAACCACCAAGCTGTCATTGTCTGCACCAATAGACGACTCTAAGAGGAGCTTCTTGCACCCTCCATTTCACGATAGGATATCAAGACATTGCACCTTTTATATAGTGCTCTCCTCTAAATAATTTCCTCTACATTCACAGACTGCATCCCGTACCTACTGATAATCATACCTTCAGTCTGTTGTAAAACATCATGCTTCCACTGTTTGCACCCATCGATGACACCAGGTGAAACTGCTTGCACCCTCCTGCCTTCGCAAGCTCTGCCGACTTCACGGCGTAGTCGTGATCCACCTTCCATTGGCCTTGCTGTTTGTGAAAGGTGAGTACGACAATGCTGAAAGTATTTTGATGCAGGCTTCTTTCATCTTACCAGGTGACTCAAAGCACTTGGTCAAAATTATCAGGTGGTTTGGTCTTAACTCTTAATGATATTACATCCACATAAATATTTTATGGTGTCTAATTCTTATCGATTGTGACAACACACCAAAGTATAGTACACACAGTAATGCTGACACTGCAAGCAAGAAAGAGCATGTACTGTAACACTAATTGCACTATGTTATGAAATAATGTGGTGAACGCAACACTAATTCTTTGAAGCCACGGAATGAATTTCATGGACACTTCTGTGCAAAACAAATAGCTTTAAGTTTAAGAATAATATTTTAGAGTACTAGTATAATGTGACATTTATTCTTTGATGTTACAGAATAAAGTTCATGATAGCATGTAACACTTATTGCTTTAAGTTACAGAATAATGCTATGGATGTAACACTAATTGTATAAAGTAACAAACTAGATGTCAAAGACAGTATACAACACTAATTGCTGTAGGTTAGAGGATAACATTTTAGATATTATGTTGTAGCATTAATTGTTTTAAGTTACACAATAGTGTTCTGGATAGTATGTCATGGACATTATACAAAAGTTACTGCTTTAACTTACGAAACAATGTTTTAGGCAGCGTGCAACACTCATATGCTTAGTTACAGGATAATGTTGTAGATAGTATGTTACAACACTTACCGTTTTAAGTATACACAATAATGTTCTGGATAGTATGTAACACGAAAAATAATGCTTTAAATTACAGAATAATGTTCTATATAATATGCCGTTTCTTTTTTAGATGTTGCATTTCGAAGTTTGATGAAAATGTAAAACCAACAATGGAGTATTTGCACTAGTGTCAGTATTTCTTTCGTTCGCCCTATATTGTCTCTTCTAATTTCTGGGTTCCACACTGGTCATGCAATGATGTCAATATTGTTTTAAAAGGGCAATACATTCTTCCAAAATGTAACCCTTCAAGGGGCAAAAAAATTACACGAACAGCAACTTACCTTTCCTGCTTTTCCTTTTGTCGTGCCGAGACAACAGAAGCCGACGTCCATCCCTTGGAATGCATCTTTACTCTTCTCCAGTTCATCAAAGTTGACCAAGACTTGTTCCTGGGCAAATGATAGCAAACACAATTTGTCAAGCGATACGTTGAAGACAAGAAGGCTCTCTGTCTCATCAAAAAAACTTCGCAAAAGGCACAAACTTTGAACATCGAATCTCGCATAAAATTACGTCAGACATACTCTACAACCATCGGTGAAAACAACACAAGCGGAAAGGTCGGAGGCGATTTTCTGAATAACGTCTCATGCATTTGGTGAACGTCCTCCATCCCGGAAGTTCCGGAAATCAAGCAATCCAGAAGAATTCCAGGATATGATGATGTTGTGAAAATTGCATGGGAACACTGTGCAGATGAAAGGACTGTCAAAAAATTCAATACACATTGCATTCCCCACATACAGTACCTGCATCTATTACGTGGACACGTAAAAACATGTAACATTGTAACACTTATGACAGATCTGTAAACGTTACATAATATCCAGTACATTTTGTAACACCTAACTACATTCCATTGTAGTGTAATACAAATCCAGTATTAAGTAAATATTGGACATGTTAAAACAGTCAAAACATATACTACAAAACCTGTACTCTGTAGGCCTTATTGCAGGCATGCATGCCAGTGAGAGTGAAGAGCTTTTCCGGGGCAGTACTGTCACCAATTACGTGCTGTGGTACTGTGGTGTTCAACCTAACCTTCTTACTGTCACATATTTCACGATGGTGAATCCATTTCAGGTACATTTCTTCCACATAATTGCTCTTTGGGACATTTAAAATATCGGCCATAGAGTTCCTTCAGTGGGCCAAACACGTGGTCCCCTATATACTGTGTGCCACTTACAGTACCGTACATACAGTATTATAGATCTCTGGTAAGGCTCTATGTAATTTGTTTGTGATTTACATAGAAGACACACCTGCTTACAACATTCAATTGCATTGTCATTTAAAAGACCACCATCAGGACGTTTTTACATCAACTGAGTAACTAAGTCAGTTAAGGTAATTAAAGATTATTATTGATCACTGGGAACTGCACGTGATAGTGGCACATGCATGGTTCCATTGGCGAGGGGCCAGGTTTTGAGGAGTCTCCACCTGTCCCGACTGAAATGTGGGAGAGCCTGAGAGGTCTAAGTGGAGGTGTCGCCATCAGCTTTGGGAAATTTTTTCAATATAATAGTACTGAGAAGAAATATGGTGCGACATGTGACTACTGTACTTTTTGATTGTGCAAAAGGGCAGAGCGTACTCCATCTTCACACATTTAATACTTGTAAAACTAGATTGATTCCAATAGAACAAACTTAGACTATGCAAATTTTGACAGGATTGGTCATTCGCCTGACTAGCCATGCAGATGGGGCTTATGCCCCCTGCCTCTCCCCCTTTGGACAAGCAACTGGCACATCGGACTCTGGAAAATGTTGCCTCACCCAACAAATTGTGTTCCGCCAGCTTTGCGATTGCAATAGGTTACATGTACATATGTAGCCATATATCTGTTGCCTTTTGAAAATCATTTCCTCCAAGGAAATTCATTATTCCTCATCCAATTTGGTAAATCTTTCCTTTCCTGTCTACTATTTAACTTACAATAGCAGAGTTGTTACTGATTGTTTCGTCACTGTACTCCACCTTCCTTCTCCCAAGGAGTAGAACCTTCTGGAAAATGTTCCGCTTTGCAAGCTCCTTGACAAGTTCCTTACCGACCTCCCCGGTGTAGCCGACGACGAAGGCAGACATCTTGGAGGAATGTTCTGTGGGAGCGTTCTCCTCCGTAACAGTCACCGTCTCTGGTTCCTTGGCGTCTGTCTCTTCCTTGGGTGTTTCTTCTGATGCCATGGCCTGTGACAGATAAACGGTTTCAGACAGGGGGAAAATTCCTTACTGTAGAAAAAGAGAAGGCTTGCATTTTACAATATGGACTAATATGATGCTACGCTACAGTATGAATTCATTTATGCGCTCAAAATCAGGGACGGGACGGTGATCGGAGGTGAGAAGTGGAAACTGCATTGTGCCAAACCAGCTGATAATAATTGTCCTGCCCTGTTCAAAAAAAAAAAATACACCTTCCTCGGTTAGTAATTGCATTACACACGAGATTACAAACATCAAGCAGTATGAATTTGAAAAAAAAGAGTATCATGCCATACAGCCATCTAAGTCCATGACAACAACTTTTTATGCTTTACCGCAAGAGGGATGCGCTGTCTGCAACTGGCATTTGTTCCATACAGCCCGCATTCGCACTGACAACATAGGAATAGCCTTTTCTGTATAATAGAACACTGCATGATACTGGTGCACTGCCAGCATAATGCACGCAGTACTGTGCATTGCCATGTTGCGATGAAAGTTTGGATTTTTTTTTTTTTTAATATTCAGGAAGCCCATGTCTCCACATTTGTATCTGAGTCAAAGATATACTGTATGGCCAGCTAAGGTGTGTAACTGTGTAACTTTCAAAAGAGTGTGAGCGTGAATTGCGACCCAAAGGTGTTTGACTCATGCAGTAGGCATGAGACTTGTCAATGCCAAGGCTATACACAGAAAAACTTTTGGAACTGAAGTAGTACTCTGGCTTAGTCTTCAAAATGCGTATACAAAATTTATGCATCTGGCCCCAAATAGGTAACAACCTACTTAAAAAGAGTGAGCACTGGTGGTCAACCAGACTTTTCTTTCTAAAAATCATCAAAATCTTCAATTCTCTCTTCTCACTTTTTTTATGCAGGTGTTTTTACGATGTTGCTGTATAACAGAACTGTATAAGGTGTCATGCTGCAAATCAGTGTAAATACCAACACAAATGGTAACATATTTAATGACGTGTATCCCCAGTGAGGGACTCGGGTTTGAACCTTCTGCTTGCTCCACATAAACTGAGTGCAGCTGCCATATAATCCTGTTTGGGCAAACGGCACTTTCTTTAAAGGCTGTATTGCATCACCCTAAGCTATATTTTTACCTCCCTGAAAGGAAAATTCTCAACTGGTTCTAAGTTACAGAACTCTTAGATTGCCAGCAAATTCGAAAGATGCAGAGCAACTTGTATTACACAGCGTACACAGGGATCCATTCTTTTGACTACACATGTGGAGGAATGTAAGACAGGCTGAGGGAGGGACTAGAGGTAGGTGGTTGGGAGAATTGAAAATGTCTGGAGTGATCCATTACAGCCTTTCCAGACGAACCACAGTGAGTGTTTCAGTTTCAATTTGCATTTCATATGTACTGTATACTGCACACCTATTCGCGAACTGTCACGCCATTACTGCCTTGCTACTATTTTCGTGACTTAAACCATTATGCCCTACTTCAAATTTCCCGGCGTTGTTGCACGTTGTGTCGCCATATTCACAAAGTTATGACATAGCACATGCACCACTGATACTACATGACTTTTGGAGTTGCATGTGCAATGTCAGGATACAGATATTTTGAAATTTAACCAGGCCAGTGAGTAAAATAGTATATATACGTAAAACGTCGCATTTTCTTCAACCTGTGTTCGTATTAGCGTACAGTATGTACAGTACTTCAGAACAGCGCTTTCTTGTTTGAAAATTACCTGTGTCTATATGAAGTGTCAGGACTATTTGAAACGCTGCACAACGGTTTTCCTTCAACCAACCACACAAAACGGTCTGCACAGATGTTGGTCTGTCTTGACTAAAGTAGAGATACTGTAAGTCTACAGCTGTGCAGAACACTGTGATATCATCACACTTCAAAGCATCCTCAGTCCTTGGCAATACTGCGGTTTCTACGAGTCAATAGATGCTGCTGAAGTGTCTGCCGATCAGTGGATATTGACAAGGATTTGAGCATCCGTTGAAACATGGCATGAGAATTTTGAGAAATGAGAGTGCGAATTAACAATCCGCGACCGTAGGTGACCTAAAGAAGGGCACCAGACAACTAAGTTAGAACAATTGGTATAGCCTGAGTCTATGTCTACATTTTTATCTTTTATTTTTTTCCTTAATCTCACAAAGTTATTCTGTGAAAGCAACAACTGAGAAAATGCGTGTTGAAGAAACAAAGAGATAAGCATAGAAGAGGATTCAAACCAAGGATATTGATAGTCACCGGTACCTACTGTAACGTCTAACTTTAGAGGATACAGTACGGTGCCTGACAATGACATTACTGTCTAACGTTAGGCCTACGTCATTTTGAGGTTCGATAGCCTACGTTTAAAATAGCCACATGAGGAACGACAAATTAATATGAGCATAAAGTTTGCTGCGATAGAAAGTTTCTTTATGATAGATGACCGACGCCAGCAGCCAAATACTAACTCACTTGTGATCCCAGCTGTTGCACTTTCACAACTAGTAATTAGTATGTGCTGACAAGTGACAGTGTTGTTCAATCAAGTACCAGTTCTTCGGGCTTGTACGTACACTACTACGAAACTTAGCTAGCATAGGCCAATGAAACAGTACAGTGCACCACCATCTACAGCACACCACAATCTATGCTGACGGTAGACATTGTATTCCAACCGCCGGAATGGCGTTCATGAATTATTATTTATCTCTGACGTCGAAATCTGTTCCTGAGCTTATGAATAATGAATAGAGTAATGTGTAAGTGACTGTGAACTGAACTGGCCGCGCCAAAAAATTGTTTTAGTAATGGTATCCTCAAGGCTACATGAGATAACGGGAATATAGATATATTAACATGGTGGCTACGAAAACCTGTCGATGATTTATTTTTCAAGTATAGGCCATATGGCTTAGGGGATAAAAGAGTTTAGAGACTCACTGCTGAAGCCTGCACGGTCAGACTGTTTTTGTATTCGGGCATGATTGCGTGTGGCGGCCGTTGAACCGAGCAGGCTGGCTTTCCATCAACCGCTCTCGCCCCTGCTGTAGGCCTACGCACGGTGTTTTATCATTCCATATCCTTCCCTGTCACTACTCACACTTCCCCAAGTTCCCCTACTCCGCTCGCTGTCTCTTTTTCGAATGGAACGAATTTCCGGCAGGATATAGCAAATAGACCCATCGTGTAAATTCCACATACATTTAGTAGACCCATATCGCGTTTGCATCTTAATGATTGTTCCCTGTGCATGGTATGCCTAATTTGCACACTTCCCGACGAAAGTGCTACCCAGCCAGCATTCACAACTGGGTCCCGTGTGGGCCCTTTCGGGCCAGCAGGGCCAGACTGAGTAAAGTGGAGGGCCCCAACTGAATGTGTCCGCAGTTTCTGCGATGACCCCATTTGGGGCAACTTGACCGATTGCCAAACCCATATGGGACCAACTGGTGCCTAATTCAGAAGCATATAGCCAGGATTTTCGGAGCAGGGCAGTGCACGGGGGGGGGGGGGGGGGGAGTCACAACCGTCACTGGGGCACAATTCCTAAAGTTCTCTCCCTCTCTATGTACATTCTGTACATTCATTAAAAATTTTCCACCGTTGCGTTGACCTAAAGGTCAAAGGCTGTTAAGGGTACGTAGCCAAGTTCCAATGAGTCAACGCTACTACAGCAACGTATAACGCACAATGCACAACGCTTGACTGACAT
Organism: Stichopus chloronotus; assembly: GCA_021234535.1. Taxonomy (NCBI): domain Eukaryota; kingdom Metazoa; phylum Echinodermata; class Holothuroidea; order Aspidochirotida; family Stichopodidae; genus Stichopus; species Stichopus chloronotus. Next base: position 30,249,900 of record CM037833.1, on the reverse strand, counting down.
GATTGCGTTCTAGATCCCTATGGCTTAGCCTATGGCATGAAGGGACTGCACATGAGCAGTTAAAACTTTGAACTGGTTTATTTGAGGTAAAAGTTCTAGCAAGTGATTAAGACGGGGAGTTAAGCATGTTGCCGTGTTTTTTAAAGCTACCACGGCCTCAAGGCAGACAAGTTCTGCACTGCATATCACATGGCACACGCATACCAACATGACAGAGAATGGATTTCGGGAGTCCCCCTAACGTCGCACACGTCATTATTAACTATTCATGAACGTCATTCCGGTGGTTGGAATACAATGCCTACCCTCCAGCTCCTGGCTAGGCTCTAGACATACTTTGGCCCTGTAAGGAAGGTAAAGGAGCTATCTACCACCATATTAAAGGAACCGCAAATCTTGGTTGTATGGATTAGTAGGAGCAGATTGAAGTAGGCATGCATTCATTGTTTGTATGGTCATTACTAAATTCTGCTCCCTGAAACTGACGATAGCGTCATGGTTTGGACGATTCTTTAGCAATAAAAAAACTGCAAATCACAAATTGACCTTGGTACTTCTACCAGCTGTTCATAGTTCAAACAAACTAGGGTAATTACTACTGAAAATGCCAAGAAATAATTCTCGTTTGTAATGATAAGCACGCCTTTCGATGATTTCGGAACTTGTGGATACTGATTTGACATGTTTTTGTCCCAAACACATTTATCTGTAGGCAATCATATCAGACGCGCAGGAGCTTGGCTCCTTCACTTTTGTCTATGGCAAGCGTAATGTGCAGTAATTAAAAAAAAAAACACAGATAAACTTTTTCGGACAATAATCCAATAAACTTAATATGTCCAGTGAATAGTGTATCTTGGGTAAGAAATAAAAGCAGGTGTGGCTTTTTGATGCATTATTCACTATTTTTCATTATCAGCATTTTCAGTTTATGGAATTTCAGTTTGATTATATTAACTTGATGATCGATTACTAGCCAAGCTTTTATTGTGAGATACGATGGCATGTGTTTAATCAAACTCTTGTTATAAAAAAAAATCTGATAGTCCTTCCTTTTCGAAAACCCTGTTTTTCGTTCGAAAACAACATAGTTTTTCGAAAAGTCTCGTTTTCGCTTGAATACTTGGAAAATAACTCAATTTGTCGAAAAACTCTGTTTATCGAATAACAGCTCCCTATAACTGAGTCGATAAACTTTGTTTCGGTGGCACCATGTTTTTCGAATTATTTCACATTAGGATTTCCTTATTAGACTCACTCGGTATTATTTTTTTCTTCGAACTTCATTGCAGTCCCCTAACGCATGGACCTGTACAGTTGTAATTACAGAAATTTGATTGACTTTGTTTAATCAATAATCACTGTCGTAGCCAGAATTTTTTGAACAGCTAGAAGGGGGGGGGGGGGGGTCAAAACGTGAATGGTCGACTAGTCAAAGAAGCATATAGACGAAAGGGGAGTAAGAGTCAGGGGATGTGAGGAACACATTTCATTCAAGAGTATTTAATAGATATCAAGATCTGTAAATAACAAAAGTCATACTCTAAGCGAAACTTCAACATCAGTTGGTACGTAGCACACGAAAAAGGGTTGGACAAAATACTTGCCAGATCACAGGAAATATCACTTTTCTCATGTCTCTTTCAAAAGTAACAAATTTTATTCGAGAGGATTTTAAAGAAAGCCGAATTACATGGTTATTCAGATCTCGGAGAGAGCAGGATTTTGCCAAGGGGTTCGATTTGGAAGCAAAGACTATAGGAGGGCAGAGGGCCGACAATCGGACGCCACTATCAGTTGGCGATTTGTTTAGAAGAAAACTTTGGCTTCACAGCCCATTCACTCCCCCACCCCCTCTCTAGATGAACGGATGTTATAGACGGATATGGTATAAGCTACATGAACACAATAATGTCCGCAACTCACTTCTCAATTAACGAGGAAAAATCAAACACATACTCATAAAAATTATCTAGGGGACGTCATGATAAGAAAAAAATTAAACAAGAGGGCAATCCACGGAGTTACGTATCTCATCGCCAACATGAACATTGATTTCAATACAGGGCCTGCACATGGCAATTTGTAACAGTTTATTGCTAAGTACTTACAAAACTTTAAGTTAATTGGTTTGATAGTTCTCAAGATATGCTGGAAATACAAATTTTGGGGCAAAATTGGCTTCTTTTTTTCTAAAATCAGCAAATTTGACTCGATTTCACATTACAGTAATATTATGTTGAACAATGTGTTCTCAGGTAAGTACTTACAAAACTTTAAGTTAATTGATCTAATAGTTCTCAAGATATGCTGGAAATACAAATTTTTGGGCAAAATTGGCTTTTTTTTTCTCAAAAATCAGCAAATTTCACTCTCCTTACTACAAAAGTGATATACTGTACCTTGAAATTTTTCATTATCAGGTAAGTTTTTGCAAAATTTTGCATTAAATGCTCAAATACTTCTCAAGATTTGCTGGAAATAGCAATTTGGGGCAAAATAGACTTTTTTTCTCAAAAATCAGCAAATTCGACTCGATTTACCATACAACTAATACATCTTGTACGTATTGGCATCATGCACAACCTTACCAAGTTTCAACTTAATCGCCCATATGCTTTTCAACTTATTCTGGAAAAACCACAATTTGGACAGGTCTGGACGCACACACAAACACACCCACCCACCACCCACCCACACGCGCGCACGCACGCACACACATTGCCACGGACACGTTTTCATTTATACCACCCAACAGGGCCCTCCTGTACCCATGGTCACTCTACCATGGGGTACCCCTGGGGTGTCGCTACTCATCCACTCCAAGCGTTTTCATGGCAACCATGCTCCCATGGGTGCATAATACAATATATAGCTCCACTAGCCAAGTGACTACAATATCTCATCTAGCCCCTATAGGGCGATGAGATAAAAATAAAGGTTTTCCTCTCTACTAGGGCACTTTATGACAGAATTTGCCATTGGCAGATCTTTTTTTTTTTTCCACAAGTATATTAAGGAGGTATAATCATACCCGATTTCGGGAACAAGGCGAGTCAAAACGGTTAAAATGTATGTCACCACTACTTATCCTTTAAAAAAATTAAGTTATAGTGTAATACGGGAATACAGTAATATATGCCTCTACCTCAGTTGGGCACCCATTTGGACTAGATGTGGGGGGGGGGGGTAGTCTTGTGTTAAGACGATGGTAGTATTTTCTTCTTCCTTTACTCATACCATACAGTTCTACTAACTCATTCATACAGCACGCGTCTCAATACGCTGTAAGAGTCGATCAATGCCCAATCATCGTCTTGTCAGATTCCTCACAGCGTGTTTATGATTTTTATTGAAATCAGGCCATTTTCCTTCCAATAATGGAAGGAACCAATCACATTACCGCAAATGAAAAAAATGACTATTCATTATGACGTGGCACATTACAATCCACACATCATGTCAAGACGTGTCTACCTCAGGCCAATTTTTCTGTGCATTGCACGTTGACAGTATGTGATTGACACAGCGTGGATATGAATAGTGAACGTATGGGCTGTGTCTTATTTCACTACGTACACACCCACGACAAAGGAGTTATCCAAGACTTAGTGACCGAAAGCAACTCAAGGATAACAGTTCAGAACAGAAGGGGCCGTACAAGGGAGTAGCGGTAATAACAGGTGTTGTTGGAATGTGGACAGGAAAAGGGGAAAGATTCACTAAGTCTTGACCAAGACTAGGGGGGCGGGGGGGGGGGGGGTTGCAAACTGTAGGAACACATCATCATAGCTGAGCACCACCATCAATTGGACGCGTAGTGTATAGATCTTTGATAGAAACGCTGCTTTTAGAACCCCCCAAAAAAATCACTTACCTTGCACTGAGAGTATATTGTAAATAATTCTCGATATGCGAAATATTCTCTTAGTAAATTTTAACTCGATGTTAACATGGTGTTTACCTTACCAAAGTGCACCAGTTGCCAGTATATGCTGCCAATCGGACTCAAGTTACCTTGCATGTAAGCGGCTTACACTTGCATAGTGGAGACAAGCAATCAGAGCAACGATGATTAGGTTATATTTACCCTGGTATTTATCTTCGAAAGTCTGGATGGATGCTCTGTGGTTTCGTTACGTTAGATTGTATTCAACCCGCGTCTTAGCCCATTTTTCGTGTTGCTCATGAACTTCCCTGCATGTTTATGCGAGCACCGCGTTGTGCAAACTGGCGGGGCCTATATGAGATCATGCATAGCGCCATAGGACAAGTTTAGGCCATCTTAAATAGCACATACAGGCCTGTCATCAGCCAGGGTCACGAAGACTGTGCCCTTACCCCCCATGCCAATCACTGTGCCCCCCCCCCTCCCGGTGGAAAATCGATAAAAGAAATATTTTTCCACCAATAAGGGGGGTCTCTTGTGTGACTTACAATCATACAGCAAAAATCATAGCAAACTAATAATGAATGCATTTTGTTCTCTGTCGTTTTTTAAGTTCTGTAAAATTCAAAAACTACACTCGTTTCATACGAGGTGGTTATGTAAAGGCTCAACAATAATCTATTCATCTTTCGATTGTGTGGCCATGATTCTAAAGAAACTCGATATTTAAATGAATCGATAGCATAAGAAGTTGTTTTCTCTTTGTTGATGTTTGGAAGATGCAACATCATATTGCCTGTAGCGACAATTATTTGAGACAATTCTAATGAGGTCACCCCTCAGCCTCAGTTAGACCGTGATTTCACCAAGAACGATGACAGAGTGTAATTTCAAGTTATACCAATTCCCACCCCCCCCCCCCTTCCAAAACGTTCCTAGCCGACCATGTGGGGTTTCTACAAGAGTTAATGGGCGTCAGCAAAGCCAAATATTCTGCGATCTATCGGCGTATTTTTTTTTTTTTTTTTTTGCACTCCGCAACAAGTGGAGGTGGCGCTCTGCTCAATCCACAACTCTATCACGATGTAAGTGACCATAAGTCCCATTTGAGCCCCCTCCCCTTTCATCAGTCTAAGAAAAGTGCTACTCCGTCGCCACTGATCATTCCCACGTGAGGATTCCTGAGGTGTTTGTCCCCTCCCAGTGACAGTTCCTCGCTAGACCCCAGCATATACAGTACTTCCATTGCCATCTTATGGGGAAGAATTCCCAGACAGTGCTGATCGGGCTTTCAAGTCTGGTAGCCTACAAGGCACAATGGCTTCCGATTATCATGGAGAATTGAATACTGCGTTTTTCTTTTCCTTTCCTTTCTTTTCTTTTATTTTTGTTTTCTTTTTTCTTTTTGTTTCCATTTTCTCTTTATTTTTTGTATTCACGTTTTCATTTTAAAGGTTGAATAGGGGTGGCCCCTTGTGCTACCGTTGTATGTGCCAGTGACAATAATCATAATGTTGCTTACGGTACGTAATGAACCACAGATTATTAATCAGTAAATCAAGGATTACTATAGGCTGTTAATCAGTAAGTCCAGATTGTTACATCACATACATCACTTCACTCTCACACACTGCGGTACGTGACGAATAAGAGCGCAAACGATTAGATTTTAACTAAAAATAAATCAGATCTAATTAGACAGATTTAATTAAAAATGAAACGGACATATTTTAATTAAACCAATGTAGATTTTAATCACGCATTATCAGTATCACACAGATCAATCACAATTAATTGTTAATAAATGATTAAAGATTACCAGTCTGCTGTTAGTACTCTTCTGGGCAAATAGGAAAGAACAGCTCAAACAAACAAAAAAGATAAATGAGTATAGTGCCCTCACAAAACTTTTAGTTGAACTTACTTTATCGGTAGGCATTGTATTCCAACCGCCGGAATGACGTACATGAATATTTAATAAATGACGTGGCCACGTTAGGGGGACTCCCGAAATCCATCTCTTCCGTCATGTTGGTATGAGGGCGCCATGTGATATGCAGTGCAGAACTTGTCTGCCTTGAGGCCGTGGTAGCTCTATGGTCCAACCATGGAGCTACAACATCCGATGATGGTCCAACAAAGTATAGTTTATGTCGATCTACTCGTTTACAATCGTAAGTGCAGGACAGAACCTTTTGCGCTCAGACGAGGGTTACCCGATTGAGGTTGCAACTGGGGATCGCGGTCAGACTTAAAGGGTGGAAAATGCACATTAATAGTTTGTAGCGAATTTGTAGCCATTAACCAATATTTTCAAATAGTAAAAACACGGCACCATGCTTACATGTGCGTAGGCCTACAGCACGGTATGAGAGCTCATTTAATTTAAGGGAAAGCCAGCCTGCTGGGTTCAACGGCCGTCACACGCAATCATGCCCGAATACCAAAACAGTCTGACGGTGCAGGCTTCAGCCGTGAGTCTCTAAACTCTTTAATCCCCTAAACCATATGGTCTATAATTGAAAAATAAATCCTATACTTGAAAAATAATCATCAACAGACTTTCGTAGCCACCATGTTAATATATCTATATTCCCGTTATCTCCTGTAACCTTGAGGGATACCATTATTAAAACAATTTTTTGGCGCGGCCAGTTCAAAGTCACTTACACATTACTCTATTCGTTATTCATAAGCTCAGGAACAGATTTCGACGTCATAGATTAATAATTCATGAACTTCATTCGGGCGGTTGGAATACAATGCGTACGTCATCATCCCCTAGAGGGTTGTACCTATGTACATATAGCCCCACATTTATCGTTATCATGAGAAGGCCACGAATCATTAGTCCCCACTATAATGACATCCATGCGTGCGAGCACTGTGTTTTTTTTCAGCGTAAATAACGGTTTCGACTTTGGTTAGTGAGCCCCATTGTGTATATTTGCTTCAAATATGAAGACAATTATCTGTGCGTCTTAAAATAAATAAACCGAATTCCATAACTTGTAGAATTAATATTCCTGGATGAAGTTTGTTTAGTTGCAGTCTACACGTTGTTTGTGGTTACGAATAACATATTTCCTTCAGATCCTTTAATAAAGGTTATCTCATGCTAGCACGCATCGATGTCATCATAGTAAGGCCTCATTCTTCCTCTGGCGTTTTTGTACTGGGCGTGTTCCTTCAGTGAAACCCTTACCATGCATCATAACATATCAGGATTAACTGTAGGCCTATATGAACACCTCTATAGTCAGCTATGTCGTAAGTTGTAGTGATTGCAAGTCTTACCAGTAGTGAAAACTTAATGATGGATTTAAAAATCACTGATTTTAGAGATAGGTGTCTTAGAATATGTTACAAATATTGTAAAAACTAAGGGATTGGGTTTTTGAGGTAGGCGACCTGTACAGGACACCAAACATATTGAAAAGCTAACACGTATAGTAACGGTGCATCATATGTAGTCGTTGAACCTTTCGGCTACAAGGACTTTTAATATAAGCTATTGCAGATGTCTTTTCTTTTACTTCATTCATCACCTAGAATCATTTCACACAACAGTATTTCTAGTTTTCTGTCAGTTTAGGTTCATTGTTCACAGAAAAGGCTTCTGTTTTTATTGAGACCTTTCCTATCAAATGATGATTACATGAAATATAGAAACGAATTGATCACATAATGGGAACTCATTCATTTACAAAACACAAATTGGAGCCACGAAAAAAATCCTTTGTTTAAGGGGGGTGGGGTTTAGTCGTCTTGATCATGTAAACTAAAAAAGCGTCTATAAAAACGTTCAAAGTTGCGTTATGCACCTTTTAAAATATATTGTGTTACCACTTGCCTGCAATAACGGCTTGTGACCTGATTTGGGAATTAAAAGAAGGATATAATCATTAAAAAATAAGGGAACAAAATTGACCTCTCCCAACTAAAGTTAAAACCTCATGGTCAGGGTATGGTAACTTGAAAGTACCGACATAAATAGTCACCTCAATAGTCAGCTATATCGTAAGTTGTAGTGATTGAAATTCCTACCAGTGGTGAAAACTTAATGATGGATTTACAAATCACTTCCTTTAGAGATAGGTGTGTAAGAATATCTTTAAAATATTGTAAAAACTAAGGGATTGGGTGTTTGAGGTACGCGACCTGTACAGGACACCATACATATTGGAAAGCTAACACGTATAGTAACGGTGCATCATACGTAGTAGTTGAACCTTTCCGCTACGAGGACTTTTAATATAGGCTATTCCAGATGTCTTTTCATTTACTTCATTCATCACCTAGAATCATTTCTCACAACAGTATTTCTAGTTTTCTATCCGTTTAAGTTCATTGTTGACAGAAAAGGCTACCGTTACTGTGTACTGCTATTATTCGCCAGCGTCTATTGCTGCTGCCATCCTATAACAATCAGTTCACCATGAAACGAGGACAATAGTCACGTATTGTTCGTAGCGTATGACCCCTCCCCCCTTAAAAGGCTCAATGAAAAGGAAAAAAAAAAACTTTTTGAAGAAAATAAAATACCTGATGAATATTCATTGCAAACTGCTTCTCTTCTCAAAACAAACGTTTGATTCTAAAGGTAAATGAATTCGGTCTCAATAAAAACAGAAGCCTCGGAGACTTACGTCTCCGAGGCTTCTGTTTTTATTGAGACCTTTCCTATCAAATGATGATTACATGAAATATAGAAACGAATTGATCACATAATGGGAACTCATTCATTTACAAAACACAAATTGGAGCCACGAAAAAAATCCTTTGTTTAAGGGGGGTGGGGTTTAGTCGTCTTGATCATGTAAACTAAAAAAGCGTCTATAAAAACGTTCAAAGTTGCGTTACGCACCTTTTAAAATATATTGCGTTACCACCTGCCTGCAATAACGGCTTGTGACCTGATTTGGGAATTACAAGAAGGATATAATCATTAAAAAATAAGGGAACAAAATTGACCTCTCCCAACTAAAGTTAAAACCTCATGGTCAGGGTATGGTAACTTGAAAGTACCGACATAAATAGTCACCTCAATAGTCAGCTATATCGTAAGTTGTAGTGATTGAAATTCCTACCAGTGGTGAAAACTTAATGATGGATTTACAAATCACTTCCTTTAGAGATAGGTGTGTAAGAATATCTTTAAAATATTGTAAAAACTAAGGGATTGGGTGTTTGAGGTACGCGACCTGTACAGGACACCATACATATTGGAAAGCTAACACGTATAGTAACGGTGCATCATACGTAGTAGTTGAACCTTTCCGCTACGAGGACTTTTAATATAGGCTATTCCAGATGTCTTTTCATTTACTTCATTCATCACCTAGAATCATTTCTCACAACAGTATTTCTAGTTTTCTATCCGTTTAAGTTCATTGTTGACAGAAAAGGCTACCGTTACTGTGTACTGCTATTATTCGCCAGCGTCTATTGCTGCTGCCATCCTATAACAATCAGTTCACCATGAAACGAGGACAATAGTCACGTATTGTTCGTAGCGTATGACCCCTCCCCCCTTAAAAGGCTCAATGAAAAGGAAAAAAAAAACTTTTTGAAGAAAATAAAATACCTGATGAATATTCATTGCAAACTGCTTCTCTTCTCAAAACAAACGTTTGATTCTAAAGGTAAATGAATTCGGTCTCAATAAAAACAGAAGCCTCGGAGACTTACGTCTCCGAGGCTTCTGTTTTTATTGAGACCTTTCCTATCAAATGATGATTACATGAAATATAGAAACGAATTGATCACATAATGGGAACTCATTCATTTACAAAACACAATTTGGAGCCACGAAAAAAATCCTTCGTTTAAGGGGGTGGGGTTTAGTCGTCTTGATCATGTCAACTAAAAAAACGTCTATAAAAACGTTCAAAGTTGCGTTATGCACCTTTTAAAATATATTGTGTTACCACCTTGCCTGCAATAACGGCTTGTGACCTGATTTGGGAATTACAAGAAGGATATAATCATTAAAAAATAAGGGAACAAAATTGACCTCTCCCAACTAAAGTTAAAACCTCATGGTCAGGGTATGGTAACTTGAAAGTACCGACATAAATAGTCACCTCCATAGTCAGCTATATCGTAAGTTGTAGTGATTGAAATTCCTACCAGTGGTGAAAACTTAATGATGGATTTACAAATCACTTCCTTTAGAGATAGGTGTGTAAGAATATCTTTAAAATATTGTAAAAACTAAGGGATTGGGTGTTTGAGGTACGCGACCTGTACAGGACACCATACATATTGGAAAGCTAACACGTATAGTAACGGTGCATCATACGTAGTAGTTGAACCTTTCCGCTACGAGGACTTTTAATATAGGCTATTCCAGATGTCTTTTCATTTACTTCATTCATCACCTAGAATCATTTCTCACAACAGTATTTCTAGTTTTCTATCCGTTTAAGTTCATTGTTGACAGAAAAGGCTACCGTTACTGTGTACTGCTATTATTCGCCAGCGTCTATTGCTGCTGCCATCCTATAACAATCAGTTCACCATGAAACGAGGACAATAGTCACGTATTGTTCGTAGCGTATGACCCCTCCCCCCTTAAAAGGCTCAATGAAAAGGAAAAAAAAAACTTTTTGAAGAAAATAAAATACCTGATGAATATTCATTGCAAACTGCTTCTCTTCTCAAAACAAACGTTTGATTCTAAAGGTAAATGAATTCGGTCTCAATAAAAACAGAAGCCTCGGAGACTTACGTCTCCGAGGCTTCTGTTTTTATTGAGACCTTTCCTATCAAATGATGATTACATGAAATATAGAAACGAATTGATCACATAATGGGAACTCATTCATTTACAAAACACAAATTGGAGCCACGAAAAAAATCCTTTGTTTAAGGGGGGTGGGGTTTAGTCGTCTTGATCATGTAAACTAAAAAAGCGTCTATAAAAACGTTCAAAGTTGCGTTACGCACCTTTTAAAATATATTGCGTTACCACCTGCCTGCAATAACGGCTTGTGACCTGATTTGGGAATTACAAGAAGGATATAATCATTAAAAAATAAGGGAACAAAATTGACCTCTCCCAACTAAAGTTAAAACCTCATGGTCAGGGTATGGTAACTTGAAAGTACCGACATAAATAGTCACCTCAATAGTCAGCTATATCGTAAGTTGTAGTGATTGAAATTCCTACCAGTGGTGAAAACTTAATGATGGATTTACAAATCACTTCCTTTAGAGATAGGTGTGTAAGAATATCTTTAAAATATTGTAAAAACTAAGGGATTGGGTGTTTGAGGTACGCGACCTGTACAGGACACCATACATATTGGAAAGCTAACACGTATAGTAACGGTGCATCATACGTAGTAGTTGAACCTTTCCGCTACGAGGACTTTTAATATAGGCTATTCCAGATGTCTTTTCATTTACTTCATTCATCACCTAGAATCATTTCTCACAACAGTATTTCTAGTTTTCTATCCGTTTAAGTTCATTGTTGACAGAAAAGGCTACCGTTACTGTGTACTGCTATTATTCGCCAGCGTCTATTGCTGCTGCCATCCTATAACAATCAGTTCACCATGAAACGAGGACAATAGTCACGTATTGTTCGTAGCGTATGACCCCTCCCCCCTTAAAAGGCTCAATGAAAAGGAAAAAAAAAACTTTTTGAAGAAAATAAAATACCTGATGAATATTCATTGCAAACTGCTTCTCTTCTCAAAACAAACGTTTGATTCTAAAGGTAAATGAATTCGGTCTCAATAAAAACAGAAGCCTCGGAGACTTACGTCTCCGAGGCTTCTGTTTTTATTGAGACCTTTCCTATCAAATGATGATTACATGAAATATAGAAACGAATTGATCACATAATGGGAACTCATTCATTTACAAAACACAAATTGGAGCCACGAAAAAAATCCTTTGTTTAAGGGGGGTGGGGTTTAGTCGTCTTGATCATGTAAACTAAAAAAGCGTCTATAAAAACGTTCAAAGTTGCGTTATGCACCTTTTAAAATATATTGTGTTACCACCTGCCTGCAATAACGGCTTGTGACCTGATTTGGGAATTACAAGAAGGATATAATCATTAAAAAATAAGGGAACAAAATTGACCTCTCCCAACTAAAGTTAAAACCTCATGGTCAGGGTATGGTAACTTGAAAGTACCGACATAAATAGTCACCTCCATAGTCAGCTATATCGTAAGTTGTAGTGATTGAAATTCCTACCAGTGGTGAAAACTTAATGATGGATTTACAAATCACTTCCTTTAGAGATAGGTGTGTAAGAATATCTTTAAAATATTGTAAAAACTAAGGGATTGGGTGTTTGAGGTACGCGACCTGTACAGGACACCATACATATTGGAAAGCTAACACGTATAGTAACGGTGCATCATACGTAGTAGTTGAACCTTTCCGCTACGAGGACTTTTAATATAGGCTATTCCAGATGTCTTTTCATTTACTTCATTCATCACCTAGAATCATTTCTCACAACAGTATTTCTAGTTTTCTATCCGTTTAAGTTCATTGTTGACAGAAAAGGCTACCGTTACTGTGTACTGCTATTATTCGCCAGCGTCTATTGCTGCTGCCATCCTATAACAATCAGTTCACCATGAAACGAGGACAATAGTCACGTATTGTTCGTAGCGTATGACCCCTCCCCCCTTAAAAGGCTCAATGAAAAGGAAAAAAAAAACTTTTTGAAGAAAATAAAATACCTGATGAATATTCATTGCAAACTGCTTCTCTTCTCAAAACAAACGTTTGATTCTAAAGGTAAATGAATTCGGTCTCAATAAAAACAGAAGCCTCGGAGACTTACGTCTCCGAGGCTTCTGTTTTTATTGAGACCTTTCCTATCAAATGATGATTACATGAAATATAGAAACGAATTGATCACATAATGGGAACTCATTCATTTACAAAACACAAATTGGAGCCACGAAAAAAATCCTTTGTTTAAGGGGGGTGGGGTTTAGTCGTCTTGATCATGTAAACTAAAAAAGCGTCTATAAAAACGTTCAAAGTTGCGTTATGCACCTTTTAAAATATATTGTGTTACCACCTGCCTGCAATAACGGCTTGTGACCTGATTTGGGAATTACAAGAAGGATATAATCATTAAAAAATAAGGGAACAAAATTGACCTCTCCCAACTAAAGTTAAAACCTCATGGTCAGGGTATGGTAACTTGAAAGTACCGACATAAATAGTCACCTCCATAGTCAGCTATATCGTAAGTTGTAGTGATTGAAATTCCTACCAGTGGTGAAAACTTAATGATGGATTTACAAATCACTTCCTTTAGAGATAGGTGTGTAAGAATATCTTTAAAATATTGTAAAAACTAAGGGATTGGGTGTTTGAGGTACGCGACCTGTACAGGACACCATACATATTGGAAAGCTAACACGTATAGTAACGGTGCATCATACGTAGTAGTTGAAGCCTTTCGGCTACGAGGACTTTTAGTATAGGCTATTGCAGATGTCTTTTCTTTTACTTCATTGATCACCTGAATATTCATTGTAATCTGTATTTCTTCTGAAATTATGTGTTTTATTCAAAGATATCTAAATTCAGTTTCAATAAAAACAGAAGCCTAAAACTCGTTGGTTGAACAATGCGATTTTCAGAACACCGCACACTGATTTAATGTTCATCAAGTCATATCTTTAACGTCCTAAAAGCTTAATTTATTCTAAAGTTAAAAGAAAAGGGTTACGTTTTTTTTTCAGTTGGAAAGATTGTTACGCATTGATGGCACCTTGCTTCAGTGTAGTAGCATGATACTTAATGTCACGGAAATAAAGACAAATTAATATTATATATCACAGACTGTATGCCAAGAAAGTTTTGCGCCCAGCAACTAAAGTCCCCTTACCACAATAACCAATTTATTTCATGGAGCAACGTTTCTTGCGAGCAAGGTACCAAACCTTTCCTTTAGTACTAAAAAAGTCACAATTTTCTTAAAACAAATACAGAGGGTAACTTATGTCAAATTATATCAGACTATAATTGGCTTCTCGAGCCCTTTATCGAAACAAATATACTAGGCATTCCACAGAGTTGAAATTGTCATCAATATCGTTTTTCCATCAATATCGATTTTGCATTTAAACTCAAAGCAAGTCCTTCTGTTAGGTGGAATCTGTCTAATCTGAACAAAGAACAACGAATCGCTATTATTTTCTCTCTTCAAGTAAGTGTTACTTCTCCTATTTTTTTTTTTTTTCACGAACCAACTATTGATAGTCATTCACTTGATCTTGCTTACTGTTATTAATAACCTGATGATGGAAGCTGAGCTTCCGAAAACATAAAGTGTTTTCATTATAATCTTTGGGTAGGCCTACATTGTAAATACATTGACGTTTGCCATCAAACCACTGATGTCATGTTATTATCAGGACTTGTCCTTCGAAGAACATTCATAATATCATTTCCCATCATTATTGGACAGGCCTACAGCATAGTATCATACTGTACTGTCTTCCAAACCAGCATATAATTCACATTCAGAAATTATCATTAAAAGAGCATGATGAATATTCAAACTTATTTAATGATCTAGCAAGTCTCAAAACATTTTTGAAGAAGTTGAAAACTCCCATAAACACTATCCATAACCCAAACAGTGGCAAGTTACAGATCATACCTTCGAAGATGAAACATTTTTGTTTCTACTTTTAAGATTTAAATGAAAATATTTTACTATATTTAAACGAATTAGAAGCTTACATCCTTACATTTGAGACCTTCTCCTCCCCTGAACATAATGCTATATATCAAAGGCCTAAAATTTATCCCCCCCCCTGCGTTCCAATGTTCTTACTTTTTGATGAACTTGATAATTGTAGGTTATTTCCAACCCCCCCCCCCCTTCAGGAATTCGGCCACAGTGGTATCACTCTAAATCAGTAAGTCAGTAAAGATCGTACTAAGCAACACAACTTCTAACAGTCTACCACCCCAGCCCCTCAGCTCTAGTACAAAAACAAAATCGAAAGAATAATCGACGATCGCACAAAGACCCATTTGGAACAAAACATCCACCTTTTCCGCTAAGGTAAATCCAACATAAATCAGACTTTTAGGCTCTCCGAAATTCACATTTGGCTCATCAAATATTCTTCTACAACTACTTCCTAGATGTTGATAAACTGGTTTCCATAAAGCGTTGCACACTGGCATCAGATACAAAACGCCCAAATTCCACCTACGATTTAATCAGATTCTTGTTTTCCTTTCTACCCAACTGCGAAATCCAAATTCACTGCAAACACTATCTGAGCGATACCTGTAACGCTGCAGGCTTCCCTTTAAGTAACCTGAATATTCTCCAGGGTACAAACTGCAAATTAAGTCAGTATACTGATAATAAATGATATATGACGCACCCACACACATACACAAAAACTACACCGACATTAACATAAAAAATTCTTACCTTGAAAGCTGGTGCTTCATGAAACTGACGTCTCGAAATTGATATTTCTTAATATAGTCTTTCTTTCGTATACTCTTTTCTAAAGGCAAAACACCGTGCCTTTGCCTTCAAAATCTCTGTAATGCGTTTAGTAGAGCCTGTCCCAGTGCAGCTTTCCTTGGTGTCACTTCGGAAAACAAACTTTAACTTAACGTAACTTAATGCACTTAAAACTACCATTCCGTTGCTCGATGGGCACAACTGCAATATCTTCATTGCCTCTCTCTCTCCGATGTTCCGTCCGATATTTTCGTCAAGATTGACAACACAAAAAAGAGAAAGAAAAAATCGTCCCGTCCTTTGCTATGGGAGAATTTCCCTTACCAGTATAGCTGACGCTGATTAGCAAATTCTGAATTAGCATTGGTGCTAAATGTAACCCATCTCGACTTGCTCTTAAAATCCCTGGTTGCCCTCTGTAGCTCTCATGCCCTCAATTTTGACAACGCAATAAGCGATTTTTACATTTCAGGGAATTTAACATGAAACCTTACAAGGATAACAACTCGGTAGTAGTTAGTAGATCCAGGAAGGTGCTGAACGCCAGCTGGTAAAATGTCAAGCCGCTACAACGCATTCCCAAAAACGTGGTAAATATGCAGAAACTCTTCTCCCCCTAATCCGCATTCCTTTCTACTCTCACTTTCATTATCTTACAGGCGAATTGCTGCAGCTTGTTTTTAAGAATGCAGTGCAACTGTCGACAATCCCCTTTCGAAGGGGTAATCCAGAGGATAGTTTTGCTTTGAAAAGAAAAGAAGGAAAAGAAGGTCACGCGTAGCTCATCCACATTCCCTTGCAGGAACTTTCGTGAGGGTGATGAAAGGGAGGGGGGGGGGGGATGAATCTTTATCATTATACATATGTATCTAGCTATATGTCCCCTGTTCTTAAAGTCCTTTTGATATGAAACTAGAAAAGAGCTGGTTTTGTTCAAAATTTGAAGAGTGAAACTCAGAAGAAAATCAGTTAGAATTTTGTTGACATCTGTCACCGTTTTCGACATCCTCTTTTTGTTTGATGAAAAGATATCATGATAACGTGGGGATGTGCGCAGCTTCATTATTATTTAGTGAAAATTTTTATGTTTTGCAAGTGATATCAATATTATATTACGACGGAAACACATGCTACAAAAAAAAATCTACCAAAAAAAAAAAAAACCACACACACATAAAGAATATCCTTGAAATGAGGGATAACATCAGACATATAATTCGAGTCCCTCTCCTGAAGTCATATATTTGCATACTCAGCCAATGCTCATTTACGATGCAATTATAGGACAGGAATTCTGTGTCTGTAAAATCGTTCAATATTCTATAAGACTTGGTGACATTTTTAAGGTTCTTAATGAATAATACAGACAATACATCACTAAATGTATTTTTCATATCTCACAACAGTTGTTCCTTTTTTAATGAGGACGCAGCCCCTATAATAACTAGATCAGTCGGAGTACCCATAAGTCAAGAGACAGAAAACAAGCTGAGTAAGGAATCAAATTGATCAGATTAACACCAGCTTCATCCCAGGCTGTCCAATATCGGAATCAATGTCACCAGAAACTCATAAATTAGTAGATCTCATAAGAACGACTTGAGGAATTTCTCATATCCCAAAAGTCTTGGGTGAATGTCATAAGAATATATTGCGAGAATCTCGCGAGGATTTCTTATAAGGGCGATATTTTCACTAGACCCGTGCAAAACATCTATCCAAGGGGGTTAGATTTGTCTGGGGTAGAGGATAAAAATCTTAGAATATCGTTAAGCTAGACTCTTATCTAGTTTTTCAAAATGGATGGAATATTTGCGCAGAAGTGCGCATCCTCGGAAATCTCTTCTAATATTACTGAAAATTGTGACAAAGACAACAGTATGTTTGTACTAGGAATATAAGGGGCGCTATATCTTTCCTACAACTGTTGCTTAACCTCCAGTAACCCTGGATGATAGGCCTTTGTGTCAATTCATGAGAGATTTCAGCTTTAGAATGTCGGAACAGATGCTTTTACTCCATTCGTAGTAGCTCTATGGTTATACGATAGTGCTACGATACGGTTTCTTCTACCCTTACACAGAGCAGTTGTGTAAAGGTATTAATTTACTCGCGGTTAATACTTTACCTTTTAGGAGAATTGGCTGTTACCAGTCAGTTGTGAAAATGGAGTTTACCCCGTCACACGCTAACGCTTTGATACGGATGCAATTTAAATACACAGCAGTTACGTAACTCACACACGTGACACATTTGATGCATTTTTTAGGCCTTGCAAAATACAAATGGCACTACAGTATATTCAGTTCATAGAGTTTCAACAAGGGTTCCATACTTGGTCAAAGCGAAACAAAGTTATGCACGATTTGTGTGAAGGTAAGTTTGGTGCTACTATGTCCTACATTCAAAGACGACAGGCTAATTCTCTGTTAGTAAAGGTTGCATGGCTTTCTTAATTTCTCTACTTACCTTGTGTGTAACACGATATTTTTATTTTTGATATCACGTAGAGAGAACGCGTCTTGTGTGTGTGGTAATTTCCGCTAGGTGTTTAGGCCAAAATTCATGCGTAATACAGATGCCGATATACACGTGAAATAAATTACTTTTAAGATGCTTGAGGTAAAAAAATTAAGGCACATGTAAATGACTAATTAATCCTTACTGTTGGGGGAGCACGTGGTAGCCACGACAACGATTTAGATTCTCTACAGATACTTCTCTCCAACAAATAAACGTTTCTCATCCCAGCGACAAGTTCATTTGAATAAAAAAAGTGAGTTTTTGTATCTCATCCCTATCGTTGCCCATAATCATTCTCTCTTTTACATGTAGCATGGAGGTACTATGAGTCGATCACCTAACAAACATTTTAATCCTAAAAATATAAAACATAATATATTTAACTTGACAGAAGAACTCCTAAATTTGCCCTTTCATTCTAATACCTTTTGCTTGTGTTAAAAATGAGTAATTACTTGGAAATAGGTCTTAAATTTAACGTGGCCCTACATAACACTAGGCTTATGATGAAACCTTGAGTCGATCACGGCAGAATAAGATCTATCAAAATACTGCTTATTATCAAATAAATACATAATAATGTCAAAGACGATAAAATTGTGTCTTCTATCCAAACGCTGAATGAGAGTCTTACCGAAGACATTCTGGTCGCAATTTTGGTACGATTTGAAATATGATAGTCAGCAACGTTGCTGAAACCTACAAATTTGACTGTGAGTAAAATTTTTCATGGAAATGAAAAATAACTAGGCAAATACTTAATATTTAGATGTTCTAAATTGAAGTAAATATGATGTAGGCGGTGCTTACTTTGGAATTCCTTTGCGTCCACACGGCCTCACTTGAGTTTAAAATGCATTGATTGACTCAAAGTACCGATAAACTGACGGTACACGTACTATATGTATTATAGTCGATCGAGGGTTTGGTCGAACACCCAGCGCATTTAGATTATACATAGTACATAAGTACACGTAGGCTATAGCTAGGCGCAGCACACTTGCATGTGAAAAGATCGCCCAAGTTTTGTGTGAATGCAGAAGTCCCATGCGCGTCAAAGTAGGCCTACATATTCTCACGCAGATCACGTGCACGTCAACGTGAATCATTTCATTTACTTTATTTTTCAGAGCCATATAGGCATATACCGCTCTGTTATTTCTCCTATTAGATAATTCATTTGGCATTTCTCAAATCAGCGCGCCGCCACTCTGGACGTTTTGTAATAGTTCTTAGAAACACGTCACAATCATTTGCATTACTCAATTTCTTTTTCCACCAAAACGTACAGTAAATCACTCAATTCCTTGGCTAGTGTATGCAGGACATGTAACCGTAAAAACATACTGAGTAGGGATATTACCAAAAGCATGGAAGATGACATTGTTATTGTAAGATTATATGTAAATCTTTATGTATAGCGCCATCAGTTGCTGTGGAAACTGTTTACCCCCTTTTTGCTAACCTGTGGATATTTCCGTAAAAAGGGTTTGTGGAGATTGTTGCAAGATTAAGGTTGTCTGACCCTTTACTACAGTTATTATGTATAATCGCTCAGTCCAAACATAGTTGTATAGGTTGAAAAATTAGTTCACATTGTATAGAAAAGCAAAGATCTAATAAGTTATGTTACACCTTGTAGTAACAGAGCCTACCGTCCTGTATTACGTACCCTGTTGACCTATGATGTCACCGATCTGGTGAGCAGTAGGTTACATATCATAACCAGGCTTCTAATGACCAAGTTTGAAGTTCATTGGACTTACTGTTTAGACAGAAATGGTGACAATTTATTTTCAAAGATTAGAAATTTGACCCATTACCTTTGATCTCTGACCTTAAATTTAGACCATGGGTAATCTATCCAACAAATTTGACCCTCATCAGCTTTGCGGTTTAGGAGGAGTTGCGGAAGCAAACTTTTCGGTGTGAAATTTGACCTCTGACGCCTGAACTTGATCTTTGACCTAAAAATACATACATACATACATACATACATACATACATACATACATACATACATACATACATACATACATACATACATACATACATACATACATACATACATACATACATACATACATACATACATACATACATACATACATACATACATACATACATACATACATACATACATACATACATACATTTTTAGATAAAATCTAGTATACTGGTCATATATTTGAAGGTCCCATGTAAATAGCTATTTTGGATTAAGAAATACAGCAAATGTATGATTTTCACTAATTTGACCTTTGATCTCTGACTTTAAATTTTGACGGGAGACGCAACTTCAGACTACGTGTTAACTATCTACCAACTTTAACTCTCATTGGCTTTGCGGTCTAGCAGGAGTTGCTGACGCAAACTGTTCGGTGTCAAATTTGACCTTGGACCTTTGACCATTGAACTTGATCTTTGACCTCAAAACACATATACACATATTTTTCGATAAAAGCTTGTATACCGGTCATACATTTAAAGTTCCCTTGTAAGTAGCCATTTTGGATTCAGATATACAGCAAATTTAACATTTTCACTAATTTAACCCTTTGACCTCTGACCTTAAATTTTGACTGGAGACACCTGTCTACCAACTTTGACCATAATCGGCTTTGCGGTCTAGTTGCGAAAAAAAAAAAAAATACCGTAGAAGACACTTCATTGTCAGTTGAGTTATTATAATTATCTTAACCAGACGGTTTCATTGATTGAGACAGAAATTTTATGATAACACTTTTCAATGCAAAGGGAGAGACACTAGAAAAAAAATCAGTAACTTCTTAAAGTGGGTTGATTGAACTTCCTCAAATGTCTCTGTAAATATGATAAAAGTTTGCCCTAACAGAGCGAAAATATTTCTTTTTAGCTTCTTCAATGGATTATGAATGCGAAAGGTTTTAATTGGAGGTTGCGTTACGTTGGCCGTTTTCCACATGCTTTAATTACCGTAAACCACCTGAAACCTTATATGAATGTGAATATAATTTTTTTTTGTCCCATGCTGTTTGAAACCAATAAAACTAATGTATGAAATGAATAAATCCATGTATATTCAAAAAGACCACATGTGTCAGATGGACGGAAACCTATTTCTTGTTTTCACTGTTATCATCAAAACGCTTTGGTTCTTCGTCACCCAGAAGTACGTCAAGGGAAAAAAAAAAATGATCGCCAATTTCTGTTGTACCAATGGCAAATTCCCCCAGTTACTGACAGACCTAGTTAAAATTTACAATTAAACGAATTATAATATCATCATTACTGCCTTGCAAGCCATCAACGTCTTACCTGTGTACGACAGTAATTATCCCAATGTTCCCTGCAATTTGCATAGCAACACTACGCAGTCTCTTCATAATTATCGCTTTCTTCTAAGAATGTTTAGAAAAAAAAAAGACACATGAAAAGCAGTGGATTACACCTGGTACGAAGAAACATATATTCAACAAGAATGCACTTTACCGTAAACATATACACAAGTCTACCTCTGCATTTAGAGACAAGAAGTTGGATATCTCATCCCTATCGTTTCTTTCACACGTAGGCCTATGTATCATACATACGCCATCGAAATCCTATATACTTTAGCTGGAAGTGTTATACCACTATAAGAAAATGTCCGCCACTGCAGGGTCACGTGATGTGAGAATGTTATCTTGCGGTGAGTATAATAAGTTTAAGCACTCTAATTTTTTTATAGCTTAAGAAGATGTACAAAAGATGACAATTTTACTTTAGTCGTATGAAATAAGGAGAAATTACAAGAGAGCAAAAATTTTCTGCATTTTAGGTACAAGTCACTCGACTGTTGCTCTGCTATACAACTGATGAAATCTCTGAGTTAGCTGTACAGTACACTGCACAGTGTACGTTGCGCCTTGTGCGTCTCGTTTGTTCGAAGTATATTGCTGGTGTTATTATCAAGGGCTACCGTATGAAACTATTACACCTACCATACCAAACCATTCCCGCGCCAAATGACCCTCCATTCAGCGAACAGTTTGACGCCATTTTGGCCATTGACGCATTTCCTCACCTCCAGGGGTCTCCATACAATGTTTCATAAGAATGACATTTCATTTATTTTTTATGTTTCCCAAGCAGTGTATCACCCGCAAGTGTTCGGATCGTCTGCATATCCATATATCAATGTTTTGAATCTATCCATATGCTTGATATGGGAGTGAAGGGATATAATTATTATATTTATACATATTATTTATTATATTTATACATATTAATTCTCATATTTATACATATATATTATTATATGCATATTATTACTTTCCTCAAAACATCAAGTGCAGGTAAATTAACCCTACCAAACCAGAAATAGGACGTGTCACAAAACAAATGATCGACAGAATCAATAATGAAATTCGCTCTAACACAACAGTCAACCAGTGGAAAAGCACTGGTGCCATGCTTGACTGATTCAATGTCCTCCCCGACAAGAGATAAACTTACCTTCCTCACCTTTGACATCAGTGACTTCTATCCGTCAATCAGCCAGCAGTTACTCACCAAATCCTTACCTTGGGCCAAACAGTACGCCAGAATCACGCCCACTGAACTTGAATCAATCATGCACGCGAGAAGGTCCCTCCTCCTTGACAGCAAAGGAGAAGCTTGGGTCAAGCGAGAAGTCTGGTTACCAATTCGATGTCACTATGGGAGCCTATGACGGGGCTGAAATCTGCAAATTAGTAGGCCTTTTCCTCCTCCACGAAATTACCTCTACCCTGGATTTAGCCAGCTTCCGGCTTTACCGTGATGACGGCTTGGCAGTCATGAAAGACCAATCCTGTAGCAACGCCGACAGAGCCCGAAAACACCGTTACCCTTGACATCAACATCGGAACCCATACAGAAAAACGAATAGATAGATAGGCAGCTAGGTAGATAGGAAGGTAGGTAGATAGGCATGTAAGCAGGTAGGCAGATAGGCAGATAGGCAGGTAGGAAAACACACCTGTGACATAGAGAAAGTAGTTCCTATCCACAGGCTCTCGAAGACAGTAGTAACTTCCTTCGTGTACAAAAGAAGCGTTACTAACAACCAATGAATAATTTTTTTGTCGAAAGCTGTCTCCTGGCAGAGTAACAATGTTTGCTCTCCCTGTAAATAGAATTTCACCTCTGTGTTCCCATCTGTTCTCTGAGCCAGATTCACCTGGACATGGTAATGTGACTGACGAGAACAATTCAACTTCGATTGTATCTTCTGTGGCCTTTTTTTTGTCGTACTTCTGGCAAATAATCACTAAAAACTAGATAAATGAGCGAAAATATTGAAACGTATTATGACTCATCTTTGTATTGCAACCTAATACAGCGCAATGAAACTGTTACACGGTACGATGTACAGCTTACAGTGTCTAATTCAGTTTACTTCCTTCTGTGAAACACTTCCTTGGGCAGAATCCTCCTTTTGTTATATGTTTGAAGTTTTATTAGTCTATATTTTATGTCAGCAGAGATGTTATAATCCAACAAAGGGTCTCACAAACACACACAAGTACTCATTTGTATAGTACGCTTATCTAACAAATGCGTTTTACATCTCCCTTTTTCTTTCACATATACATGAAAGATTGTTTTGTTTTTGGCTTTTGTTTGATTTATTAAACTTGACAAAAAATAGTTATGCGATTACATAATCTTTTCAATATAACATCAAATTAAATAAAACGTCCTTTCTTTCATCTCATTGTCTGCAGATTTGCGACAGCTATAGTCTTAATTTTTGCTAAAGCGCATTTCGCCCATTTTTGTTTTCCTTCTTTTCAAGTTACATCATGAAGGTAGTTTTGAAATTTCTGGCACTTTTTTAGGAATTTTGATAATGCTATCTCAACAGAACAATCCGTCGCGCTCTGTTTACCAGTTATAATAATTGTAAAGATAGATCAAGTTGCAGCTGAGGATTCAATGCAGTTAATTACAATGATTTAAACTGAGTTGATTGCACATGAACTTATCCAACCCAAATCTGTCTGTCCAATACAAAAAACAAGAAAAGGGAAGGAAACCTTTTCAACGTAGTTGAACCTTATTCATTTGACAATGACACAGTTTATTTCCATCCACATGGAGAACATAACATATAGCAGCGAGACAAAGGTGAATGTGAACATATTTGAGATATGTTGGTAAAGGAGAAAACTGTGCAATACTTATGAATTGTTTTCCACTGCATGAATTATTTACACGATAAATAGAAAAGCTATTACATAACAAAGATAACAACTAATCATTAACACCAAAAGAAGACACTAGAGTACATAAAAAAAAAAGAAGAAAATCAGCAAAGGAGGAGAAAAAAAAAATAGGCTGCTACACACTTTCAAAAATCATCTACATAACCAAGAAAGGAGAAATTGTGAAAATTTTGGGATGACAGTAACTTTTCCTTATACCTTGTTTTAAAAAGGGAAAGGGTTTTACATTGCTTGACACTGTCATCGAGTGAAGTCCATAGTTTGACTCCTGAGGTGGAAATACACAATTGTTTTTTCTTTGTTCTTACATAATTTTGTTTGAAGTTGTTCTTTTGTCTTGTATTATATCTGTCATTGAATGCTAAGGAGAAAAAGTTTTGTAGGGTCTTAGGTAATAACATATGGTATGCCTTAAACATAAATACTCCAGTGCTGAAATCTATAATTTGCCATAATATTAGGGCTTGTAACTTATGGAAAAGACCAGCCGTGTGATCTAAAAAATTTGCTTTACATACAATACGAATGACCTTTTTGGTTTAGGAATAATGGGGTAATATTAGATTTGAAAGTATTTCCCCATACTTCAGTACAGTAATTGAGCTATGGAAGAAATATTGCACAATATAACGTTTACAAGGCCTTAGTATTTAAAAATTGACTGGCTATATGAATGATCCCAATACTTTCAGAAAGTTTTCTGGATACGTGAAGAATATGCTCTTTCCAATTAAGGTCATGATCTATATATACACCAAGAAATTTAGTTACATAAATTCTATCGATATTAATATAATTTATAGTAGTAACCAAATCAGAATTGATATTATGATCGGAAAATAGAATATAATTAGTTTTTTGAACATTACGTGATAGTTCCTTCACTGGAAACCACACATTGAGTTTAAGAAGTTCATTACTTATTCTCATTACTTACTCTGCATAGGGAATATAGGTCATTATGAGAACAAAAAGTGTTTGTGTCATCTGCAAAGAGTACAAATTTTAATGAGTTGGAGACATTGCAAATATCATTGATGTATAAAATGAATAACTTTGGTCCGAGGATAGATCCTTGCGGTACTCCACAAACTACGTTTCGTAAATCTGAACTTAAGTGATTTATTTGTACATATTGCATTTTATTGTTCAAATAACTAGACAGCCAATCATGAACTATCTAACGGAAACCATAATGCTCTAATTTCTTAAGTAATAAATGATGGTCTATAGTGTCAAAGGGCTTCTTCAAGTCAATGAAGACTCCAATGGTTGATTTTTTATTGTCCAATGATGTATTGATTTCCTCAACTAATTGTAAAAGTGCCATAGATGTAGAACTACCAGACCTGAAGCCATATGACTTTCCTTAAGGAGATTGAATTTGGAAACAAAATTTTCTAGTCTTTTATCAAATAACATTTCAAGTATTTTAGAAAATTATGGAAGCAAAACAAAATCTGGTCTATAATTATTGAACACATTTTTTTCTCCAAATTAAATATAGGTATCACTTTAGCGATTTTCATGCCATCAGGAAAAACTCCAGTGGAAAACGATTTATTACAGATAAAAATGAAAGGTTTTACAGCAGACAAGATGATAAGTTTGACCAATGACATGCTTAAATCATTGCTGTCTCCAGACGTTTTGTTACTTAAATTCCTAGCAATATCTAAAACTCCACCTTCAGTAGTGTCCTCTAAAAACATGGAATGTGTATTCACCTCATGTAGGTAATCATACACTGAGTTGTCTTGTGCTGGTATAGTAGCTGCTAAAGCAGGTCCAACATTAGTGAAGAATTTATTAAAGCCGTCTAAAATATCTTTACCATGCACCTCCTTATTATCTACGATGAACGTATCAGATTAAACAGTACTTATCTTGTAATTACGGTTAATAATACCATTTCACACCTTCCATGTTTCTTCAGTATTGTTTTTATGACTATCTTTAAGTTTTGCTTACTAAGCCTTTTTTACAAAAAATCAACAGAGAAGTAAGTTTGTTCTTGTACGTCTTATACCTTTGTTCACATTCC
Source organism: Stichopus chloronotus (assembly GCA_021234535.1). Lineage (NCBI taxonomy): Eukaryota > Metazoa > Echinodermata > Holothuroidea > Aspidochirotida > Stichopodidae > Stichopus > Stichopus chloronotus. Next base: position 30,223,727 of record CM037833.1, on the reverse strand, counting down.
AAAGTTCTATTTCTGAGAAAATTTCCATACAAACAATTTTTCTTTTTACATGCATTTATCAGACCTTTTGTAATCCATGGCATGTTACTTTTCCCACTTTTAGTTGATATTTTTTTTTACAGGACAACATTTAGTATATTACTCAGTTATGATATTAATAAAATGGTCATAAGATTTGTGAACGTGTGTGGCAGTGTAAACCAAATCCTATTTCTCCTGGACTAAATTTTGCTTGAGAAGTTGAATAGATGATTCATCTTTCTTCCTGATATACAAGACCTGTTGCACACTTTTTCTATGTATACTGTAATCAATTATGCTGAACACTGGAAGATATACATCATTTATAAATATTCCACTTTTCATATCCATATCCATGACATTGGTAAAAAATATTATCAATCAGGGAAGCTGAATGTTGAGTTATAGGAGTAGACTAAAAACCCTAAACTAAATGTCTCTGCCCAGCTAGCACAAAACATTTTTAAAACGTTTACAAAACGTTTTGAAAACGTTTTGTGTTAGCAGGGTGGTACCATCATCATTGTTAGTTAAGGAGATTTATATTAAAGTCCCCACATAGGTACATGTATGACTTTTTATGCATATACATCTTTATCAAGTTCAGAACCAGGTTGTCTGTAGAGACAACTAATAATGACATTCGTCTTCTTCATCATAACACTGAGACAACTGGATATAACTATAACACTGAGACAACTGGATGGAGGAGATTAACTATTGGACAGGTGGTTGGTTATACACTAGTAGTAGTATAGCGTCTTACGACAAGACTAGAAGAGCGGTGGATGTGGACTTGTCTTGTCGTTTTAAATATAATTTCAATATTTCAAAGCAACAACAGGATAACAGCCGCATAATACATCGGTTTATGTGGAACAGGCACATTTCGTCTCAGTCAAATATCCACTTTTGTTGAGCCTTAACTCTCCAGTTTCCTTTACAGCAGATGAGGTGATACCTACGATTTTCATGAAAGTGACTTGTAGTCCTCACATAAGTTTTGTAATATGCTACACTAACGTCTCGAGAAGACCTTTTCTGCATGATAGAACATTACGTGATACCCAGACTTACCATAATGGTTAGGGTGTGTCCTCTCGAGAGGATCATAAACATGTGCGATGTCATGTAAGGATTGGTTGTAAAATTGGCCGGTTCATGAATTATTCATGTACCCTCTCAATGAACAGATTTCTAACAACCTAATTGGTTGAATGTGGCCATGTGATATTATCCACGAGGAGAGATGTGCTTAGTGAAGTTTGTAGAGCACATGCAAACACTCGTCGCCAAAACGTCGTCAAAGAGGTCATGTGCTCTATTTCTCTATCCCATATCCATGTATATGTATGATGTATGCCGCAGGTGCCATCTTTCTCTATCTCTCTATCAACGTCACTTGACTCCAATTATGTCTCCACTAACATCTGCCATATTGTAATCATCGATATTCATTATCTAAATAGTCTGTTCACCAATTTACATATTTGTGTGTGTGTGTGTGTGTGTGTTTGCTTGATGACAGTATTAAACAACGTAAAGCACTTTCCCTTTTAAAATAAAGTATAAGGAAAAGTTATTGTCATCACAAAAGTTTCCCAATTAACTTAATCTCCTTTCTTTGGTTATGTAGATAATTTCTGAAAGTGTGTACTAGCCTCATATATTGTTTTTCTCCTCCTTTGCTGATTTTCTTCTTTTTCTTTTCTTATGTACTCTAATGTCTTCTTTTGGTGTTAGTGATTAGTTGTTATCCTTGTTATGTAACAGCTTTTCTATTTATCGTGTAAATAATTCATGCAATGGAAAACAATTTTATAAGTATTATACTTCAGTTTTCTCCTTTTCCATCATATCTCGAATATGTTCAATACAAACTTTAGATATGTATTGTGTAACTATTTGTATTGCATTTACCTTAGTCTCGCTTCTATATGTTATATTCACCATGTGGATGGAAATAAATTGTGGCATTGTCATTGTGCCATTGTCATTGTCAATAAAAAATAGGCCTAGTATGAAAGACACGAAGAGTGACTGACGATTATTTTCAGTAATCAAATTAATTCTGATTTCCATAAGTTTTTAAGTTGAAAGTGAGTTCTCAGAGAAGTATAAGAGACTGATTGTCTATCAGCGAATTACAAACGCCAAGATAAAGATGAAAAACACTACGTACAAATGAATATCACCGGGGAGGGGGACATGGAGGAAATTTGTGGAGGGGGGGGGGTCAATATTGGGTAATTTAATCGAAAACTTGCTACTCTCAATTGGTACAGAGACTTGTGTCTAACCCATGAGAAGTAGGAACAAGAGCGGTGAATCCTTTGTTCATCTCATAGTGTGGAATAAGATATCTAATAATTAGTCATCGGATGGCCCACTCTGAAAACAAAATTTCTTCCGGGGAAAAGTGGACACCGAAATGAGGGCAGGCTTCACTAAATGCGACTTCTTGATGAGACTGCCACACCACAGAAGGATGGGTCGCGTTTTTTTTTTCTTTTCCCCGGGACAAATGAGGGCATATTACACCCATGGACCAATAAGATGCTTTGAAATATTGTAGGCCACACCTTTTGTTCCAAAGTGACAGCTCTTCGAACTTTTTCGTGCGTTCACTAGATTATGAAAGAATAGGACGAGTAACAGCGACCCACATAACCCTAACGCTATAAATAACCCTGACCATGATTTTGAACAAATTTATTTATTGTATTTTGTTTTTTATTTTGTAAAATTTCATTTTCCCTCGTTCGTCCTGAAAAAAAAGACTATGCGGCCGGCTCACACACTTCAACAGGCATTCCATTGTCAATTGAACTAGACTAGCGATTTGAGCAGATCGTAAACGCTGTTTGGAATACGAATAGCATTAACCTTTCATTCCATCGGGGTTGTCTCGAATAGATGAATCGAGTCGATACTTTACAGCAAATCAGTGAACGGCCATTCAAGTTACGTCGGAGATTTTCATGGAAGGTTGACTCTCTTGCTGAATCTTGTTATTGCCTAGAATCCGGCCTTTCCACTCACCCTACCTACAGATGTAGGCAGCGATACGACTGGACGAGTGCCAGGTTCTTCTGATTGCTAGCATATGTTAAAAGGGAAATCAGCCTTGACCAGTACAGGAACAGCCAAAGTACATATTACTCACTCTGCGGGAGTTTAGTAACGTTGCGGATCACAATTACAAGAGTTGTAAATTTCAGGATACTGTTAACGTGGGTGTTCCAAAATATGGGGGCAGGGGTACGTGCCCTTGCAGCTCCACTTTTAATCTGCTAGTTAATATGACAGGTAACCTTTTAGACTAGGCTTGGGACAGTCATGTTGAAAGCAGTTATTTAACGCCCGGTCACACGATGCATTTATACAGTATTTATAAGCATGTCCGCGTGTCACCATCCACCGAATCCAAACCTTACCCTAGTTGGTTTTAACCACCTCCACTTTCTTAACTGCAATATAATGAACAGATTGATCAACATGGCTGATCATCAAATATGTCAACTAAAGAACTTCGAGAAAATTTTGGCTCAAACAAATATTCCAGTAATACTAGAACGTGGGTGGATGTGGTATTTACAGGCCTCCCAACACATTTGAAAAAAAAAAAATGTGAATTTATCCTCTTTTAACGCAAATGTTTATGCTTCTTCATGCCTCTCTTTTTAACTTTTTTTAATGGCAACTTTTTGTCATCCATCCAGCATGTGAACGTTAGTTGTTAAGTATCAATACTTGGTGAGGAACAAGATACTGTGTTAACTGGTAACGGCCGATGTCATAGTGAATACTTTGCAACATTGTTAATGTCATTATTGTCATTATTTAACCCAAACTGGAATTGAACACAGTAAATCACAAACTCATTAGAAGAATCAGGGGTGCTGCCTGGGTCTAGTGATTGCCGGTAGGGGGGGGGGGGACACATACTACCAATAGCAGGTGCATGTGCAAGATTGTTAGGTCCTTCCTATAGAAAGGACACTAGCAAGACATTGGGCGCAGGCAAAAACAATGGACACAGACAGCTAAAACTATCTAAGTGTAAGTGGAGCGCCACCATCAGTTGGCAAGGAGCAAAGAAACATTTAAGCTTTACAAACCCGATAGATGGTCCGAAACGGCACTTCCCGTGAGTCATCTGCTCCTTTGCCCAGACTTGACATAGGAGAATTATGTCTAAAATTTCTCAGTGAGAAAAACATCAGTCTGTAAAAATGGTAATAATGTGGATTATTTTGTATATGTAGAAGGCATATATTTTTACATTGCTTTCTCTCCTTCGGGGGCCACACGTTAACTTTTAAAACGACCTCAATGTCAGGGGTAGCAAAAATTCTTAAGATTACCTGCATGAACTATCTAAGCGGAGCGCCTCTGTAGGTTGGTGTGGAGCGTGCAAGAAATTTGTTTGGTTTTATAAAATCCCCAGATGGCAAGGACTGGTAATTCCCGGGTGTCCTAAGCTGTATATCCTAAGCTGAACCTAGCGTAGAAATAGGGATAGCATGTCTGCAACTTCTCAATCAATAAGGGAAGCATCAATCCATGAAACATTGTGACAAGTGCAGGTGGACAAAATTGTAAGCTGAGATGCACACATTATCTAAGCAGCCTGCCACTAAAGGTTGGCTGGGAGAGTGCAAAAACTTTTTTCGCTCTACGAACCCCGCAGATGGCTAGGAACGGCAATTCCAGACAGGTGTCCTAAGCTGCACCAGCCTGTAGGCAGACTCTGTAGTATCCCTACCAGGAGATGGCGCTCTCTTAGTAACGCTCTATATTGTATACGTATGTCACATAGGCCCATCCAGGTATTATGTATATGTACAGTACTACGAAAGTGGGATATTTGAATGATGAAGTAGGTTTTTCTTTTGCAGCCCCCACCCCCGTCCCCCATCCCCCAAAATGGACACACACAAGAGCCTGCTCTAGGCAGACTTAAACTCCATTAACCCAGCCTTAAAGGAGCATAGGTACTTGTGAAATATATGTTACACAACTTTTTGCACTTTTTTCCAAGTCGCGTAAAAGCTTATCTATTTAACAGATTTGTGGTAAAAAGAATGTTCTGCTGACGGCAGGGCCACAGTGGATTGGAAAAAGAAACACCGCTAATATTTGGATTTTTCTTATTTTGACTCGCGCGTGAAAATATTCTTGAGTACCCATGCTTCCGTTGGCTTGAACATTGCATGTTGCTTGGTCGAAGGTTATCACGGCGGTTTACCTGGACTGATCTTCAGGTTGACATTGATGGCCCTTAACCAAAGACGTTCCTGCTGCAACGTACACGGTGAACTTCTAAGACATTTATCCACCCCTCAACCACAGAAAGGGTTGTTTTCCTAATTTTAAGCATTTAACCGGCGTCCCAAACTGTAAAGTTGTTGCACCGGCGTTGGATCAGAGTAACAAAGACTTAGAAAAATTTTAAAGATATTAAATCTGATTTTATTTGTCAAATTTTCAGAGTTTCAAAAGTATCACATTCGATCGTATTATCTCTACCCATTGCCAATGAAAGGAAAAGAAAAGTCGATTCGATTCACCAGAGGCGGATCCTTGACTAATAGCATTTAGTTTTGTTTTTCTCGGCTTTACGTTACATGAAAAAACGAGTATTGTCAGAAAGTATAGATTTGGTCTGTAGATTATTGCAGCAGAAAAAAAGAAGAAGCCAAGGGCAAACCCATCAGATCAAACCCACACCCGACCAGTTATCAACCTTAAACTTGACAGCCAAGCAAGTCGAACCGAAGGGTAATATGACCACTCCAAGTAACTGGATTCAATCGGAAATAGCGAGCGACGACTGGCTTGTCCAGATAACGGCGAGCGACCGTGTGGCGATCGAACGTACCCTCGATGGTCTGTGAAAGAAAACAGTGACAGCAAAATTGGGGTGAAACTCAAGCGAAACTTTGGACTCGGGCAAAATTTTCAGAACTAGGTACTGGTGCAAACGCCGAGCACCACAAACCTTTGGTAGATACCTCGCTATGATTATTGTTGAAAGCATAACTTACCTCAGTACTGTAGAAAGTCTGGCCATCGTCCGAGAATAGTACTCGGAATGTCGTCACCCACTGGTTGCAACACCCAACCCCACGCCCCTGGAGGAGAACACCGGTAACCCGTCGAGGTGACCCAAAATCAACCTGGATCCATTGGTTTCTGAAAATGAGAAAAGTCGGAGGAACAGAATGATATGAATGCTCTGTCACAAAGCTACAAAACTTTGACTGATGTGACGGTAGACCTTTATAGTGACTGACGGTGGATACGCAGTCACTGGAAATGTTACTATTTGCACATCAAAAAGTTTTCAGATGGATTTAGACAAGATTTTCACTTTGTCTCAGGAGTGGCAAAAGCTGTTCAATATTGATTAATGCAAGGTAATGCATATCGGCAATAATAATCTTAGGGATTCGTACACTTTGAATGGGCAGTCACTGCAAGAGGTTTCTGTTGAAAGGGACTTAGGTGTTCACATAGATTCTTCTCTACAGAAAGCTAAGCAGTATGATGAAGCAGCTAAAAGAGCAAATAGGATTTTAGGTATGATTAAGAGAAATTTTACTTTCCTTAAGCAAGACATTGTTGTCAGACTCTATAAACAGTTAGTTTGGCCTCATTTAGAGTATACTGTTCTAGCTTGGAACCCATATTTTTCTAAAGATAGGGAGTTACTAGAGGAAGTCCAGCGCATGGCTACTAGATTGATTAGGACTTTCAAGAGTGTCCCCTATAACAGCAGGTTACGTCTCCTAAATCTCACTTCACTTGAGCTGAGAAGATTACATGGGGATTTGATACAAGTCTTATATAAGATTGTTCATGGATTTGATAATTTATCATTTTCTGATTTTTTCAAGTGTGCTAATAGTAAAATTACTAGAGGTCATTGTCTTAAACTCCAGAAGGTTCAAAGTAGGATCAATATTCGTCGTTACTTCTTTTCTCAGAGGGTAGTGAATGAGTGGAATGGGTTGCCTGAGGATGTAGTGATGGCAAGAAGTGTAAATGGGTTTAAAATGCACTGGACAAGTACTTTAGGCTTTGTGACCCGGTTTGATTTTTGTATCTTTTTTTCAGGGTCCCTGATGAGGACTTAATTGTCCTTCCTGATCCTTTTTTAAACTCAACTGAACTAAACTTCATTTGTTGCTGTCATACACTGTATTCGTTGTGACAGATCAAAATAACTCCAATGGGAATGAGAACAATACCCGCGATAAGTTATCTTATATCGCTTTTCACCTTATTGCCTAGACTATACCTTCATAGTCCTTGTTTAAACGCAAGTGAACATTTTTTCCAAAAAAAAAAGAAAAGAAAAAAAGAGCAAAGATGGCGTAGGCTAGTAATTTAAGGAGCCTACTAACAGTGGCCTAAATATATCGGTTTGAGATGAATATAACTTACACGTTGTTTGTTGATGCAGCCCAGCCAGCGATTCCGCCATCTTCGTCCTCGAAGAGAGCTGCCCGATGTGGTCCGTGCTGGTTGTTGTATGAAGTCGAGGCGGTGATCTGAATATCGGAATCGCGATTCACGTTGAGGTAAAATCGCTCGCAGCAAGACCCATCGGCGGGCGACGTCGTGCAATACACGTCACAATCTGTCGGATTCGAATCAAAGGGGGTCATTTTTAAAGTGACGCAGGCCGAGCCGGCGTTAAGACAGCGCATCGAAGTGGTGGTAGCATGACAACAACTAGCTTCATAATTATTACGTCATTCGGGCTCGTCAATAATCTACAAAAATCAGCTTCGTTTCAGCAAAATACTATGGACGTAGACAAATTAAGGAAGAAGCATCATTTGCAAGTTTGGAAGATTTTGTAAACGAAGTATTCTTGGGAGACAAATCATTGAATTTCTGTCTTTAAGAAACCTACAGGAGACCATCGTCACTCCTTATTTATATATATATATATATATATATATATATATATATATATATATATATATATATATATATATATATATATATATATATATATATATATATATATATATATATATATATATAATTACTATTATTATTATTAAAATGATAATTATTATTAAAATGATAATTATGCAGCTATATGTATTATTATTATTATTATTATTATTTTAATATAGATATTATATTATCTTTTAAACAGCATTCTGTGTCCACAAATATTGCTATTCAAAATATGGTTTCGTTATGTAAACAAACACTGTATTTTCTAATTCGAACGAATTCTAATTCTGTACTCAATTTTGTTGCTCTAACTCTATCAGCTTGAGGAATCAAGTCATAAGTGCCAGAATGGTGACATGAGTAACTCGATAACTATGACGTAATATTCAAATTCAATCCCTTAAAACAAAAGAGAGATGAGTGCAACAGAACAGGTGTAATAATGTTAGTAATTTTTTCCCAATATACCACCAGGCGAAACAGCTTAAAGAAGGGGGCGCCATCCTCCTCTGTTGTCTACAGACCACACGGAAAAGGGATGGTCGATGCCAAGGAATAAAGAAATAAATCTTTAAGGGTTTTTTTTTTTCAGTTTCTTAGTGCCGTCGGCAATTCCCTAATTCCATTCATCTCATTATTACTTTAAAGTGACTTGCACGGACAGTATATCCCCCCCCCCCCAAAAAAACAAAAAACAAAACAAACAAAAAAACACTAATACCTACAGATGATCCTAAGCACGTGTAAATAATCAACCGTTGCACATTATTTTTCTTCTGCAAAATTACGACCTTGAGAACACAAACTGGATTAATATTATCTCGCACACGCATTGTGTGGTATCCATAATATAATTTTTACTGTTAATTAGATATGCTTAAATTAGTGATCAAAATTTACCTTGTCCAGCCAAGATCCCAGCGATGATGGCAAACAGCACGCATGGTGTCAACAGGGTTCGGGGAAACATCTTGAAATGTTTTTTTTTTTTACTCTTCGACGTCGAGAAAAGTTATCGTCCTTTGACGGAAACGTCCGGGTCTTTTATTAGATACGGAAGAGGGATTGAATTGCAGCAAGGAAATACCTGATGGAATTTGATACCAGAATATGGGCACGGACAAAATTTAAAGGCCAATTGTTTTCACGAAACCGAAGGTGAAGACCCAAACAATAATCATAAAACAATGGAAGATGTGAAAACTAATGCCGAGGTCCAACTGACGGTAATGTCAATAAAAGTGGTGACCTGGTGATATGGGTGAATAAAAGAAGTCAGTGGGGTATAGGTTGGAGTGAGCTGGGGGGGGGGGGGGGAGTTTAACAGTTTCTTTTTGTTCTTGGAGAACATATATTTGGGATGAACCAACTTAAGAATATAAACGCTGCTCTCTAAATAAATAATAATAATAAAAAAAAAACTACAGAAACTTGATTGGGTATGCATTACATTAAGTCTGTAATACAGCTAATGATAACCATGTGTAAACGACTTGTATTTTGCAATCGTAACGTAACAAACCAGGTACTGTGACGATAACTTACGTTTAAGTTCACTCCCAACAATCAACCAAGCTTTTCGAGATGTGGCTGGCTCGAGATATCTCAAATTTAAGTTACCAGCTTCTATCTAATCAGAAAGTGAATCAAACGATAACGAGTGACCATAATTCGGTACAATTGTGTGATCTTGTGTGTAAAAAAGGGAATTCACTAAATTCTTGTGATTACCTCCTCCCCCCACCCCCTTATAACCGAAAACTGAAAGAAAGATATAAATACAATTGAAAAAAAAAAATGGTTGAAATGAAAACTGCTAAATTCAGTACTGTATAGTATGTCACTTGTCTTTTTCAACCCCCCCCCCCCCTTGTCGAACCTTAGTGTTTAATTCCTTCTTGAATGGCAAAAACGACCCTGCGGCGTTGTTAACTAATGAACAAGATATTAGATCTTGATAAATCCGTATTGAAAAATACCCGGCAACAATATTATAATTCGGCTGACCCTATAATCTGTTGTGACTAAGTCAATGAATGTGACTCAGCTCGCAGTCCTCATCCCGGCTAAAACATCACCATCATCATCATCATCATCATCATCATCATCACCTTCATCGTCATAATCATCATCATCATCATCATCATCATCATCATCATCATCATCATCATCATCATCATCATCATCATCATCATCTGTCGTGAATATTTTGTTCTGTCGTGGAGTTTACAGAAAGGATTTCAACATAACCTACCACTGTAGGTCTTTAGATACAGCAAAATATTTATAAAAAAAAACTACATAACAAAACGACACTACACTAGTTGTGCAAACAGCGATAGCCTACAAAATGTAGGTATACTACACGCTGGCACGAATAAACCGATACAAATTGGAAATAGACTCATTAAAAGCTCAGAACTGTGCCTTCTGTGGTGCGATTCATCAACTCCAAGCAAACAAAACTGCTACTGCTCAGAGCAACTATCTCAGAATGAGATATCTCAGAATGTTAAATTTTCAGTACGCTACGAGCCTAGACCCATGGTCGCGCTCAGAGAATAACAAGGAAAGCAATTGCTGATTTGCCAGTCCGAAGTAGGGCAAATAGTAGGAGGAGCGGAGATGCTGAACGTATCTTTAATTCCCTACATTTTTCATTGACCTATAATGACCCATTTTAAGCTTGAAAATAAAAATAAACATTGGGGTCAAGCAGCTGAACATCAGCTAATTAACGAAATGACGCAAAACCCTATTGGAAAGTTTTTCTTTTTTTCTAGGGGGGGGGGGGGGACGCCAGAGCAAAGCATGAGCTGGTTGCATTCATTTTTTTTGTGGTGAAACATTTCTAACTTAAGAAGAAAATGACAATAACAATGACGTTCTTTTAAGTAGTAGAGTTTACATATTTTACAGTGGAATTGACCTACTTTATCAACTACACCTACTTTTAAATAGTAATATGACAGGATATTGGTAGTATTAGCAATAGCTTTAATTGGCATTGGCAACCAATACCTCTTGGGTATTGATCTAAGTTTACTTCATCGCTAGAACTGGAAAAAAGAAAACCACCGTTTCCAGAATCCTTGACATCATTAATATCCAAGACTTTTTTATCAACAGTTCGCCAATGGAAAACCGAAACCTAGAATCAACGATTTCACACCCTTATGAATACCTCGTTTCAATTGTGTTGTTTGATTTGTTTCGTCTTAGTTTTCAATGTCATAAAAAGATCACACTTCTGAAGCCCGGCAGTTACCCAACCCCAGCTCCCCCGTCCACCTTTAGTTAAGAACTACCAGTTCTCTCCAACTCGGCCAACTTATCATCTCTCCCTCCTCTTTTCGTTTTTTTTTTGTTCTTTTTATTTTCAACATCATCCATCGCGTCTCCAAATTTTTTGTGGGGGCACTATTCCCCTTCCCCGTCTGGATACGCCACAGCCACTTCGCAATAAACACTGACAGTTAACAAGTAAGTCATGTGACACCTACATGTTAGTGTATTCACAGCCGATTAGTCGATTTTTCGCCTTGTGGCTTATCTGAGGATATACTTTTGTATCTCCCATTTTGGAAAACCGCACTGTATCATATAGATACAGTCAGATTGTTGTCTAAGCGCATTCCGTCGGACTGATTTCCAACTTCAAGTTAATTACTCTCACAGTTGACCAGGGCTGCGATCAGGGCAGCGATCAGGGCCGTGATCAGGTACATAGTCAGGGTAAAAGTCCCCTACATTACCCTTGCACGAAAGTCAACGTACATGTGGTACCCATGCCGGTGGAACAAAATATATATCAAGAACAGTGGCGGCGCTACGGGGGGGGGGGCATGAGAGGGCATTTGCCCCTCCAGATTGTTTCCTTTCCCCCAGTTGCCCCCCCCCCTCGTTGCTCTCACCCTTCCCAATCAGATCTTGTACTCATCCAAAATTAATTTAATCACAAACTATGTATTGGCATTGGACTGAATTAGAACAGCTTCCGGGGAACCATGAATGATAAATGCCTAATTTATGTTACACAGGCTGCCAGTTTTCATATCATGCCCGTGGCCACTTCAAAAGTAGCCTGGTCAGACCAATTTTCTCTGGAATGTTTACCGTCCAGCATAAGGGAAGGGTGTTTAGGTGGTTGTTTTCCTAAATATACAATGGCGGCGCTACAGGGGGCATGAGAGGGCATTCGCCCCTCCAGATTGTTTCCTTTCCCCCAGTTGCCCCCCCCCCCGTTGCTCTTACCCTTCCCAATCAGATCTTGCACTCATCCAAAATTTATTTAATTACAAAACTATGTATTGACATTGGACTGAATAAGAACAGCTTCCGGGGAAACATGATTGGTAAATGACTAATTTATGTTACACAGGCTGAAAGGTTTTCATATCATGCCCGTAGCCCCTTCAACAGTAGGCCAGCCTGGTCAGACCAATTTTTTCTGGAATGTTTACTGTCCAGCATAAGGCAAGGGCGGGTAGGTGGTTGTTTTCCTAAATATAGGAACGTTGTTGTTTTCCTAAATACAGGAATGTAATTGTTTCCCTAAATATAGGAATGGAATGGAAGTATAGGTAGCCTGTGTGTGTGTGTGTACTCGATGGTACCGAGTAAATCTGAAATGGTACTCCCAAAGAAAAAAGTTGGGAACCTTGGAGTACGGTCAACCGAAAAAATAAATAATATGTCTTTCTTGGGGCTTAATTTTTCACCCAGAGATATGCTAAAACCTCACAGCTTCCTGGAGCTTCCCCCCCTGGACCCCACCAGGGGCCCTATAGTGAGCCCCTGGACCCCACCTGCAAGGTCTCACGCTTTGCGCTCGGTTTAGCGCTGCGCGCGAAAATCTTTGCTCCCCCAACATTTTCCTCTGCCCTCAGTTTGCCCCCCCCAAGTCTGACATTCTGGCGCCGCCACTGTAAATATAGGAATGTACGTTGTTGAATTGAACTGTCAATGAATATTGGTAACAACTGCACATTTTTATAGAATAAAGTGACTGGAATGGAAGTGTATGTAGCCTATGTGTGTGTGTGTACTCGGTGGCACCGCGTAAATTTGAAATGGTACTCCCAAAGAAAAAAGTTGGGAACCTTGGAGTACGGTCAACCGAAAAAATAAATAATATAGAAATAAATAATATACCTCTCTTGGGACTTAATTTTCCACCCAGAGATATGCTAAAACCTCAAAGCTTCCCTAAGGCGGGCCCCTGGACCCCACCCGCACGGCCTCGCGCTTCGCGATCGGTTTCTTTCAGATAATTTCTCATCGGAAAATCTTTGCCCCCGAACATTTTTCTCTGCCCTCAGTTTGCCCCCCCCCCCCCAAGTCTGACATTCTGGTGCCGCCACTGATCAAGAATGAATGCCGACAGGAGTATATTAAGCGTAACGAGACCATCGGGGGACGGCAAAGCGTCTACAAGAAAATATTTTGATTTTACAAACCTCCCTGATGGCCGGAGACGGTACTCTTAGTGTGTTCTAAGCTACGTGCACTCACCAGTGAATAGGTAACTCATCACGTGCAATTTCTCAATGAATGAGGAAAAATCAGTCCATAAAACAAATGCAATACCTGACAGATGGTTTGATGGTAATGAATTATGCATACTCTTCCATTCACTCTTGGAGTACTAATTTGGCAAATTATGAAGAGGTAAGCACACTTCCCCCCCCCCCCCCCCCACTTTTTTCTTCATTGGAGACCTTTGAGGGAATTGGCAATGATAGTTGAAAAGGAACACAAAATCCTATCATTTGAGTATAGTTACGTTGTAGGGCATTCTCTTCTCAAAAAAAAAGGGACAAAGGACACGAAGATCATCAAAGACGAACTTGAAGGTAGGCAGTGAATTATCGATTATCAATGCCAAGGATTGAAGTCATAAAACGTGTTAACAAACAAGTTTAACTTGATACCACGTTGTTGCATGAGTCCCTTTAACCTTGAAAGGATAATATTACCGGCTATTTAGAGACTTTGTCTCGGTCGATCCATCCATAAATCATACGTTCAGCCATTGAGCTGTCATTGGAAGCCGATACTTGTTCTAATATTTCATGAGTGGTAAATTGTGTTAAATATTAAACCTGAAAGACAGCCATGAATGTCATTTCTCCCATACAACGGTGACTGTTCATGTAGTGATTGATGCCAAGTGGACATGCTACAAAAGAGCTGCAGAATGCAGCGATGGGGAGATGCAACATCTTCCCATCTCAAGTTCCCCCCTCAGGGGGAACTTTCTCCCCGTTGAGAACCACTGTCATAGAGGGATGCGATATACAATGATGCATAGATTCAACATCATAGAGGGATGCGATATACAATGATGCAGAGATGCAACATCATGCAGAGATGCGATACAGTGATGCAGAGATGCAACATCATACAGAGATGCCTTGTACAGAGATGCATAGATGCAACATTATACAGAGATGCAACTATATATAGCAACGTAGAGATGCAACATCATACAGAGATGCAACTATATATAGCAACGTAGAGATGCAACATCATAGAGAAATGCGATATACAGTGATGAAGAGATGCAACATCATACGGAAATGCAATATACAGTGTTGAAGAGATGCAACATCATACAAAAATGCGATATACAGTGATGTAGAGACACTCCATCATGCAGAGATGAGATATGCAGTGAAGCAGAGACGCAACATCATAGAGAAATGCGTTATACAGTGATGGGGGGATGCAACATTATACGGACATGCAATATGCAGTGATGAAGAGATGCAACATCATACAGAGATGCAATGTCAGACATTCCCTTTAACCTTTTGCAAAAAGAATTTGCAAAAAAAATAAATAAATAAAATAATAATAATAGAAAAATAGGTCAACTTTGAAACACTGCATTGAACTGGATTTGATTGAATTCCAAAGCCCTGGATCACGTCACCTCTCATTTGTCTTAAATCTAGTGTGGTAAGTCCAAGAATTTGCAGAGTTTTGAGATAAGGAAAAACTCTGGAAGAAACTTAGTGGCCATTCTTTGGATTTGCCTTATAGCATATATAGCGTGTACCATTTCTGTTAGAAAGCACTTGTGTGCATATAGGGCCATCTCTTCTTCTGCATTGTCTAGTGTGACTAACGGAGACTGAGGTACATTTCGTATGGGTTTTCCATGTGAGTAAAACGAACAGGAAGATTTTTCCAATATTTATCGAGTCTTGCGTCAAATATTGCTACTCTAGGTGCACTAACTAAGAACGGCTTATCGTCAATTATTGCTCCAATAACCTTTACACGGATTGTTCGTTCTATCCCACCACTACCATATCAGACAGGCTGTAATCATAATAATCAACTACGGCAGGTGTTTGACCAATTCTCATTATCTTGCACTTACCTAAATGAATATTCAATAACCAAGTCTTTGACCAATCATACAACGAGTATATGTCCTTTTGAAACTATCACAATCGTTCTGATTCGTTATTTTGTGATATACTTTAGTGTCATCTAAAAAAAAAAAAAAAACACCTAAGGAATGCTGTCTTTTTGACATAAAAAGCTTATATCCCCATGAACATCACAACATTCTACCACGTCCTTAGCAAGAGAGATTACACAAGAGAGATTTTTAACCCAACATGGCGCATACCATATTTATACCGGAGCTGAATAACATGCCGCTTTCCATATCTTTTTAAATTTCCATTTCTCGATAGATACATTGTCTTTAGCCGAAATGGGTTGCCTCCATGGCGTTTATACCCTTGACAGTCCACGCTTTTGACTATTGAAAGCATGGTGCTCTACGATTGAATTGAACTAACATCGGAGTTTAGGGGTGCTTCACACCATGGCACCTATATCTAAAGGGGGTAATTTTATTTCTCTATTGAGATATTACAAACTGCAGTGACTGTAAACCGACCACAATCGTATGCTAGCCAATTTCTATTTGAACGGGGAAATAAAAATATAGAAACTGCACCATTTTTTGCGTTGCACTCTTGCACCTACCGTACTTACCTTTTTAAAGTCGTGATAAGGTCCGTCCATTTTCTGAATATTAAAATAATTAGGACTGTGATTAACATGACCAGTCACTTACTTTTTCCATCCTACCGACGAGAATTCATGCGGCCTTAGAGACTTTCCCCGGAAGACCGGGCCAAGGGGTGGAGGACTTGTTCAACACAGCAGCGTCAGTGGCTCAGCTGTACTGAGCAACCTGAAGTAAACTTCACCTGAATCGGACGACAGGAACCCAGATAACCTCCTATGCACTGCAATTAGCTTCACTAAACAAACCAAGTTGAGTCCCTGTCAGATCATTTCCAAGAGGTTTTTTTTTTTTTTTTCCGGGCTTTGATCCGTAGACCCAGCGATTGCAAGATTGAACGACTAAGGTAGCCCTCCGCTATGGATTAATATCAGGCAAATAAATTGTCGGACGGATATCTGCTTGAGAATCAAGTAGTTACGCTCATCTTACCTTAATTACTAATTAATTTCCATGGCAAAAGTACGTAAAAGTCTCAATGTATTTGTATTGTATTGCCAACCATACGGACACCACCTTACACGAAACAAGTGTTCCCACGCAAATTCGCTTCTTAGAGTGATTGCGTGTGTACTGAAAAACCAGAAAGATAAGATTATGTTTAATCTTAACTTTTTCTTTATTTTTAAATGTAAATTGTTGTTCATGAACGGACTATGTCTTTCAGTGAACGAAAATGACAATAACTTCTTTGAAAAGCAACGGGATTGGCATAAAAACAGTGAAAACAGGAACCATATTTGAAAATTATCGGATCTTACTATAAGCGCCTACATAATGAATATGCAACAGTACAGTTCTCACTAGCTTATCAAAAACATGCTACTCAAGTATTTGGTGAAAGGAAGCACTGTATTTGCAAATAACCTACGAACTGAACACAACATTGTGGTGACAGTGATCCTGAGTTGTTTTGACTCACTGAATATTCAATACTAGTATACTTCCCATTGGCTTGTTCAAAGAAGCACATCGTTGATTTGAATGAAAACTGTCAACTACTACATTATCGTATTCTACACTTTTGTCGTTATGTTTAGAAGAATATGAAACCATATGGCAGAATTCCAAGTTGACTGAAACCAGATTTATTTTCCCAGATTGTCTGAACGGTGCAACTAAAAGCCTTACCAAACTTTTGGAAATAAAAATTTCATTTTTTTTTACTCTTTGCCTACTCACGCAATCACTTCAAGGCAAAACTTTTTACCAAAAATGTGCAGAAAACGGTGTGGGACGGTTTTCGTTATGCACAATGATAGTTAATAACTGATGATATTTTTAAATTGCAACTCTGCTGCCACTTGTGACAAAAACAGCAGCAGCAATGCCAAGAAAAACAATAACCCAAAAGACAATACCTCAGCTTGCTCCTTGATCAGTTGATGGACATGGCTCATCATCAAGAATTTGACAGTTACCCCCCAACCATCCCCAAAAGTTTATCACAAAGATTTTACCACCAATGGTAGATTCCATCACGTTATATTCCTCACACGGCTTTTGTGTGCTATAGCTGAGTCAAGGTTCTTGTGCGTTGTGTAACGTTTGTTAGTTTACAGATTTACAGGTTTCAGTATAGTGTAAGCGAAAAAAAAAAGGAAACAAGGAGCAAAAGTGGGGCACAAATATGTAGCTAGAATTAGCTTTTCAGTCAGTTTGTTCGTAAGAGATCACACATGGATTCACCTAAGATTACACTTTACTAACAGATGTGTTGACTACTGTCCCGCTCCAGGCACTCTTTGTTAATTTTAGTATGCATCAGCAAATACCGTTATTGACCGTGATAACCAGTTTGCATTTACTGGTATTTTGGTGACAATGATATCGTGTATTTCAAAACTACTAACAGCTTTCAAATTGCAGGTAGTGTCTATTGACGCTCTATTCAATGCAAACGCCATTTCATTAAAGTCCTCCGCCAACTTTTGATTCAAAGAACACAGTTTGTAAGCTTTATGCTAAGCATTGTCTGGGTTAGACTTTCTTTTGCTCTTTTCCATATGCATTGAAAAGGTCAAGTGGACCTAGCGTTATCATTGAACAATACAAAAAAAAAAATGAAAATAGCTTAAAAAAAAATGAAAATAGCTAAAAAAAAATGAAAATCGCTAAAAAGAAAATGAAAATAGCTTTTCAATACCTCGATGGAAGCAATTGTGTTCAATTCGTGTTAGATTAGTTTTGCTACGCAATCTCCAGCGGTGGGTAGCTTAGAGAGTATCCCTGACCTTTAACAGATTCAGCGATACAACCCCTAATTGTAGCCCTACTTATATTCCAGTGGAAATATCCACTGTCGTAGATTTGATGATTTCGTCCGTAATTTTGCCTTAGGAGGGGTGACCCTATACTTCTTACCACTTTCAGTCTATGGTTTCCATTTTCGCATTAAATTTACTCATGAGGTTGAAAAATAGCATTTCTGGATATGAGTATTGTTACAGACGTCCACAGTAACTTTACTTCTTTGAGTACATCTGTTTGCAGAAAAAAAATACTCATACCAGGATTTATTGTAATTTGAACTTCTGGACCCGTAACAAGTACATAACCTGCATTATCAGGGCATCCATCGTAGAGACAGATGTATTTGTTTTAGCGATGAACTTTCCCAAAAAGAAGTTCGCTGTATTCGCAATTACCTACTTTTTTAACGCTTACTCTCTTAGAATCTTGAAGAGCAGTTTGGGAGATAAACTTGTAATTTAAAGGGAAATAGGGCGTTTAGAATATACCAACATGGCATACGAAGAAAATAGCTGTAATCATTACTAAACCATTCAGTCTTACCAATAAACATCTGCAAGAGCTTCATCTCCTCAAAACATTAAGCATGTGGTGAGTAACGGAAGATGCATCATCTGAATTTTGAAAAGTTTGGGTGAACAAATTATTGTTGAGCAACAAATAACTGAATTTCTATCTGTGAGAATCTTATTCCTTGAAAAGAAGGCTACTGTCCTTCCTTATTTTCAATAATCTATCATTCTATGTCCACAAATATTGGTTTTAAAAATATGGTTGTTTTCTGTAAAACAAACGCCATATTTCCTTATAAGAACAAGATTACAAATGGGTCCTGTCGAAAACACTAGGGACGAGAATAGATCCTTATCTAAATTTTAACTAAAGTTAAAATAATGTGTTAATATGTGGTGCAGCTATTTTCAAGGGTGGAACAACACCTGTGACAGAGCTGATTTTTGCATATCGCCGGAAAGACTTGGCAGAGGCTGCCTCATGCTTGGTGTTTACTTTGTTTTTACTTTCAACTGGTGCTTTCCAACACCAGCTACATCTCTGGCTAAGGCCATATATGGTCCAGTTCGTATGTAATCGAAGGACCGATCGCCAGTATCTGCTGTGATATGCATTTTGTATCAGCCAGCCAGCTGGTCGAAGGAAATAGTTTATTCATCCGGAACAACAGAATCACGAATTCTGATATTCATTAAGTCAATATATTTCAGGGGTTCAGTTGAGCACTAAATCCCACACCATAAGGCTGCAACGATGGACAGGGTTCTGCAAACGGTTTCTTGTCTTTTTGTACTCGGACTTGTCCTCCATGGTGAGCAGATCTACCTTAATTACTTCTTTTCATATAAATCCTCAGAATACCACAAAAACAAGAATAAAAAAAAAATACCGAAAACAAATACTGATAAATAAATAAAAGATATTTACTTTTTGCTGTCGTTTAAGGTCGATACAAGTTCATTCTTTAATGACCTGTATTAACGTCAAAAGATATCAGAATTATTTTCAGCGACAAACAAAATGCATATTTTCAATATTTAATTTCTTTTTATTGCATTTCATTAATTGACTAAACTTATCAGTTAAATTTGCCATAAAAAGCATGATAAGTTGATTGTAAAATGATACCGTGGGATCCTTTAGTAATACAAATAGTAAAAAAGAACCAACAATGCCTCATATATATCACGAACGTTGCTACATTTTGTATGGGAACCTTCTCGTCCCCAGTGAAAGGACAAGATGCCGACGATTTTTACCCATTTCTCATAACGGTCGCACATTTTCCGGAAACTGGGCGGCACTCTGACTTGAATATTTACGCCATTAATAAATTAGCGTTACTCGGTGTCGAGGTATCCATTACGAAGGAGGGAGGACTTCCAAGTAAAGCTGTTGAAACTGGTCTGATAATTAAGGACGGTGAGAACTTCGGATGTTCCCTCAGGGTTGGTGAGCTAAACATCTTCCCACAACTACGTTACGGCCGATACCTAATCGACACCTCCTTGACCGAGGAGGGTGGGTCCATCGGCAGTGGCTACACGTTTGTGAAACCAAAATTGGGTGAGCATTATTAATGTGTACTATAACTGGCGATCCCATTGCTGAAGAATACTGAAATGAAAGATAAAAGGTAAATATGCATCAATATATTAAATATTCATGAGCTTCCCACTTGATCGTTTTTTCCACATCAGATAAACTGGACACGGGAGGCGTTCAGACTGTGACTATTTATCCAAGGTCGCCCAGTTCAAACGATCTGCCAGAGAACGTGCAGGTTGGTGTCAAATGGACGCCGGGATGCAACAGAATTATTTGGAGCAAAGGGAAGAGGAGAGATGTAAACACCGGTCCACGACTGGTCCTTAAAACCACCGATGACGCTGGTCTGTATAACATACGGAGACCGGGAAGGGGAAAGAGGGGTGTTAACGTCCAAATACTGGTGATAGCCGCAAGTAAGTTGCAGTGACTATCTTCATTTGGTATAGGTTAAAGACTTGTTTGTATTGAAATGTTGCTATAATTATAGGTGAAGCAACAAGCGTCCAAAGTACGTTGTTTAGGAACAACAGAAGATTTCCAATGTCTTTACAGATAGCTTGTTCGAAAAATCGTGTCACTTTTAAAGGTTAGGTATAAACATTTGGAGTAGTCTCGTTAATAATAACATCAAGCAACGTGTCAACAACTCTCAGTCTGCCCCTTTTATCTTCATTAATCCTGAGAATGTCGCAAACGTTCTTGATTGTAACATGCAAGTGAATATTTCAATATTTATGTGGAACCAAGGATGGCTTGCCTTTAGGGGGGATATTTGCTTTAGGTAAAAGTTATAAGATATTCCCCATTTGTAACAACTTTGAGGATATTGTAGACTATTCTCAACTGTTAAGGTGGATTAATCGGTACCCTGGAACATTGTTACGTGTACCATTGCCAAAGCAGAAAACTGAAGTCGTTTAGGAGCCAAAGGACAACTACTTGTATAAGCCGTGTCCTACTTTTCAGTCTGCAACGTTGATGATATGCCAAACATTAATCCATCGAGATGTTACCGTAAACTTTATTTCAGCTTGTCCGAGAAATTACTGGTACAATGATGAAAGTTCGAGTTGCCAGAGAGGGTCATACGAATGTAAGAACGGGGCTGTACTGGCTAACGACAGGGACATGTGCATCTGTTCTCCATTCTTTTTCCTTCCCGGTTGTGACTGCTGTAAGTGTAATTAATGGTTCACGATATTTTTCTCTTAGAGATAAAGTAAGCATTTTGTCCTTTCATAACTTAACGTTTGCCGTGCGGGCTCACATTAAGAACTGAAAGTCTTGCAAAAGATTCCAATTTAAAAGTTGATATTTAGAGGTACAGTTTATTGGCAGTGACGAAATTTTCCTCCCAGAATTTGAGCAAAAGATTGTACAAATTGACCAATATATTTTGAGTACAGATCATCTAGGCATGACTTAACCAACTAAAATAACACGTGCAAGTTCAGCAAGATCATCAGTAGAGTTGAAATTAGAAGCAAGAAGTAAGCAGCAATAATAAATGTAAAAGTGAATGACAGGGGAGGTTAAAATGTTTGTCAATGAGAAAGCAGGGAAAATTATCACTAAATTGAGTGAACTTAATGCTGGGGTGAAAGCTGTTAACGCTGTTAAGATTTTACAGCAACTATACTAATTTACGGTTCGAAACAATATGTCATCAAATAAGCTTCCAACTGCTAGTAGATTGTACTCCTCAGTGTAAATCTTTAAATTGTATAGGTGTAAAAACAAAGTACCCGCCTACTTATAAACATTTGTTTAGTCACTTCAAATTTATGATAGTGCTCAATACTTAGGTAAAGCTTGTATAGTTGTATCTATGCGTTTACAGAATATCACCATGGAAGGATCTTACCAACTGTGAGATTTACCTCACTCCGAACAAAACTGTCTCCGTAATACCTATGCACCTCTTACCACCCGTGCAAATCTGAATAGCAAACCTTTAACGCAGCCCTAGTACCCACTATCCCTAATGTGGAATAGCGCCTCCTTATCGAATTTGCCACCTGAAGTGTTTTTTTTTTTTTAGTGTGAATCTGAATACTGCCACAAATCGTACACTGTCGACCTTTCTTTCTGTCATGTGGCGTTTTACCTTATTGGATCTTGGTCTTATTTACTCTTTTCTGCCGGACGTTCTTCCTCAGGAGAAGTATCTTGTTTCTTCTCTGGTCAAGTATTTTGGGGTACAATTTAGCCCATGGATGTTCGCGCACCCTGTTTAGCCTTCCTAGGTTGCGCGAAATTTGAAAAGTAGGCGCTACTCCACATTACGGATATGGGAGGACTTGGGCTGTGTTAAAGGTTGTCTCACGTTTGAATGGGTGGTAAGAGGTACGTAGGTAGTACGGAAACAGCTTAGTTCGTTGCTTGCAAATATTAAAAACCAGTGAGTTTTGTGATTTTCACCCACAGTGGAACACACATGAACAAAAACCAGCAAACCATGCCAAAAGAAAACTGTAGCGAATGTAGCATTATATTTAATTGCACAGATGTAAGTTCTTAGTCACAATCAAATTTCTAATGATCTCAAAACAAATTTGCATTGAACCACTAAGGATGGGGCAACTTAACAAGCATTTTCATCACAAATTCAGGCTTGAGTTTGATCAATATTACATTTGAGAATGACATGTTCATTTTTTTTTTTATTATGGACATCGTAATGTAAAAGAGAAGCACAAAATTGCAAAACTAAAAACGAAGCGCAAAAAAAAAAAAAGACAAAAGGACCAAACCAAAAAAAAAAAAGCGAAACGCAACAAACAAAAGGAAAATGAACATCTTTGTGAAAAAAAAAAATGAGGGAATAGGCTATTACGGCTACTAGACGTTCAGATCAGGAATTTGCTACCTGGATAGATAGTTCGGGAAAAGGTTAAATGGGAAATTTCATGAGACTGGTCGACAACTACATGATGCACGCCAGTCACTAAGTCGGTAAAGGTATAAGTAAATCGAAATGCTGTCGAGACCAATAAAATGGCAGAAATATGACCAACAAGTGACGAATACAAAGTAGCACGGTAACTGCATTATATGGCTGGCTCTGTTCGCAGATAAAAGTCCGTCCGGTGACCAATTCGTCATTGGACTTTCGGAGATTTCGGCCGTACTCTATTGTGAAGATCTTCCTGGAGGAAATCGGAATTGCAAAGGCTATCTTTTTTGCCTTGGTGATAACTACGGTTGCGCATGCTCTCCTGGTTGGTATGGCAACGCATGTGATCGACGTAAGTTGTTAAGTGTGGTATGCTTTCTGATATTTCTTGAAATTAAAAGAAAACGAAGTTCATCTATCGCCACTGACTTACCTACAGACAAGCTTCCTTCATGTTGTGACCTAAAATAAATCCTGCATCCTTTATCATCGGAAAACTTCGATTTAAGTACACATTTGTGTACACTACCGTCTACGTAGAGCAGCATCGTACCATTACAACAATGTTATCTTTTACCCCTTTAACTGGTTATTTATGTTTGCCTATTTTACGTTATCACGTTTTGAAATTTACCTGAAAGTAATAAAGAAGTTATTACGGTTTACTTTATTGTAAAGTTATAAAATATTTTAAGTTGTACCGAATTATTTATGCGTGTGTGTTTGCATGGGAATCCCAAGATTTGCCGATGTTACCCTTTAGCAAGAACGTATACAGTTCTTTAAAGTCGTGTTTTCATGTGCCAATGATTCTCATAATTCTCGGAACTCTTTTAATTTAATCCTAAAAAAAATATTCAAAATACGATTACTTTGTACTTTACGAACGTCATGTATAGTCCGACACTAATATACGTCACTGATTCTTTGTAAAGTTATACCTATTTATGGCTAACATAATTTACGATTTTGTAACATATGTCAACATATTTAACGATAATACGTACTAAAAATTGCTCACAGCTTGTCCAAAGGGAAAATGGGGCGTTAGTTGTCGACAAACTTGTCCGAGACATGAGCCCGACTGTAGCCGATTTTATGGACCTTCCCGTAACCTCATCGCAAATGGATGCGGACCGTGAATAGTGATGGGAAAACGTCAAACCGGTAACCGTGTAACGTAATTTGGTGTAATGAGCGGTCCAGCTGGTAGGACTCAAACGAAGCTGGGACGGGTGATGGAATTATTACCATTCGTATATATGCTGTTTGCTAATTTAAATATAGGCTCATTGAGCTGATATCGTCTGTCTCATGTTTGAAGTTTGAAGGAAACCCACTGCTTGTCAATACTTCTAATTAGCCAGTCATTAGTTATGTATCTATTGCTACAGTAAACTGAAGATGTGAGAATGTACAGTGCTAAATGGAGACGCATGATTCTTGGTTAATACCTTTTAGTAAAGCGTCTGGTCACAGATTTGCAATAAGTGGCTTTGATTGTTAAATACCATATCATTGTTTTTTGAGGTGGGTGGCAGATATTCAGAATCTCTTCGTTCGACCATTTACAATCTACATATTAGTAATAATCGACAACAGGTGTGATAAAATATCATGACTTTTGCAATGCGTCCCAGCGGGTCTCTTTGAAGTGAATTTGACGACAACGAAGTTTATTATCACACTGCAGCCTCTGATCCTTAATCGCCTGCATTTACCATGAGTTGTCATTGTATCACATAACAACTCCTGTCTTGTACTTTTTCAATAAGGCTATGAATAGGTTACGTAAAATTCTCATCGATAGTTCTCTATAAGAGAGCAAAGTAAACCTCGGTGTGTGTGTGTGTGTGTGTGTGTGTGTATGTTTTCGGGTGGGATCGAGGACCAAAACAATAGATTTTAGGTCCTCTGTAGAAAATTCAATAGATTTCTCCGGTCCTCTCAAGATTTACAATAGACAGTCTATTGTTAAGGTTAGAGTTGAGGAAGAAAAAAAGAAAGAAAAAAAAAGCACAATGAGGTCCTCGGAATGAATGGAAAACAAAGTTGTGTGTGTGTGAGTCGAGCCTGTTTGTGGTAGAGATTGGAGGAAATTATGTGTGTGGAGAGATATCAAAACTGTTTTGGGGATAGGCCTACATTTAGTGGACATAGTTGTTTTCTTAGTTTCTTCTTAAAGGGGCTCATTGAGTTGATATCAGTAAAGATTGCGGTGATTTTGATGTAAACAAACACACAACAATACTCACAATTAGCATAATTAATAAAGTTTCACATCCAATAGTTATATGAAAACTGTCAATTTTTTCGAAGTTTTGACCGTTGCTTGCTATGATTGTGTGCATGTGAATGTACTAATGTGAAAATGTCTGGTCACAGAGTTTCAAAAACCAAATTTAATCGTTGGTTACTCACTCATTAATGTTCCAACGTATGTAAAACTTTGAAATCCTTTTAGTTTGACTGTTTGTCATTAGTATGTGAAGGAAACTTGACTGGTTTAGAAAAAATTGAGTGAATTTCACAAAACAACTCAATGAGCCTCTTTAAGTGAGTCTATGTTATATTTACGATCTAGGTAATCACTGAAATCTTCAGACCATAGACGTGAACTTCGAAATGAGGTAGAGTTTCGTATACACGTACACACATACGCTAGCAAACACGATTATTAATTAAACTACTGTGTGACAGTCATTCCGCCATGGTACACATACGCTAGCAAACACGATTATTAATTACACTACTGTGTGACAGTCATTCCGCCATGATCAGACTGTAAAAAAAGGAAAGTCATTTGTGTCAAAAAGAAACTGAAGGCACAGTTTTGATGGAAAGTTCAGATACGAACATTATGAGGATAATATTTCATGCAAGTTAATGTTTGGTAGATCTTAAATCAGTATATCTTGCTGACAGATACAGGTCTATCCCAAGTTGTCTTGGTAAGGTATGATGCTATGTAATGATACATTTAGGGATTTCTAAATTTCACTGACAGAGTGTTTTTACCAACATACAGGGACTTTTAATCCAATACAGATGTCTCGGTTATATCTCATGGTATTGATTTTTGAAAAGGAGACCACTCTGATATGATAAAAAAATAATGGTTTCAGTTGAAAAGTGTTAGCTCAATGAAATCACTGTCAAACGTATTCGATGTATTTTATTTAAAATTGAGGTACGCTTTTTCAGTCGGCATTAGTGAATAACTTAAACATTACACTGGGGCTATTGAAAATTCGTCATTAATGTATAGAAAGTAACAAGGGTCTCAACACTTAAAATATGCAGGTATTTACCTTAAAACACTTACTTCGCATCATTTTTTTTTTTTTTATGTTCATGCAGTTATACAACAATGTCACAAACTATACTCCTTTGTCTACTTCTGTAAGAACTTAACAATACTCAAATTCAACCATTGTTTCAAATTCAACGAACGTTGTTTCAAATTCAAAGAATCAGTGATGACGTCCCCACTAATGAGCAACTATAAAAAGCAGATCCCTTTCCATATATTCCTACTTCGAATAGCCAACTTGATACTACACATAATGTATAAACGGTACGACAGTTTGTATACTAAACTGTACTCTAAATTAAACTGATGGTTCATTTGCGCTGCTTGTTCAATAAGTGTTCCGTTAGTTCACAATTGTACTGCTAATTCAAGTGTACCGCTAGTTCATATTGCACCGTTTGTGATATGTCCTAGCATGATGTGGGAGTGTAAACTGTACGTACTAGAGCAGTTATATCAATGCAGGAATGTCATTTGTCAAAGTTAATCACAAGGAATATACAAAATGAGCCACCTGACATCCTTTCTGGAGATACATTGTCTCTAAGCAATTGTAAGATAAGAGAATCAGGTAGTCAAATAACGCCCTAGTATGACATTTGTATCTCACATAGGCCCTCGTGCATAAAGAGGAGCTTCCTTGCCAGCTGTAATTTTGAATAAGGTACATATAGTTTTTTTTTGTTTTGTTTTTTCTCAGTAAAATTCCTGTGAGTATACTTTGCTTGTCCAGCTGGATCTCCGTTAGCGAGAACATTGTTAACTAACCTCAATCGACATAAGAATGGAATTTTACCATTTGCAGATGTTCCGCTCTTCCTGAATTAGTCTTATCTTCAAGGCATTAGTCATCCCCCTTCCTGATTTTTCCCCCTTTTGAAGTCACCTCTAGTAAGAAACAAAGTCAAAACTGTGAATGGAAAATGGAACGATGCGTTCAGAAGGAGCATTTTTTTTTTTCTAGTTTTCAAAAATTTGTCAATGGAAGAGTTCGATTAACAAATTTGCCACAGACATTACTTAGGGGCTGAGATAATTTGTTTTGGAAACGAGACAGTCCCGGATTATTATGAACTAGGAGGGCATTTAGAAAATTGGAGGCCGGTCGGACGAATATCTGAAAATTGAAATTCATGATGCTGGGTTTGCAAAGCTAGATGATGCTTTGACTGCCTCTATTAGAATTGAAACACGCATAGGCCTATTAGGCTAGTGATTAAGACAACACTTTAACAAGGCACAAAATTCTTTACCAAAATTACATGCTGAAGATTTAGTTGAACTGCGTTTTAGTGGTTTTGTTAATTAAGTAAGTAAGTTAGATCTACGGGAAACAAAACGTTATTTAAGGGATAGGCACTTAGATTGACCGAAGGAGTGGTCAAAGACGACAACATTAGAGTTACAGTTAGCATGAATGTAGATATTCTCCTTATAGACCAAGTATTTCAGATATAGAGGGCGTAACGAACCGAGCCGTCACATTAAAAGTTATTTATTTTGCCAATTTTCACCATATGAAGACGTAGTAGGACGTTGAGTCGTAGTCCTCAAAAGTGCCATTTTAGCTCAAACTCATCACAGCCGGCTCGAGGGCCGAAGGGGGAGGGGTGGTGCTCTTGTTGCAAAGCTCTTATTCCTCTATTAGCTGGATCTTTCATTGGCCTGATCATGAACGAGGGCTTAACCCCCCCCCCCAGTGTTTGAAATCGTAATGAATTCATTGTTACTCCCCAGGGCATGATTACTACGGTGCTCAACTTCGACTTATGTCGAATTAAATAGTCATATGTCAGTTTCAATCTCTAATGTCTCCATTAAAATCGACATCTGGCAATTTATTATCCATACGACACTTTCCCGCGCTTTCGTTGGATGCACCGACTTGCACGTGACACACTCTAGATCGTTGATTGGAAGAAACTGTCGCAGGTAACTTTAAAGCATACATACGTCAATTCGAATCGGCATCAGCCAGTTTCTGATGATCCTGTTGCAAATAAAGGCGCACATGATAGATTCTTCAATACTGACTAGAAACAACAGCCATATGTGCAATGAATCGACATGTAACAGCGTATTCAGCAATTTTCATTGGAGTAATTCCATTGGACAATAATGCGCAATAGAACCCCTGTTGAAAATGATGTTAGAACATTCTGCTCCTTGAAACTTAGTTGGCGTGATGACTTGGCCAAGCTTTTAAATGATAGAAAACCCGCAAATAGCAAACGGACATTGGTATTTCTAACAGGTGTGCATAGCCCAAAGACTAGGGATATTACTATTACTGCACATATCAAGAAATAACGCTCGTTTTAAATGACAAGCATAAGCATCAGTTAAGCTTTATTAGAGGGCAGCGTTGAATCTGGAGGAAATTGTCAACCGACACATAGCTTTGATATGCTTTAATGCTGGTGTAGTGGTTTTCTTTATATGGCACTTTGTACGCACGAGAGCAATGATTTGATGGGTTTTGGAAAACGAAATATTTTCCCTCCCGTAATAGAGAAAAGTATTAGTCTCTTGTCAATCTCAAAAGTCCGGTAACCCTGTGAGTATTTCACGCCGGTTACCCCCTGTGAAAAGTTTAACATGAGTATAACTGATTCCTCAGGTCAAAACCTTTTAAAACATCAAAACGTAAATCGTGACCGTCAATTACGCAAAGCCCATTTTCATTCTTTTTTTTTTTGTTGAATTTGCAGTTGTGTTTAATGATATGAATGTGGGCTCTAGATGTCTTTCGCTGCTATTGTATGTAAGTCGTCCTTCGGATTTATACCTCAAGTTCACTTTTTATGGTTCTTAGCTTTGTTTGCATATGATTTCATATTGTCAACTGTTGCTTTTTAGTGGGTGTAAACCAAACAAAAATAGAGCAAAACGGAACCACGTTTCGTAATGTGCTAGTATCTTCATTTACAAAAGCAACAAATAAAAATAATAACAAATAATAATTATAACGCATAGCACAGAAAGCAGAAATATCCTTCAATATCGTTGGTGCATTCTCATAAAATTACCTCTAAACTGACAACAAATTAACAAATCAGTTGCGGTTATCAACTTTGAATTTACAGTCTTAAATATATGGTTAATTATACAATAAAAGCAATATTGCAGCATTTCTCTCGAGATCTGCCAAATAAAACTCAATCGGCAAATTTTACCAAGTGTATCACAGAAAACATGAAACATAGTATCCAAAGTAAGGCAGGGAGGTATACCCGTCTTTCCAAGAGATAAGTTTCTCACAGATAGGAATTCAGTTATTCGCTGCTCATGAATAATTGTAGTGTTTTGTCAAAATAATAAAACATTCAAATGATGCATCTCCCGTCGGTTACTCATCTTTGCGTTAGTGTTTTCGAGAGATGGCGCTGTTCTTGATTGTTAATCGGTGACGCTGAAAGGTGTCGCGATGCCTAAAGCTGTTTTCTTTGTTCACCGTTGTTGGCGCACCTCACATTTCCCTATTATAACGAAAAGCCTCTGAGCGATGCCTTTACACAGATTCTTCAGCCTGGAAGGGTCTTTACATCTGTTGAATTAGCTCTTACGTAATCTCGTGAATGCTGGAAAGTCTACCGGTATTTCTTGGTCTATTTCGGTATTTCTTGGTCTATTTCGGTATTTCTTGGTCTATTTCGGTATTTCTTGGTCTATTTCGGTATTTCTTGGTCTATTTCGGTATTACACGTCAAGTTCCACATCTGAGAGATGGTCCAGAAGCTCAAATATACGGTAACCATGGAATCACGTGTTAGACTCCTTCAGCCCTTCCTTGGATGGTTTTCTGCAGACAAAATACGCTTTTACCCTGGTGACATTTGACCAGAATGATTGCAAAGTTATCCTTCTGTGTACGTTAGCTTGTTTTTAACAGTCCGCACTGCGACCACTGTTCACATTATTAAGGAATGAAGTACGGAAGAAATGTTCATCGAAGTTTATTTCAGGAACAGTCAGTAAAAAATATCGCTCATCCACTACCAACGTCAGAGTGTCACATTGATATGGAGAACAAAAACAACATATGAGATATCTGAGTAAAAGAAAATACATTTTCCAAGTAAGATTCAAACAGTTTGGAAAAAAGGGAGACTTTCATTTCAGATAAAACTAAAGGAAATCTTTCGAATAAAAAGGCAATATCTGTAATCGGTAATATTTGATAAGATTTTTACCCTGATAGGATGGAAGACAAAATTGTTTGAAATTTTTGAGGAAAGATTTTACTGCGAAATGCAAAACAATTTTGATATGAAACAATGTTGTGATTATTCTGTAACTGGCAGAGTTTTCCTGAACTGGGTCAACTATGCACCGACCCAAAATATGAACAAATCAACTCATAGACCGATTCACAAGATAAAGTACCCGTGGAACCTCCGGGATACCTCTGACTAATCAAATGATTTCCAAAATGTATACACGTAAACTGTGTTCCATTTAATTGGGGGCGCTGTTTATACTTCGTACCTAAATGCGTTATCTCAGCTTCATAACATTACTGAAATTTCACTTTATTAATCTCATCTGTTCCACAAAATGTGCTCCATTTCTCATTGAGGGAGCTGTTTGTATCTCATACCATTACCCGACGTTTATTTCATTATTTTTTTTATCAATGTTCCCTTTATAGTTTTTGAAGAAATAATCACCTGCAATTAAATTTCGAACCGGTAACCTTTTCGGAATTAACAAATTGCGCAGCATCTCGTTGAAGCCGGCAATATGAAGGGACAGGGGTGTTTGGAATCTAAGTTACAAGGCGATATCTGAGGGAAAGGGTTAAACTTTTCCATCACAACAACTTAGCGCTACCAGTTACAGAACATCCCCTTTTTTCCCCATATCTTCGTTTAATGAAGCGATGAAAATTCCATCGAATCTTGTGTATAGTTACAAAACGTCTTCTACCGTGACGCAGTTTGAAGGTTTTAATAATATTGGATTAATTGTTTGCGAGGTGAACCCTACTCATTGGGGAGCTGAGTCGTAGACGGGATTCAAATGGCCCACACTGGACGACCCTTCAGATGTGGTGACGTTTCTCCCGGAGGTGCTTCGGGATCTAGACGACTGCGATCTCTTTTTCTTAGCCACCAGACACGGAGAGGCCCACAGGCGAATGATCTCTTTCCTTCGGACGCCGAACAGCAAAAAGAGGAAAAACCCTTGGAACGCGCTGAGTGACGAAAACACCACGCTGACGTGAAAGGTGGCGTCTCGTATGGCGAAGAAACCGGTGACCCAGGTCAAACCGAAAAGAAATACAATAGAGACGAAAGTGACTGTGAGCCATCGATAGGCTTTTGTCCTGGGTAGCTCTGTTCTTCCGAGTCAGGGTGTAGACGATAGCGATGAAGATGAAAAGGTTAAAGGCCAAAATGGACGCCATGATGCCGATCAGCCCGACGAACATCATCAGAGAATCCGTCTTCAGGAAACAGCTAACGAGAGGAGATGAAGAGGCGACAAAAAAGAGAAAGAAATATGAAAGACGATCAACATTATTAAAAGATAAATCAATAACACTGATAAATAAAAAAGAATTTATCCAGTATAGTGACCGGAAACAACATGATGTCAAAAACATTTCATGACATCTCTTTCGACGAAACAGGGTGACAGTGAAGGAAGAAAAAATATGGCGGTATCGCGAAGTCACTGGCTTAGAACTACAACCGTGGCACAAAACAATAGAGTCGGCGGCTATAAAAGAAATTTAAGTCAGATTTTGCCCAATCACAGTGATGTTGCAATAAACCAAGTTATATCTTTGTGGCCACCTGACAGCTGTATGGATATGTAGCGTTGATGCTTCCATCGACTTTTAATAGTTTTTGCTGACGTCAGTAAACTAATGTGATTGGTGCGCTCTCGCCTACTAAAGATCCTGCACAAAGCACCGCTTGAGATAATAATAATAATAATAAATTACCTATACTACAAGCTTTAATGTGAACCTTTTTACAACAGGTTTTGAACACAAGAAGGTGTTCAAGCTAAAACAGTACTGAAAATATAGGAATCACCACAAAAAAAAAAACAAACAAACAAACAAACAAACAAACACTGGGAATCGTAAGCAGAACGCATTGACCACACTTTGAACACATGTCAGTGAGATTTAACATCTCGATTGCTCGCTTGACTATTTTATTTTTCGTTCTTACAAGACCGATATTTCTGAGCTATAGGAATAAGTGGTAGATGTACTGAGGATGATATATTTATAACTCAATAAAGGCCGACTGAGAAAAAAAAAAGTACACAACTTTGAAATTGACGATACGAGTATTTCAAACTCCGCTATTGAGGGGCAATGAATCACCGATGCCTTAAAAAAAGAAGAACAGTTCGCTTTTAATTACTGGCTATGAGATCACTCATGGTCAGTATTATTATAGGTAGCTTTCAAATTCGCGCTGAAAGTGACGTCATCGATATCTGTGCCGCACAAACTAGAGCCCCCTGTGTGAATTTCAGTGTCAGCTTTAATTTTAATGTTCGCTAAAAATTTACGGAGACGAAAACAAGATTTGATTAAGACATTTGGAAGTAACTAGGAGCGAGGAAGTTTACCTTTAGTTTTGCTTCCCTTTGTAAGTTATTGTTCACAACTACGAAACCTTCAACTCTCACAAATGCCATACCAGTGCTAGCCTACATAGCAGTTCTGAATGTTCTGCAGCACCATTAACAATACCAGCATGAAACCACGTATCTTGGATGTGCTTGTCCACACGTGCGACAGTAAAGCGGCGGCAAACTGGACAAATTTGTACACAGAAATCTTTCAAAACATCAACATTACCCATTTCGCTCAGGCTTCGAAATGCAGCTCAGATACGTCAAATAAATACCAAAACCATACATCATGCGTAATCTGTCCATTTGCAGGGCTTTCTTTTCAAGAAACGTAGTTTTGCGGGAAGACTACAGTCTAACGTTTTCCGTGCTGTAAGAACACGGGGTAAAATGCAACAGAGCGTGCCCATCTTCAGGTGCACTCACCTAGCTTAATTCTGATCTATGCTACAGTGGGTACCGTTAGAATAACGGTCAATTAATAAGAGGTTCCCAACGTACAAATGTGGTAGAAAAGCAATACCGGTATATCCTAAGAACTTAAATGTTGATAGTCTTCTCAACAGTACTTACGAGAACATATAGCTCTCAATTTGACGGGATTTTGAAAGATTTTAAACCTAA
The DNA here is from genome assembly GCA_021234535.1 of Stichopus chloronotus. NCBI lineage: Eukaryota > Metazoa > Echinodermata > Holothuroidea > Aspidochirotida > Stichopodidae > Stichopus > Stichopus chloronotus. The sequence continues at coordinate 30,189,920 of CM037833.1, read as the reverse complement.
GTACGCAGTAACTTTTTGATGATCATTTTTTTTAAATTAGACGTTTTCATTCTCTCGAATTGAAAATCTCCGTTTCATTACCTTTCAATTGATATCACACTTATAGAATGTAGCCACCCAGATCATCCCGAAAACAGTGATTAATAACAGCCAAGTTTCAGAGGCTTTAAATTTTATACGTCTGTCTAGACACCTACACTACTAGCTTAGCTTTCGTATCGCACCGTCAAGAAGGCTGCCACATATTTTTCTTTTCTTAAGATTTTGCACTTAAGTTGAAGAAACCACATTACTTCATTCAAACGAAACAAGGCTGTTTAATCTTTCAAATCGCTACGGTATGAACCTGTAAGTAAAAAAATCACTCAGCTCATTCCCAAAAAGTGATTTTTTTTTTTTTCGGAAGATCCGAGAGCGATTTGTGAAAATAATAACATTATACATGTTCAAGATGAAGATAGGGGTGTATCAGTAACATAGACTTTGATTGGCTGAGCATCAAGAACAGCGCATGGAAACAGCTGTTCAGCTGCATCGTAGTTGATAGCTAACTACGTAGGACTTTGTTGTGCTGGGTTCAATGGCAATGCGGAATAGACTAAGTCGCCTGAACAGTTGAAAAATAATATTGCCAAAAAAAAAAAAAACATATGTCAGTCGTCTGTTCACCGATTTACATGATTTTTAGTTCTGCTTGATTATTTTACGCTGCTATATTATTTTAACCGTGCTATATTTGGGTAGGAATTACATTCTTACCTTTTTCGTGTGGACTAGCTACAGTTCCTATCTTGGACATCTCAATGTGGCAAGATTAATAGTACTGTTAGTTCTCCTGTGCGTATACATTTTTTTTTTTCGAACTCTCCCAAAAGTCGAATATCTCTTGCAGACAAGAAGTCCATAGTCTAGTAATGTAAGAATTTCCGAAACTATCTCGCAGGACATTACGTTCAGAACAACTGTAAACTCACAGCCAGGTGGTTGCGATTTTGCAACCACACTTCTAGTTACATATTTAGTCTCAAATAGCTTACAGCATACACACTGATATGATTGAATGGTTCGTCGCATCGTCAGGAGAACAAAATGGTTGAAATTCTTGAACACATAAACGTTGTTTACTGACTATTATTTGACCGTATTGTTATTGTGGTACTTACAATTCCTGCAGTTCGTAAAAATCTTCAAATTGTAAATCAGTAACATACTGCAATACCAGAGGAGCGATGACAGGGAATACAGGTAAACCTATCAAGAGAAGAAAATCATTGTAATAATATACGTACGTACATATATACACATACATACATATATACATACATATACGCATACATACACACACATATACAGTCATACACATATATATATATACATACACATACATACATATATACACATATGCTTGACAAATGCTATGGGTGACTCTTTCAATCAATAAAATTACACATTGGCAATGTTATCAACTGAATAATCTATCTAGCCTATTTATGTGTTAATGTTATCATGTACTGACCCCATGCCGTGAGGGAACTGTACAAAACGAATCTAGTGGTGTTGTTGCGACCTTCGACCTTGACGAGTAGCTTGTACAGAAGAAGCCCTTCGAAAAACATCCAAAGGAAAGCCGCCAACAGGAAGTAGTGCATCAGAGCCGAGATGGCGATACACACCCTTCGTGACCCGGTCTGGTCTGCGCCGAACATAAAGACCAGATAGAGACTCAAGAGGGCGCTCATCAAGCTCACGTGGACTTTCCATGGTGTCTTGGAGATCAAATCTCTGATTAAGTAGTGTAAGAAAAAAAAAGTATTAGCGAGACCATAATTAGAGGATAGATGTGGCTATCATATCTGCATGAGTGGAACTTTGTATAACCTTTAGAACTGACAGAAGTCTAAAAGAGGTGAAAAAAAAAAAAAAAAACGGTTGGAATAAACATGCCACGGAAACGGGAGAAGGAAAAGCGACAGGTTAGTTGGCATGCTCACAGTTTGATATGGAACATATTTAAATGCCGTCTGAAGCACCGCCCCCGCTCCCCCCGCTCCCCCCGCTCCCCCCGCTCCCCCCGCTCCCCCCGCTCCCCCCGCCCCCCCCCCCCCCCCCGCCGTCCCTTTAGGCAAGTCTGGCTTGCCTTTGTCACCTCAGCCCTATATCATCATTCACCACTGGTATTACATCGACAAGTATATGTCCCCAACAAACCAAATAAGTATGAATAATTCATGGCTTGGACTTGATTGTACAAACTTCAAGGACTTCAACCACACAACCGTGTTGGCATTCCCATTTAAAATTTATTGGACGCTCTGATTCAACCGTAATTGTTCTGTGTCGACTTGTTTGGAGTGATTGCGTACGCATAGGCCAAAAAAGAAAAATATGAAATGTCCAAAAAATTCAGTAGCCTATGTCTCTTGATCGCACTACTTAAAAAAAAAAATTGGGGAAAAAAGTTACGTTATCTATAGTTTGTCTAGCTCTACCCGAATGACGGTTGTATTTTCTTTCAAGTTGTTTGAAATCAACGTCAAAACTCGGCAGGTAACTTAGCTCCAAATGACGTCATACCATTTTGGCACACAGGCAGCAGCTGAATAACGGCCAGTACAGGATCACATCATACTATCATGCATGTTTGTCGAGATTACACATCCTAACCATTATCTGGATATCACGTCATGTTCTATCATGCATAAAAAGGGTCTTCTGGAGATATGATTTTTAGCACATTAGTAAAATTCTAGACAAGACGCGTTGGTGCACGACAAGTATTAAATGATATGCTAAGAACTTTGTCATACGCCGACTTCGGTAAGCATCCTAGCAATGTTTGTGTAACCTATGTTAACTAAAATGGGTTGACTGTTAATCGATTCAAACAGATTAACAGAAACTTCTAGTCAGTGTGTTTACACTATATGTCGTCCTTATTTTCGAGAAATGTGATGATGACCGGTGCAATGTATACCTATACTTTGTATGTATCGTCCCCCCCCCCCCTAATCCAATGATGTTTGATCTCTTTTTCGAATTTGAAGGATAAAGTTGTTTACCCTTACTAAGCCCCATCACCCCCAAAAGAGATAATAGCAATAATAATAGCAGGCAAAATTGGCTATTGTATCAGATCAGGCATGGACTAACTAATAGCAGTGAATGCATCTAAATAGTTGTATTTTTTGTTACACCAGCACAAAGCAATGAGGCCATTACGCCAAGTAATTTTATCACTCGTTTGATTGTGTTTCATTGCACTTTCATAGAGCAATAAAACAAGACTTTCTGGCGGCAATCAGGGTTTGCATTCACATGACTAAACACCTCAATTATATAAATAGATTCACTCCATAAAAAAAGAAAGAAGAAGAGTTATAAAACAAATTATCTAAAGCATTGAAAAAAAAAGTTAGAAATAAACACGGATTACTAAAAGCAAATATCGGGGAATATTGTATGGTATGAATAAAAGTGAACTGTTACTGTACTTTACGAGCAGGATACTACAGATTGTCACTATCAGAGAAAAAGCCGACACCGTGGACCCGACTTGACTGATCCAAGTAAAAACCAAACTCTGTTCCTCAACATTCTGAAGAAAAAAAGATAAAGAAAAATGATAAGAAAAGAGTTACAACAATGCGATATATTCAGGACTTTTAAGGTTTGTAGGTGAAGTTTCAGTTTAAATCACTCACATCTGAGTAATTTGGACTGAAATCTCAACAAATGTTTAGAAATATATTCATGTTAAAAAAAATAACAAACATCGATAAAAATACACGAGAAGCCACCCCTCCCTTATTCAATGTTGAAATTATTTTAATTGGAATATCTTGATCAAGGGGGACGGGGGGTTGTACAGTGTTGAATGTATACCGATTCTTTACCGGGAATTTGTAGAGACACGGTAGGGGCATAATAGACTGGGGCATCGGGATGCGATACAAAAACTTCCTCAATGAAGTTGGTAAGTATGCTGCGACATATCTTGATCTTATTAAAAATCAAAGTATCATTCTTACATATATGCACATTGAATACTGACACTAATACTGACATTAATACTGACATTAACACTGACAATTAAACCAGGACAGAGGAGGTACAAATCCCATACCACAGGAGCTATAATATATGACCTTTGACTTGACTCTGACTTGAAAAATATATGACTTTTGACTTAATCTGACTTGAAGTAAATTGACTTGTGACTTGATTTGATTTGCGATGAAATGAAATGAAGTGACTTGTGACTTGACTTGACATGACATGACTGGGAAAAGAAACAAACAGACTTGCGACTTTACTTGTGACTGCCCCCATTAAGCGACTTGTGACTTGGAAAAAAGTGACTTTTCAAAAACTCTGAAATAACGCAATAGTGCACACTCACAACAAGTATAGCAAAGCTTGTAGCGTGCGTACACTGGCAGACTAGTCTGGACGAGGCTGTGGAATTCAAGATACATCCTTCCGTTGACCAAAACCTGTTCGCTGTATCCCAAAAGGCGCAGATCCTATCGGTCCAGAAGTTGTTCGTTTTCTCTCGTTACCTGAGTAAACACAGGTAAACCACAAAAAGAGAAATTGTCAGATAAAATGGCGTCATCAGTTTAACCATTGCGAGGTAGGTAATCAGTGCATAACGTATGTTTGTAGTAACGTATTGTCGTAAACTACCATATGTCATGTCCTAAATATCACTTTCATCAACATGACTTTTTCCCTACACAGGTTGTCCAATTGCTTTTCACCGAAAAGTTCCAAACATTCTGACCAGATGTAACGTCGTTACTGAGGCTTGTCCTGTCAGACGAATTCTCACAAATTCAGGGTTTCTTATTAAATAACTTTAAAAAAAGACATCCATGTTTAAATAACACCCAGATCGTAAATTGGTGTCACGCTATTTAAGCATCTCACCCATGATAACATAAAAAGAATTAAGCAATATGAATAAGGCTTGAGGTGGATTCTTAAGCAGCAACAATACCAACATAAATTAGAAGAAAACTTCCAAGTATCGTGCTCTTGTTAGCACTGGAAAATAAAGCACTATCATAGGTCGTTTGGGTTGTAACCCTTATATATTCAGTGTAAATTACTGATACGCAAACCTCGGGGGAAAAAGGGAAGCAAACTGAGGGGATCGCCTTCTATTTAAAGGCAACAATTCTATTTAAAAGATATTAAAGGTTTGCATGTGATGTAACATGTGCGACCTAGAAACGTTCAAGATGTTTGTGACCAGAGCCTCCAAATAATCTCTCAAATTGATAAAGAGTCGGTATTTCAATGAGGCATCAATTTTATATTTACCTTATCTTGAAGCTGAAATGGTCAAACCCAAGTTCACAAATTTTGTGAAGCTCGAAACAGTTATAGTTCAGTGCTGTGACACGTATGCAAAGAGGCACATACCTCAAGCGGAAGTCTTGACGGCTTACCATAATAGGCGTGAAGGTGGTCACGAGTTGATCGTTGTTCGGGAAAGGCTTGGACTCGTTCAAGTTGTATATGATAGTCGCAATCACTTGGCTACCAACCACTTGCCTCACAGAGGGTCCGAGGGTACCGACTGTCCTCCCCGAACTTTGGAAGAGTGAACCGTCCCGATATAAAAAGAAACTCACCATCAAAGGTCCATCTAATTGAAAAAAAATAGATAAATAAGAAAAAAAAAAAGCAATGGAGAAATTAATCTGAGCCCATCAGAGAGTTGACGATAACTGATCTCAGTACTGACTTTAAGCCACCTGATCTCTGTAGAGAGTCCCAACTGCTTGATCCTATGAGGGCCAGCGTCTTATACGTTCTGATACCATCTGATCTCCCCAGGAAGTTTGTAACTTATTGATCATATTAGGGGAGGTTAGCTGATTTGGTACAATGCGTTGGCAAATAGGATCTCATTGTATATAGGTACTTTTACCTTCTTTGATTACATTGAGAATGATTACAAGATCTGATCCCACGGGGCGTTACTCCCTCATTCCATCATCTTCCACGAACGTGAATTGTTGACAACAAACATTTCTTACCAACAGTGAAGTTTTGGATTCCGTTCGGCAGCGAGAGTGAAGTTATAATTTCGTTAGCCGAAACTTCGATTCGACTTCCGGTGACCCTAAGATCAGATTCATCTAACTCTTCGAGCACCTGACTGTCTGATTGGCCGACATCAGCTTTAAAATTACCGAAGCTCAGCGTGACCGGTGTGTCTACTCCTCCTCCGGAAGTATTGTTCAATATCACGTTATAGAGGGCGACATTCTCTTCTACGCCAGTGTAGTTCTGTCCGCTGTTGATCTGGTTCCGGGCCTGGTCTTCCAGTGACGTCAGTATGTCGTTAAGGTCTTGACTCGACGCCTCGTCGTCATCATCGTCATCGTCGTCATCGTTGTCCGGAGAGAAGAAGTTATTGACGACCGACAAGACGATATTGGTGACCTGAATGAGAAATCATGAAATGAATGAGATGAGTAAACATCAAAGAGACGATAAGACTATAAAAGTGAGCTGATATCCCCCCCCCCCCCCGCGAAAAGACATGTAGTGTAATGAACAAGTAGAGTAGTTAAACTGCATCAAAAAGTCAATGAGACAATTACTCTATAAAGGTGAAAAGATTACCCCCTCCTCGAAAAGAAATGTAGTGCAAGCAAAAAGTAAAGATGTTTCAACAAGATAAGGGTAAGTCTATTGGTTGGAAGGGGGGGGGGGGGAATTCGACTTGTATTTGTACCTGGGCATGGTAGTAACTAACAGCAGGAGAACGTTGGATGATCACATAGTGTATCCCATGACAACAAATTGGCCTATACACGGTGGTACCATTTTAGACCACATTGTTAAACTTGTCATTACGTGTGCAGCACCCCCCCCCCCCTCCCTGTGTATTTTGTATTGAAAGAAAAAGATTTGAATTTTTAATATAAACAATCAGGATATCGAACAAACTATTACAGGAATCTTGTCTCCTAAAATATGGCGGTGAAACCGCGTCTCTCATCATAGACCCCTTTGTTTTTAATCTTTCTCACTCTGTGTATTTGCAATAGAACTAAACTCTATGTCAATTGTCTAGACGAATGAAACAAAATAGAACGTTTTTTTCTTTCGTTTCCTTAATTTCTCGACAATTTTCAGTCACAGAAGGTGGTAACAAAAGTGAGAAGAACAGTCAGTCTAGGAAAACTGTTCCCTGCATATTTTTTTCTTTTTTTAAAATCATTATTTGAAAGATGTGATATGAGTCACTCACACATCTGGTCTTTCCAAAAATTAACTTGGAATAAAAACAAATATGACGATAACGAAAACAACATATAAGGCTGCAGCAAAGATTCTACCCACCTCCACTGAAGTCACGTTAAGTTGGATCAGCCCTCGTAAAAGCTCCGCCGTTTGTCTGGTGATGTCGTCATTTTCATCGTCCAATCTGGAGAAGGCATTAATCGCGAGGCCTACCTCAACGACCTCATCTTGAGGTATCATTTCACCACTCATCTGCCTCCTTTGGAGAGACAGTAACTCCTGTATGATTACAAAAAAAAAAAAGGACTGAATCAACAGCATGGGTTAGCGATGTATCTGCCCACGGTCCCCCCCACCAAATCCCGGCATTGTACTTTGGGGGGCAAATGAAGAAGTCATTAACACTGTATTTTTTTTTGGGGGGGGGGGATAAGCTGTGCCAATTTTCTGTGCTAAATTTTATAGGCTTACATGTACGGAAGTAGAAAATCTAGGAAGTTCATTTATGGTAGAAGTGACAAGGGGGACACGGGGGGGGGGGGACTCGTGGGATAAAATGACTACAAAGTTTTCCATCTTTTCGTGAATTGCGTTGCGCGGTATTCTTGTGGAGAATCGTAATTCCCTAACAAATAATGGTCTACCTTTTTTAACATAAAGTTCCGTTTTCTGTTTGCACATAATAAATCAATAATCTCATCTAAATGCAGTAAATTTGTCAAAGACTTGAATTCGTAAAGGACAAGGAAGTCTGGAAGTTCGATGATTTTAAGCAGATCGGCTCGATTTCATCAGCACCCTCACGTCACCTTAGTTGATATTCGCACTTTTTAAAACTAAACTCCAAACAAAACTTTTCTATATCGATGATAACGGTCTCGGTGGGTAGACTTCATAAATCGGTCACTGTTAATACACACGTGAGTGGGATCCTCAACTCCTATTGGCCAGTTCAGTCAGGTGACCGTGGGTTATTGGCCAGATAAGCCGAGAGGATAAACCACTGTATAGTCACCCGGTGATGGATACAATAAAACCGTACATCGACTTGTATGATGTCTTGTCGTTAGCTATCTTACACAAAAGAATGGCTAATAGTAAATAGCGAAAAAAAGATTCGATTTGAAGTTCGTAGACCTCGACCAGGGGCTAAGTTCACCTATAGGGCTACTGAAAAGTGAAATATAAATGTACGTAAATATAAATCATAAACAAAGATAGGTAACAACGCAGTGAGAATGTCAGTGGTATTTCTTTTTAAGCTTATTACCTCTCTAAATTTCAGAATTGCGTCTTATCAAAGCTTATTCAGCAGATTTTTACCTTTTATGTAGCCTACGGAAATTAACATGTTTTCAAAGTCGATTTTACGGAGAAGTCCAAAATAAATTTCTTATATATACAATCAAATCTCAACGAGGGACAAGTGACAAATGACTGCAAGTCATCGCCATCTAAACGGTGCTCCGTACAACCGTCAGATTTATATATATGAACAGAGATTCCCAAAGTGCAAACAAGGTATTTATTGAACCCCGGCCTAAACCAATGCTGCACAAATTCAACAGGGGATGCCTTGCCATGAATACGTCAAACTAGCAATAAAGTGATCTTACAGATGTATTTGACAGTAACGTTTTAGGTATGAATAATCCTTCTTCTTTGTTACACTTTGAGTAATCCTAAATGTTGCTTAAAACTCTTACAAGCATTAAGTATTTAAGTCAAATAACGTAGGACTAAGCCCCCATCACATTATACACAAGGACGTTCTTTCAACAAAAGCAATGTACTGCTGCTGTTAGGGCTGAGAGTGAGAAGTCAAATATGTCAATGCTTGTTCTCAAAATGTACATTCAATAAATCTTCAATTGTGTTTATTAAAAAGCAGTTTCATCAGAAGCCAAATTCCAGTAAGATTTGATGCAATCACTCCTGCCATAACAAAGATCTGTGAGCCCCCCGTACACAGTACTGTGAATAGGTGGGTACACTGCAGAGCCATAGCATTCGTACACTGTAGACTTACTGATATACAGCTTACTGATTGCAAACTAACGGTTGCATGCACAAGCCATATTGCTGTTATGTTATTTTTATTTACTTTTAAGTGTTACTTTGCGTATCACACACGGACCTTTTTGGCGTGGTGTGAATCTTGTTTACCTTTTCTCGGGATTCCTTTTCAATGAAAATGCCGTTATTTAAGAAGCAATTTTTCTTTTGTTTTCATGTTTTTATTTTATCAAATCTCGTTTGGTATGTATGAACAATTTTAATCAACATTGGACCTGTGCCTTAACAGTAGGATAATGCACTACCCGGGTGTTAATGCTATCGTTGGATGCACTCGGGCTGCGTTCTTGTGCATCATTTGCAGTTAACTCTCGATCGTGCATTATCCTGCCGTCATGACACAGTCCAGCTTTGGCACGGTCCAGCTTTGGCACAGTCCAACTTTTAGCCAAACAACTTAAGGGAGAGGATGTTCAACTGTTGCTATTGACTGATTGATTAATGGAAGGATAGATGACTGAGTGGATGAACCGAAGAATGAATGAATTGAATAGATGAAGATACAGATAGGTAAATGGATGGATAAATGGCTAAATACATGTATCGATTAATGTATAGATGGATAGATGGATGAAACAAATGGATAAAAGAATGGATTAATGAACAGATGAAAGGACTGATAAATGAACGAAACGATGGATAAATAGATAGATATTTGAATAAAAGGATGATTGAATGAATGGATAGATAAATGAATAGATGAATTTGTGGATGAATGAATCGATGAATGGATTGATGACTGAGTAAATGAATCCAAGTATGTATGAAAGAATGGGTGGATAAATGAATAGGTGAATGAACGAATAAATGGATGGGTATATGGATATTGTGTGGATGAATGCTTAAATGGATGGATAAATGGATAATTGAATTGTATAAATGTATGGACGAATGTATGAATTGAGGGTTGAATGAATGGGTGGATGGATGAAAGAATGGATGAATGCGTGGAAAGATTAATGAATGGACCAACGTATGGGTTGATGAACGAACCTCCATGATTAATGTGAACCGATCAGCAATATCTATGCCCTCCAGACAGTCAGTGAGTTCTGCCGGTTGCTCCCAGATAGGCCCCTGAAACTGATCGTAAATACACTCGGCAATAGCCCGGGGTACTTGAGAGTTATCTACAGTAAAATCTGTGGAAACGGTAGAATAGAGTAGAATGGTCTCGATTAATCGTTAAAGCGTCGGTATGTTTATCCGGTTTTTTCGGTTATGGGAGTCTGTGAAGGTTGCATACGCACAAAAACGCTGGAATTAGTGTTAAGTTGAAACGTTACCTCAAAAGGACGATGTCAGCAATTATTTAACATTAAAGGCTGTAATGCATCACCGCAGACAGTTTCAATTCTCCCCAACCACCTACCTCTAGTCCCTCCCTCAGCCTGTCTTACATTCCTCCGCATGTGTAATCAAAACAATGGATCCCTGTGTACGCTGTGTAATACGAGTTGCTCTGCATCTTTCGAATTTGCTGGCAATCTAAGAGTACTGTAACTTAGAACCAGTTGAGAATTTTCCTTTCAGGGAGGTAAAAATATAGCTTCGGGTGATGCAATACAGCCTTTAACCTGTCATTAAAGGGACAGGCCATTGAAGAAAATTAATATTTCATGAGAAATTAAGAACATTTTCTCTCTTCATTGGTGAAAACTGTATTTGGGCGACAACTTCCTTTTAAAAGTCCATGACTATTAAAAAAAATTTTTTTTTTTCAAATGTTCCATTGCATTATGGGAAATTTAATTTGTCACACCACCGAAACTGCTCCAATATCCTTTGTTTTCAAGCATGACTGTGTTAAAAGATAGATTAAGTGTTAGCTTAATGTAATTTTTCATTCCTTCAGTTATCAAACTTAGCTATATATCTAACCTAAATTTTCATGGGTGTCAAATCTCAACGGTAAATAATCGCTCTGCAAATTCAAGGAATAATAAATACCTTTTGAAAAAAAATACACTGCGCTTTTGTAAATTTCAGGCAACTGGAAATCTGCCTTGATCACATATATTTTTTCAAACAATTGCATCTTGAGTAAGGAACTAAATATTGGCAAAGGGCTTGATATGGCTGCAGTGAAAAAAAAAAATGGAGCTTTCACTGAAAAGTCCGTTTGAGCGAAATATTTCCTTAAAAATTCAAGAAACTATGTAAAATATAATGATGCTTCCCTTTTCTTTTTTTTTAATAGAAGCCCACCTTTTGTTGGGGCCCTTGGGTATTGTCCTACGGGAATATGGGTAAATCCCGCTATGAATGTGGTACAGCACATTCTAACGACACTCCATGGAATCATTTGCAGCCGAAGGCAAGTGGCCCGGTATACGTCACTCGCTTGCAAATGTGTTCGACCTACGTGCTTGCGCTATTTCAAAATAATTCCCAGTTTCACAACCCAGTCCACAATCGTTTTAAATTCTGCCTGTTTTGAAGCTACAAAATGCCATTCGACTGATGTGTTAAGAGAAAGGTTATTGTTTTAATTGTAAGCCATTTGAAAGGAATCACTCATCCACGCTTTGCTGAACCATCCATTTCTAGGATACAAGTAGGAAGTACAAAGGGTGCTAAGAGAATCTGGTGGTTTGGCATTCCAAAGTATAGTACCATAGTTCCGTTGTCAATAAATGTAGGCGATGACGTTGAAGTGCAAATTAAGAGTTCTAATCTCAGCAAAATCACGAGAAATAAAAGAGAAAGCAGTGTGAAAAGTACTTGGCAGCAAAATAAATCTTTGGGTTCATTGTTAACAGGTAGGTAGCTTGCTTTCAAATTTTCCGGAAGAGTTACAGTTTTTTCTGTAATTCACGGGATACAGTGAGCTTAATTATTCTGAAACTTAACGTCTTCATATGTAACGTTCTAGCAAAGTTTGAAAATCATACAACACTCAGTGATTTAACAGCAAGTTTGGTGGTCGTAGAGTAAAATTAGATTCAATCGTTCTCCGTACCAGCAATGAGATGTGTGACGCCATTGCTGGACTTAGAATACTTACTCCTATTGCCAAAGCCTCTTGGACAAAACCGTCCCTGTGAACCAGATGTAGATCCCACTCTGGTGGAGAGAAACGTCATGTTACCGATGATAGTCCTCACCTCGCTGGACGAACAATTAGCTGTTAATAATCAACGAGACCAAATGTTGGTTTCACGTGTGACGTAAGATTTTAAACGTGTATTATCAAAAAAATATAAATAAGAATGAGCTTCTTGAGCAAGTTATCAACTAACTAACATTGCCCAAGGTGAATCATTTGTGCCCATCGCTTGTTATTCAACGTTAACATCGCAGTCATCTTCATCACCATCATCATCATCAATCATCATCATCACCATCATCTTCTTCGATGTCATTACCATCATCATCGAAAGGTAAGGTAAGATACTAACCATTGATGTTAACATAGAAAGAACACTCTTCGAAGTCAGAACCGGAGTTGGAATAATACGTAACAGAGTGAACCCCTGGATTGAATGGGTCACCTGGAGATTTTCCCTCAATCGTGACGTCACTGATGACTACGTTGCCGTCATCGCTGACGTCGGAGGGCCTTATCCAATCAACGTGAAAGGATGTCCGGACGCAACCCTGTGGGACGTCTATGCTTATATTTGCTGGACAACCATGCCGATAGCCAACTTTATAAGAAAGAAACAAGTTAAATATAGGTAAATAAATATTTGAAATGATTTATCCATTTTTTTTGATACTGAACTCGTAATCGATAAAAAAAAAAGAAAAGAAAAGTGAGATACCGGAAAAGAAAGAGACATTTTAAAAATAAAAGGAAACTTAGTATTTACTATTTTACATCTTTCTCCTTGTCTCTGTTCTTGATCTGTTTGAGTTCTAAGTTGTGGAAAAAAAAATACAGACCAAGTCATACGAATGTAGAGAAGAGCCCGGCCGGGTTCCGTCAGTGATTACCGACGTTAACCCTGAACGACTATCCATTGGAATTATATCTGTTACCGTTTATGAGAAAGGCTTTTAAAAGTTTGATTAAATGCAAAATTGGTGATGGGGAGTGTGTTTCAAGATGTCAATGTTTTTTAGGCCTGTGTTTTGTTAGACCTGTATACATATGTGCCTAACAAAAAGGTCTCATAAATATTCAGCTACTGGTTTTCGATTGGCACGTGATATCGATATATTTTTTTTTAAAGAAACATTGTAAGCTTCAAAATGAAATTCCTCGGGGAATGTAAAATTCTCCATTGCCCTTAACATGAAGGTTAAGTAAACAAAAGACGGCATAAGATAAAAGCGTATGAGTCATTCTCTTGAGGTTAAAAATTTGCGTAGTTTGGCTTCATTTTTGTTGGTAATGCACTTGTAAAACCAGAAACTTGTGGTCAACTTTCGATCGATTTTGATGAAAATTGTGCCGGTTTTAAAGATCAAAATAATTATTTAGGTCAGTACTAAAAATGTGATTTCTAGGTCGTACATTGGCATTGGATGCCTTATTTTTATTGGAGCTTCTGGAAGGAGCTGTCGATGAAGCTAGTTTCCCTATAAAGCCAACGCCATATCTACATCCCTTCTCGAATCGACTGTTTACCTCGATCCGTTTGCCAATATCTTCATTAATAACTGAACGTATAATTATCAAATGCAATTGTGGAAATATCTGAATACCTCAAAGATATACTGTAGTAATCGATAGATCCCGTACCAAGTTACAGCGGTTTCGGCTTTGACGTTTGATTTTCAGCTGTTTGAATTAGACCAGTCTCTCACTTGGTTCTTCAGTGATGTGGGTTACAACCATTCCACATATGGAATAAATACTTTAAATTTAGACTACAAATAATAACCGTAAAGTACGTATTGAAATATGGCTGTGTAGTTTTTGCAAATAATGCCACTAACACGTAAAAAATATTTGACGAGTAAGCGACTGGCTGAACTAAGTTTTATCCATATCACTTTATGCGGTTGTACCTATTACTATATCAAGCTTCTCTCATTTGATAGTCAGCCATCCTCAATACTTTTTTCGACTTAACCACCTAACGCCAAAATAACCTCATAGACAAGGTGGTTGTCTAACGAGACGAAGAGTGGGACGAGTAACCATATGTCTGGTTTTTATCTTAACTAAAAATCACGAGGATACCATCACTTTCTTCCAGACCTATTACAGTGCACTATATGCTGATCATAGTTTTTGGTACACTAATTAAACAATGTCCAGACGATGGTTCCGTAGCAAATCGCTCTACAAATTATTAAAGAATCCTCTCCTCGGGAAAACTGTGCATAGTTTGAGCCACGGGGATCCCTTTTTCGTCATATTTTCGGTTGTCGTTACTCTTTTTGTACTTGTAGGTTAAAGAACACCAATTGAAATGCTAATGATGCAACAATAAAGACGATTGAAGGACAGCCTTCATTGTTTTAGAAAGACAAAGGTGTCGTACTGATATTTCGCGTCGGAGAGCTTTGTCACCTTTCAAAATGTCCATCCCTTCCTGCTCAAAATCTGAATGAGCAACATGAGGAAATGTTCCAACGCAATGATAGGCCAAGTAATTACCAATCACATTATAGGTAGGGAATCTCTATCATAAAGTGCATTGCGTGCACAAGGGACCCCTGGAATATCGCTAATATAGTGTGTAAGTCAATTGGGAGAGTAATGGTGGTATGGTATCTGCAACCGGCTAATCGCTATCTCTGTACATTAATCGTTCTCTTAAGCATACTTGGGAGTGCTTTCCTTTTTTCACGTTGGTCAGAGAAGGAGGAGGTTTCCTTTGGCGCAACGTTTTCCTAGTTGTTTTACCTTTCCATATTAATTACTTGCTAGATTTATTTACTCACCATCTTCAACCAACGCCTGATAGAAGCAACCTCCGCATCGCTGATCAACCCTGAAAATGAGTGAGAAGTTTCTGAGATCCCCACGAGGGATAGTTTTATCGTAGAGAACATCACTCTCGGGTAGCCAATACTGGTTCTCCCTCAAGAATCTGTAATGGTCTCTGTCGTAGTTTTCGTTTATATCTTCGACGAAAGTCTGAGGAAACCTGAGACGTACCTCCGGCAAGGAGGAATAAATTGTTAGTTCTTGCTGCCCATTTGGAAGAGGAGCGAGAACGGACGCCCCAGCACAATCGAGAAAATATATCCCGACAGGATCTGTGAAGTAATTAATGAACGGATCAATAAACACACACATGGACGTCGACATATAGACAGACAGACAGACAGACAGATAGATGGATGGATAGATGGCCTACAGAAAGATTTAGAATCAGTGAATCAGTGACCACCAGTGAAGGCTATTGACGATGGTTAGGATTAAGTACTTGATGAGAATGAACCAAGTTGAAGGTGCAAAAAGCTATTTAGGCCTAGCTTTAACCTAAATAACCACCAATCATGGTTAAAATTGAGAGATTGGGTTATGTTTAGGGTGAAATTAAGCAAAAAACAAGGATTTTAGGAAGAATACGTCACTTCCGGTCACTGATTCTAAATTAGTACCGGAAGATAGCCTATAGATAAGTGGCATGTAGAGATAGCCTGTAGATAAATAGCATGTAGACAGACAGCCTATAAATAGGTAGCCTATAGATACATAGCATACGGATAGATAGTATGTACATAGCCTAAAGATAGATCACACGTAGATTAGATAGATCATGTCTATAGATAGATGGCATGTAGGTATAGATAGCATATAGATAGACAGCTTGTAGATAGATGGCATATAGATAGGTAGCCTATACGTAGAACTTTGAGATAGATAGCCTATGGATTGCCTGTGGACACATACGTTTTGTCTCACCTTCTGTGCTGTCCTCAATTGCTGAGATCCTCGCTACTAATACCGCCCACCATGCGAGAAGTCTACATACCCTCTCCATTATATTTGAAAGATACGTGGACTCTGTTTCTCGTCACCAAGGGTATCACCACCTCTCCTTATTTTAGTTGTGGTGAACTGAGTGAGATCTTGTTGGGAAAGCTTCTCAACAGTTAGCGACTGTATTGTGAAGTACCGAATAAAAAAGTAGTCACCACAAAGGTACCTCTTGTATAACTGTGTGCCTTAGTGAGAAGTTACTCACGTACACAGAAAGCCAAAGTTGGGAATACGCAAACAAAGTGCTTGTTTGACTATGCAATAGGCATGCATGATCAATACCAACCATGACTTAGCTTTCCTTCGAACCCCAATGTAAGGACAATTAAACAATTCTTTTTTTTTTCTTTTTTTTGAGGTTACCTGTTGAATGATACAGTTAAAAGCTCACAGTTAATTTCAAACTTCCTTCTAGCGCGTAAGTGAAGCGTGAAGTAATATGGATAACGGAAAATATCATGATTACTGCATTCAAGGGGGGGGGGGGTGGGCACGAACTTCTGTCCCAGCAAGAATGGTGTAGCTGTCTTTGAGTGACATTGTCAAACCAACCAATCAGCGTTTTAGCTGTGAAAAAGAAAGCAAAATGGACAGTGGGCAGACCGAACCGATGATGATATACACAAACCCATACCCCTGCCCTCACAGTGCTTCCTTCATAGTGAACAGCGTTTGGTCAGAATTGTCATAGATCAGTTTACATGTGACGTCACAGTGGTAAAGTGATGCACCTTTAATCTATACGCGCTTAGTCTAGCCATATATGCTTATTTGTCCTCAAGGAGGACATGTAAGTTCCCATATGGGTGGACCCTATTGTTAATATTATGCCAATGCAAGGAGTATTATGTGCAAAGCATTGTGTTTTACATGTTACAGAAATATTAAGACTAACAGAAAAATGCCTTCTCACTAGAATAGACGGCAAGAAGTAAACGAACGAATTAACAGTTGCATTGTACGCTTTCGGACTCTTGCCTTCCCTTCAGATTGAGACGAGGAGCATGATGTCATAACCAAACCTTTGCAGTGTTATACCGGAAATTGTCTTATGTACATAAATGCTTTTGCTACAAGAGAGGACATTCTACGTATGAAATCAAAGAATGGAGGCGTACAAGACATTTAGTCAAGAAAACTCTCTGACACCGAGGAACAACACCAGGACCAACCATGAGATAGAGGACGGGGGGGTGGGAGAAAAGACATAGACATAAAATAACGACAAGGTGTGATAGAGAGTGGCAAACGATGGAATAAGTTGGTCTGACTGGTAAAAAGGCCTTCATCCTGCCATGATGGATCGAAACGGGCTAAAGAAGAAGACCCACCGGAAGTGCTCGCAGCATTTGAAGACTTAGAAAAAAATTTAGTGTAATTGCAACTATTTTTCTACATTTGGGTAAGATACAGATTCAAGTTTTTTTTCATTCAAATGTCATTTTGTTGAGCCAAAGTCACTATTAATGTGCTAATTACCATAACAAATAAGATAAATAAAATGTCGTCTTGCAGGATCCCTGGCATTGGAGTTATGAAACTGTTGCTCAGTGATGGATACGCGAATTAATGCAAACACCAGATTTTAATAGTTTCCGTCTATAAAGAATCCAGAGGATTAAACAGAAAAGAAGCGATTTTACAAAACTGAAGGAATTTCTCAGCAAAACAGGCACCAAAACCTGTCACTAAAGCCAGGTAACAAAGGCGTAAATTATGCCATACTTTCCTGTTTCGTAAATGACCATGGGATTTTTGTTTTTGGCTTTTGTTCTGCTATATGGGGGAATCCCGTGTTTGCGTTGCGTGTTACACTCACAAAACGTAACGGTAAAATAAGAACTCCATAACTTTTAGGTACAATTTTACACACAGTTCAGGGTTTCCCCTGGGTTTTTCAGAGTATGAGGCGGTGAGGGCGAATTACTTGACGCCGCCATGAATTTTGGGTTCAGATCCGTACTTAGTAGGTTCTCGAAGAATGGGTGATTCTAGGATTTTGATCATGATATAAACAGCGCTAGAAAGAGTGTAAATCTCCAGGAGGGTAGTCACAATATATAATCAGATTTTGCGCCACTTATACGGCGCCGTAGGTGTCATTCGATAGCGAAACGATTGTCATACCAGCGTGGAGTCAATGGGCCTGCCATAGGGCTCCTTTAGGGGTACATGGACGATCCCGGTAGGGGTTGAGGGTGTACAGCACCCGGACACTCAGCGATTTTAGCGTTTTTAGACGTGTACGAATCATTTGAAATACATGCTCAATTTCAATTCTTTAAGTTGTAACTGGTGAAAACGCGATAGTCCTATCAGGAAAAAATCATTGATATTGCTACAAAATCAAAACGTTCTATGAAATGTTGCACATGTCATGTAGAGTAAACTGTATTATATACATTTTTGAAGTTGAAATGTCCCTACAAGTTTCGTGAAAAGAATCACGTAAGATCGTGTGCAGCCTTCCGAAAATTTTAAGTAATCATATCCTAACACAGTGGGTGTATACTGAATAGCCTAACCACCCTGGCAATTCATATTTCCGTGTAACAGGGAACAACCGACATTTTGTAAGTTGCAGGTCTCAGAGTTTTGTTTTGTTCATTGATCATAGTCACTTTAAAATGTTGAGACTAAAGGTTTGAAGAAGCAGACTATCGGTTTCGTGAAGGGTTTTGAACATAGAAATATACGTTCATTTCTGTATTTCTGTGGGTTGCGATGTCCGCTAGCTGTCATTCTGCAGATAATTTGCGTATGCAGGCAGGCCTAAGGCAGGCCTAAGCTTATGCTTTTTAATGGACATTGAATGTAGTAAAGGAGGTATACGTAGAATCCTCTGGAAACATTTGCCAACGTTGTTTTTTCACATATATAACTTGAAAAATATTGATCATGAGTAAAAATTAAGGGCATTCTTTTACAGGAATAGTAATTTACTTCAATTTTTGTTGAAGATTGAACGTGGATGGGGCATTTCAGATACACATTTGAATGTTCAAAACAAGTTATGCATGATATGTACGTGATAAACACGGCCAGAAGTACAGAAGCGGATTTCCCGCGAGACGCAAAATTTCCCGGGAAGGAGCCTCCTGCTTCCCGACTTTTTACAGTCCTGTCATATAAACACGTGAGGCGGTATTACGGTATTTTTTGGCGAGGCGGTCTTAAAAAGTTGCGAGGCGGACCGCCTCCGGAATTAAGTACCAGGGGAAACCCTGCAGTTAATGTAAGTCTTACATTGTATATTTAACAATTTTACTAAAATGGAGAAAAATTTACCAAAATAATGTAGAATTTAGAGAATGTGTACCTAAATTATGTAATATAAGAACTCCATAAATTTTACATATCATTAATGTAAACAGTATATGTAAATTCTACATAATTTTGGTAAATTTTACTACATTTTAGTAAAATTGTTATATACACAATGTAAGACTTACATTAACTGTGTGTAAAATTTTACCTAAAAGTTATGGAGTTCTTATTTTACCGTTACGTTTTGTGAGTGTAAGAAATGCGGGAGAGAATGGCATTCTCTTGGGGTATTGAGGGTAACGACATTCTCGGTTGGGTTGACATACTCAACATCCGCTATTGATTGACCTCAAACTGTAGGTTAGCAATCTTTTTGTAATGTTTCCTCAGTTTGATTTGAAGTAACAGCTTATTAACTGCTTAACTGAATGACTAAAGCTCTCTTGGAAAGTCTGAATTTTGTAGAGCCAACAAAATGTCGAGACAATTTTCATATTCAACTATCTGGAAGATGAATGCATGGTTTTCTTTCAGGTTTTGTGACAGGTGATCTTTTCCCCTACTTTCTCTTCCCTGAACACTGACGATAACTAACAGATGACCAGCCGATTAAGAAGAGCACATTGTTACTAGGGATATTTAACAGGATTACATAACTTCTGGCAGAGTGTGTAAATGTCGAGCCAGTAAGTCCTATGATATATGCCAAAACAATTTGCCTAAATTGGAGTATCCTTCCCTTCTCCCTTTTAACTTAATGGAACATCCCTCTGACGTCATTAGGTATCGACAGTTCTGTCCATGTTCAACTAAAGAGATCATACTTTTCTATAGTCAAACTCATTTTTTATAAGGAAACAACCCATCCCCACCTTACTCTTAAAACACACCCCCAAGTTTGAACTTTATACCACATACGGTTAGCTGGTAACCTGCAAGCCTAACCATGTATACCCAACTACGAGCAAAACGTGTGGGTCCCAGGTGGGCACATTACATTGAACCCATATGGGATATTCCCGGACAAACTGTAAGTAAGGATCAACTACGTTCACCCTTATAAATCAGGGACGCGGTCTCAAATCCGGAATGTATTTGAATATTAATGAGTATAAATCACATAGGCTGTATAGTCTGTCCTTTCACAGTGTACAGCGTGCAACCTGTCTAATAGTTTGAGCCAAGTTCAGTTTGTAGCTAGAATTTGTATACTGTTGTGATATTACGTCATGCATGAAAAAGAAAAGAAATAGAAGAATTACGTTCAGAGCTGGAATTAAATCGTCCTCACTAAGTTAGCCCAGGGCCCTGTTCCACAAAGAGTTAAGATCAATCTTAAGTTTGATTACTATAAGCCTTCCACGTGTGAAATCAAACTTGAGATTGAGCATAACTCTTTGTGGAACGGGCCCTACGTGACGTCCATCTGGATCCCCATGTGGGTAAAATGGTTCGACCGTAACCCACGTAACCCACGTATCCCACATGACACCCACCTGGTTCCCTTGTGATACACATGGGCACCATCCGGCCCACTTTAAGTCCACACGGGTGTCAGATATTCCTCTTGCTGGGTAGTAGCCAATGGGTATTGTGGTAAGTCATTTACCAGTGTGTATGTATATAATTGTGTAGCAAAGTCACACGCTACTTTATAGGACCTTTTACCAACCGGAAGCCCATGCTGCCCTGTCATTGTAAGAAGTATTGCTTTACTTTCATGTATTTTTCAATACTATTTAGAACAGAGAAGTTCATTTAGCCTATTATTGCTTTTTTTTGGAGAGTCACAGTACTAGTAAACTCGATTTGCGTAGAAAAGTCGGTTTACGCCGGGCGATGTGGCGCCTGTCAAATCAGTGGGGATTCCCCGATAATTACCCTTCAGTAAAATATGACCTTACATGCTCGAGTGGGTTTGAAATTTCCTGTAGCGAGTTGGATCAATATTTTGACAATTTCTCAATGTATTCAAATTGGGTTACACTGATGTACAGTAGACCTAACAGCATGTGCGGTGTGTTTGTGTTTTTCGTACATATGGACCCAGGGTTGGGTTAAACATAAAGTTTAGAGAAGACGGTGAGTCATAATGTGGCTAGCTGAGACGCCTGTTGTATGTTATTGTCATTAATATCGAGAAACAAAAACAAAATGAAGCATTTAAATAATAATTGAACATTTCTAAAGCTCTTCTCAATGTAATAATTTTCATTTCAATTTAAACTTTCATTTCAATTTAAACTTTCATTGTCCTCTGTTTTTTTTTTTTTTGTGGTATCACGTAATGGCATCAGAAAAGAACTTTAAACAAATATAGACCCAAGTAAACTATAAACGAAATGACAACATTATGTGAAGATTCAATAGGATGCCTCGTTCAGATACCTAACAGTGGTCGTTTCGCTTATTCTGATGTTGCTATAATTGTAGGCGTTGTTATTTTTTTCATTTAATCGGTCTATAGAATTTGCCATAACTATATATTTTTTCCTTACCTTTAGTGTTATTTTTTTCTTTGATTATTTTGTTTCTCTTTGTTTCGACCTTTTCACCGACTGATGCCTATTACATGATGTTTTCATTGCCCCCCCCCCCGCTCTTTTCTTTTCCCAGTTGATATTTCGGGAAGAATTAGCTTACTTGGAGTACCCTTCTTGTCTATATGATAGGCATTATAGGTAAGACAGCCTTGTAAACTGCGTCCGGTGATCCTGCACCCCTCCCCTCCCTGATTGATCGTGAGTTGCATACCTATGTACAAGAGTGACAAGAAAACCTCACCTGACCCCTTTAACCTAACTTTAACAGCCACAGGTAACTGGCCATACGACTCAGTAGAGTTTTTTCTTCAAACAAATTATTTCAGAAGCATCGGGTTCTGTGGTAAACGTACTGGGGATCGGTGCGAATAATATCAAAAGCGATTTTCTCGTAAAGTGAGTGTGCCGGTAATAGAAATATCAGAGAAACAACTTTCGTATTGCTTGTTAGCTACATTACACAGGCTGGGTAGACAGATAGCTAAACAGAAAAAAAAAATCAGTATCTGTTTTCACTTTGTGCTATGTAATTGGAAGACTTTTCTATATTTTCATGATGGCGGAAGACGGCTTTATTGACGGTATAACGTACGGTACACCTGCGTCATGTGACGTAGAAAAAGAACAATTAAGTCCTAATCTATAAACTTCCGAGTTTTTGTTTACTCACTCGTCTCCTCACGTTTGTGTGTAGTGGAAAAGAACCCGCTACATTGGCTTTAAGTGGTTTCTACTCTATTAAATTGAAAATCAACTTGATATAGAAAGGGAAAAACGAAAATAAAAACATAAGAAATCGATCAGTACATGACGTTACTTAGGTTATTAACATTAATTCATATTGAAGTGGTACCATACTGAATGATTCACAGCAAAGTCGTGTGAAGTGGGAACCGTTTTGACATCGTTGGCAGCACCAAAATAGAATCCAGTAGCCCTTCAAACAGTACGGAATGCAAACGAGAAAATCTGTAAATTTACATAATGTTTTTCCTTCAGAGCAGTGAAATTTCGTTGCAAACGCAGACTAAGTTGTTTTTCAAGTACTAGTAGATATATATGTTAAACAATTTTTTGGCCTTATTTATGGCAATACAAATCGTCAGTCAAGAGACGGATATATTTTTTTTTAAATGTGAAGTAAAAAAAATAAGTAAAAAAAAAAAGGCTGTAACGTTACAGGAATTTTTCTAACGGTTTAGTGTCAGAGTGTCGGAAAAATTATTTTCAAAGGCATTACCACAAATAAAGGAAAACTTGAAGTAGATTTCATAACAATCTGGAAATATCCTGATATCAGGGAGGTGTAATAAAAGGCGATACGTCAAAACCCATACATTCTTACCCGACTAGTTGCCGCCAAGAGCAGTCTGTTTTGCCTACTACTTAACAAATTCAATGAGCTAAAAGGGTCATGCCGTGTACAACGTTTTCGATTACCTAAAATGAAAATATATGTATATATACGTCCATAGCTGCAAAATTGCCTGAACTTTTTGTAAGACAATTTATAACATGTTTCAATTAGAAATATTTATTTGATGTTGTATACGGGTTACTGAACATGAGTATACCCTCTCCGTCTTCTGAATATTTGGCGGGAAGGTGGAAAAAAAAATGCTGCATTAAGATGTGGTCATTTGATCCTCTTAATCATCAACATGACATTGTGAAAAGCTCCACGCCTTATTCTCAAAAAAAAAAAAAAAAAAAAATAAATTAAAAAATCAGTCTATCTTGATTCCTAAGAGAAAACTTGTCGTTTCGATTTGTAAAACAGTGGTCACGACTTGAATGTCTCTACAACTTCATCATAGAGCAGAGCATTGTTCTACGTGATCCTTTCCACACGCAGGTATGAGCGAGGGTTCTACTCTCTACAGAGTTTCGATATATCCCACAAAAAGTGGAATGTGCCCTTATAAATAGAAACTCAACGGATCCACAACAGAGAAATTCTAATAGGATTACCATGAATTACTTGAAATAAATTATTTTCAAATGTATCTGTACGTCTATTGCACCTCCCTGCTCCAAACAACGTTGACCCCTTTGTGTCTGGTCCTCCTTCAGTGACGTCATTAAAATCCAAAATGGCCGACAAAATAACTTAACCTGTAGTAACTCGGTCAAACAAAGCGGGATTGGCCTGGTATATCGAATTCTCATGCCTAGGTTTACTGGGACTTCTCGTTCTCGGTATCTCCTTATAGTATGAGGTATAAAAAAAAGACAAGAAGAAAAATCAAATATGGCGAATAAAATGACTGACATTTGAAATTTTCGCTGGAACCCGGGGTGAAGCGAATGCATACCGTTCAAATCTGAAATCCCCTTGATAAAATTGCCAACTGCAAGTATCCGATTTGACCTGCCCTTATCCGTAGGCTTCGTGTTTGTCAAATAAACATACTCAAAATGCTAACTTCAACTCGATTTGAGGCTCCAGGATTTCAAATGTGTGTCTGTGTGGGTGTGTGTTTTTCAAAGTTTTTCAATGCCAAGGGACTTACAGGGACATAATCAAGTAAGACATATATGAGTCATTTCGAAAGACCAGATCAAATAAGTTATTTCTTAAGTTCACAGCATATTGTGTTATTGAGTTATGACTACCCAAAAGTGCCTAGTAGTTTTCGATTTACCATCTCCACTAAGGCGGTCATTTTGATTTTTGATGACCACGCAGAAGACAACCAAAAATATATATCACGTATCGAGTAGAGTATACCATGAGATTCGAATGGTGCAAATCTCTGTCCAATCCGTCCTTGTTTGGCTAAGCCAGGGCACTTAGAAAAAAAAAATATTGCAGAACCAGTCTTTTTATTTTTCTTTTCAATAACTGCATCTGATGTGTTGATATTTTATATATCGAAAAGAAAAAAAATAGGTTTGGAACGAACGAACGAACGAACGAAAACTACTTTAATCCTTAGTATATCTGAATGTTCTTCGATATCCACACTTTCTCAACAAATAAAACAGAAATGAAACCAAGAATGTCTACTATTTGCAATGTCGTATGTTTATCGAGTGTGGCCAACTGAAGTCAAGTTTAAGGGGGCTAGACTTCCTTTTTAAAGCGCTCTATTTATGTTTCTTCACCCCTTACAGAGGGTAAGAGTCGGATTCAACGATTTTGAATTCAACACTGGAATAATGAAAGCAATGGAGAATGTTGATTCTGACGTTATTACCTTGAAGTTGGCAGGAGACGATCCAGTCATAATGATGAGGGGGCATACACAAACGCCGTTAAGATGAAACCTGCATCTCCCTGCTCCCGGAATATTTCATTCTACATTAGATGCATCTGTGACATTGCTGAAGTGCCTCTTGAGCGTTCCCTGTCAATATTTTATCCATCTCACTGCTTTTTATCGCCATATTTAGCATTAACTGACGGAACACCATTCTTTTCCATCTCTTTGGTAACGAACCGGTCTATTAACTTTATGGACGATAATGGATTTTTATATATCATGACTAGAAACCAGGTGTTAAACCATTTTTCAATCCTGGTCTAAATTTTAATATTCAGCAGACTTGTATGGGCAAGTCTAATCAAAACCGAAACATGACTCCGTTACTTAGAATGCAGAGGAGGGTGTCTATAAGTTAAATTCGACATTCACAATCATTATGAACATCAAACCTTTTACCCTTTATGAATACTTACTACCTTTTCGTAATTTATGGATGACGAACCTTTCTCCCTGTTATGAATATCGGACTCATTACCGGTATGAAAAGCGAACCTCCGTTATGAAAAAAAAAGGAACCTCGTTTCCCATAATAGGTTTCGAGTCACACTTTAAATTATTAATAAAGAACCATTTTTCTATTATCAGCATCGGCAGCTCACTGCTTCGTCACATTCATAGCAGAATCAAGTAAACTTGGTAAATAAACAATTCTCTGAGCAAGGAATATTCGAGGTAGAACTTTCAAGACAGTGAGCAGAAAACTGGTAAACACAATACACAATTGCGAAAATTAAAAAGTAAAAATCAATGCCAAATGTAATAGTTGTATACTAGACCCATCTGATGAAAACAATTCTCGATCTTCATTCTGTTAATGACTAATTAATAATTTGTCGTATTTGACCAATTCCCATTATGGACGAACAACGAAATATGACGTGCAAGTATGGATGTCAGATAGCTTAGACGGTGAATTTTATATAGTTTTTGAACGCTTGTCTATCATCCCCCTTCCATTCTCATGTCCATTTCCTCATATCATATACATTTCACGTAGTATGAAGTCAACCATATATTTCATCTACGAGCTTACCGTCGATTCCTACTCCGGTATTTTCGTTTATGTGGCTTATGATATTCTACGAAACGAAACCAAACAAAATATCCTTACCCTGAGAACACGATCTCTTTGATATATAGAAAACTCAGGAATGTCAGGGGAAGACAAAATTCAATCGCTTTCCATATTTTCTGTTCTGTTTGGCAAAATATCATTAGGGTGGTGGGGTATTAATATTCTGCAAAATGAAATGAAATAGCCATGCGCTTAAAACACGATCTCTTTGATATATAGCAAACTAAGGAATATAAGGGGAGAACAAAATTCAATTTACTTTGGGTTTGCTGCTTTCTTGTTTAATGACATCTAGTTAATTCCAAAAACAAGGGCTACTCATTATTGTTACATTACGCGTTAACACAACTAATTCCAGTCATGTACGTACAGTGCACCACGCACCACGACAATGAAACAGTAAGTTTACAAAGTGTTGTGGGCCTACGCTGAATTATCTCTGCTAGAAATGCGGTGAACCAGCTAACAAAATGCTTAACTTCTATCAAGAATTTTTCTCCACAATATTAGTTGATATAAGGTTACCATAAATGTGAGAACAAATGTGGGAACAAATGTGGGATAAGTGGTAAAAAGTGATATGGGGCTACGATTTTCCACGAGAGTCACTCAAGAAGAAAACGAAGCTCCTAAAGAACGTCTTGAATGAGTGTGAGGCAAAATTTGTCATATAATACATATTCAGATTTCGTCTTATGTAAGAGAAGTTCTGATTCGAAGACAACTTTAGAAACCAACTTTGTGTGTATAAAACTTTCACCAGTCAAACTGTTTATTATATCAAACGAAAGTAAACTTCTTATCCCCTTTTCTCCCGTTCGAATGCAAGTGCAAAGTCTTTCGTGCCTGCCTACCATGCTACTTCTCAGAAGGAGGCAGAAATGTAAACCGTGGCTTGACAAAATCGACGGAACTGTCACTGACATCACAGATTTGATTTGGGAATTTTGTCCTATTGTTATATCAAACAGCTCGTGTTTTCAGGGTAAAGCAATTTCGTTTCGTTTCGCTTCGTTTCGCAGAATATCATAAGCCACAAAAACGAAAAGACCGGGGTAGGAATCGACGGTAAGGTCGTGGATGAAATATATGGTTCCACTCATGCTATATGAATTGTATATGTCATGAAGCAATGGATATGTGAATGGAAGGGGGATGACAGACAAGCGTTCAACGACTATATATAATTTACCGTCACCACCATCTGACACCCATACTTGCACGTCATATTTCGTTGTTCGTCCTCAGTGGGAACTAGTCAAATAAGACAAATTATTAATTAGAAGGCTACGAATCTACTCTGACGAACAACACATCCTCTATTTTTCATTGTGTTACAGAGCATGTTATTTTACAAAAATATGTAGATCGACAGATAGATTCTTACCTTCTTCACTCTAAATGACCCTATCGTTTGTTGATGAGTCTACGATATCTGAAGAGAAGTACCAGCACCTGTACCGAGGCGGTCGTTGAAACCTCCTTGCAATCTTGTCAAGTCCTTGATTACACAGAGAATGGTCATATCAGCGTATGACCGATGTACCACTACTTCAATATCTGTGGCACTCGTTGTTAAGTGGTAAATGCACACACAGTAATACCATCGTCTACAGATTCCGCTTCAGTGGTTCCACGGAGGTCGGTCTCTCTCTCTCTCTCTCTCTCTCTCTCTCTCTCTCTCTAAAAGTTTGAGCAACTCAGTATCATAATTTCTTTGAAATGATGATAATCAGGCTACTAAAATGTATTACTTTTCGAGAATCTTTTTTTTAAGGAATTGAGTACAAGGCAGAGCTGCGAGTCGTGCAAAATTTATTTTATCAATTCTGTACTTTTTGTATTAAAGCATCCTAGCTACCAACAACATGATTTACGAGCAAACCAAAATGCACCCACACACCACCATATAACCTTATAATAACCCAAACATGTTTTTTTTAATTTTATTAATATATATGTGTTAATTATCTAGTTTACTCAGAAACATACTAAGCATGCAAATTATCGTAACATGGGGGGGGGGGGGGGTCAGTGAGATTCGGTCATGGCTGACAGAGACGGTGCAACCTAGAGCTCTGTGCAGAAATTACATTCCTGGTCGGTACATTTGGTAAACGGAGCGCATTTGGGGGGTTCGTTGGATCTAGTGCATTTGACAATTTGCGGGTTCCAGGTGAGCAGATCACCAGATTTGACTTGCTTCGTCTCTACTTGCAGTTGCCACATGCATCCTCTGGTGAATTCCTCCCCGTTGTCGTAGTTGCTGCAAGTATATTCAATCTGTGTTGTTCCAGACCTGCTGTTGGTCCATGATGTGGCTAATGACGTGGAGACCTTTGTGCTCACTGCTGCATTTCCAAAGCCGACCCCGCCTCCGATAGTAGACGACACTTCGATGGATGTCGTAATGCCGATGGAATTTTCGAACGTGACGGTGTTTTCAATTTCTTGAGATATTTCGCCATTTTGATTACATCCAACGTTGATCCAACTTGCTGCGGGTGTCTCCCACTTGTCAGCGACCCACTTGAAACGTTGATCCGCGGCTCCGTCACAATCCCACATGCCAATATTGCCTCTACCGTCAAGTCCACCTACGTCAAGACATTTACCAGACTTTTTATTAACAAATGAACAGTAATCCCCATTGCAATAAGGCTTCGCACTTTCCCAGTGCTGATCGGACATATCCTGACAAGCATACGTTATGACGTTACCTGACCCGCTACCGCCCTCGACGTCTAAACACAGTCCTGACTGTTCATTGACAATCTCTCCATTTTCATAAAGACGAAAGAATTGATCAGGGATGTCCTCACAATCATACATTGCTACATTTCCAATTCCACTACGTCCTCCAACGTCTATGCAGAGATTGGACCTCTCGTTTCTCAGTCTTCCATATGCGACCTCCTTGCCTCTCGAACGAACAAAGAAATATTGATCATCCAAGCCGTCACAATCCCAGAGTCCAATGTTTCCGTTACCGTCGCCGCCACCAACATCTAGGCATTTGGCGGATTCCACACTGATGATCTCTGTAGCAACCTGATTAAAACGATAAAGAAACGATATGTGACTACCGTATTCCACACATACTTTCAACATTTCGATTAAACGTTCTTTACCATATTCTTTCTCTGTTTTGTCGTTGGATAATCTACTCCATAGATCTCACAGCGAACTAGCAACATCTGCTTCATTAATTCTGGGTTCTAAATAAAAGACCTTTGGCGATACATGGTCATTAAGGTTAACAGTTGCCGGTTACATAAACAGATAGTCATGACAATAGGCCCCAAATGTTATTGATACATCCCAGAAGCCATCTATTTCCTTTTAACTTTTGGTTAACGACTAGAACTTTTTTCTAGTTTGCTACTTGCTCTTGTGTGTGTTACATAGATATATCTCTCAATACCTACCAAAAAAAAAAAAAAAATACAGTTGCAATTTGCATATATTATTTTTCTGCATTTACGCAGCCACTAATAATTGCAGATTTATGCTGAAAATATCTGATGTATTACTTTAAAAATCTACATTTTTAAATTATTTGGAATCTTTTCATTCTTTTATGAATGTAGATTCAATACCCATCATGGAAAAGTTTTAATCATTCACAATCTATTAGAAGTGATAACATAACATAACATACCTGCTCAATACCACCATTATCAGTGAACGTTTTCGTCCTTCCCAGCCCCCAGCGTTGTCTTGCCGGGATTCCGTTCCACAGGGAACACGGTGAAGACACCACATTTGCATCGCCAGGTCCCGTTGGTTGTAAACAGTAGTTTAGAGCTTGATTGCGAATGGTACCATCACCGCAAATAATCATTTGCTGATCTTCTCCTGCATCGCAATCATAAGTTAATACGTTACCAGATCCGCTGTTTCCTGCGATATCGACACATTTCCTTGATTTTAAAACACGTAGTTCGCCGATATTAATTGGATTGGTACACAGGACCTGCGCACGTCCAACAGATATCAGGGATGCAAGGATTGTTAAGCAGAGAGCTGCCCGGAAAGAGGTATAGGCGCGACGATTGTGTTTCATTGTGGTCTGCTAACCTCTGCCCCTAGAAGTTCTTGATTTGATGAAGCCAATCAACTGACAGTCGGAGTAGGATTGATCGACTCACAATAGTGTCCAGAAATGAGCCAACCTTAAAGAGGACATCCATTTTAAGATGATTTCCCGAAGGTCAGTTTTCACAGTTTACAGTAGGATTGACCAATCACAAAGTCCAAAAGAAGAAAGGGGGATGTCCTTAGAATAAAGGCATCGTTTTGTCACGGCGACAGATAGTTGCCACACTTTGTCACGTCGATTTGTATTGTTCTTTAATGTTAACATTTTGTCTGACAGATGTAGGTGGTGGGAAAGGTTATCGTTGTTAGCCAAATGTTGAATTCTGTGTCAAGTTATCGAAAAAATCTAAATACCAAGCTAGTAACATCTATTTAATTTACATAGCTTACATGTTTCCATAAAAGAACGCGTTTAGATAAATATGAACATTTCATACAATCCTTTAGTAAATAACTAGAATTTTGGTTGCAAAGTCGCAACCACCTGGCTGTGAGTTTACAGTTGTTCTGTACGTAGTGTCCTGTGAGATAGGGTCGGGGATTCTTACATTACTAGACTATATAGGCCTCTTCTCTGCAAGAGATGCCGACTTTTGGGAAACTTCGAAAAAATTGTATATGCATGGAAGAACTCAAAGTACTATTAATCTTCCCACATTGAGATGTCCAAGATAGGTAGCTAGTCCACAAGAAAAGGAAGAAATATAATTCCTATTCAAATTTAGAACAATTAAATGCTGGGTAAAATAATAAAGCAAATCAAATCATGTAAATAGCCGAACAGACGAATGAGATTGATTCATTTACTTATTTATTTTTTTATTGCAATACTATTTTCCAACTTTTCAGTCGACATTGGCCATTCCCCATTGCCATTCAGCAGAGCACAACAAAGTTGTGCATAGTCAGCTCTCAACTACGATGCAGCTGAACAGCTGTTTCCATGCGCCGTTCTTGATGCTCAGCCAATCAAAGTCTATGTTACTGATACACCCCTTTCTTCATCTTGAACATGTCTAATGTTATTATTTTCAAAAATCGCTCTCGGATCTTCCGAAAAAAAGAAAACATCACATTTTGGGAATGGACTAAGTGGTTTTTATTTAAAGGTTCATTACCGTAGCGATTTGAAAGATTAAACAATCTTGTTTCCTTTGAATGAAGTAAGGTTCCTTCAACGTTGCAAAATCTTAATAAAAGAAAAATGCAGACTTCTTGACGGTGCGACACGAATGCTAAACTACCGTAGTAGGGTAGGTGCCTGTACAGGCGTATAAATGTAAATCTTCTGAAACTAAATGCTTCTAAAACCTTTCACAATCCCACCAAATTAGGAACTGTGTATCCGTAAGTACTGCTACACTAATCTAAATTGTTAGGATATACCAGTATTAATTTTCTTCTGCATTTGTATGTCAGGAACCACTTTTTATTTCACCATCATTTTAATGTTGAACACCACTGTATTCTGCCTGGGTCAGAATTTGAAAGTTTGAAAAAAAAATGAAAGTCTGCCCTCGAATAGCTATCGCACGTGTCACTCACTGGCGTGGCATTCGTAGTGCGTCAGATGTCGTACTTGTGAACAATAACTTACAAAGGGAAGTACTACTAGAAAACTAAATCGACAATTCCTGCCTCGTATCACTTCCAAATGTCTTAATCAATTTTTTTTTTCGTCTTCATAATATTTTGCGAATGACGAATTTAAAACTGGCACTGAAATTGTCACAGCGCGACAAAGCTATCGATGACGTCACTTTCAGCACGAATTTGAAAGTTACCTATAACAGTACTGACTGTGCGTAAACTCATAGCCGGTAATTACTCGTCGCATTGTGCACGTCGATGAAAATATGCTTGATACCACTAACAACGTCTCTGCTATACAATTTAGTAGGAAATTGTTGTAGTGTACCTTGCTCCTTTCAAATCTCATGAATAGAAGAAATGAATAATTAGCAAGCACCCACTAGCATATATGACATTGACTTATCTGGGCATTGTACATAAATCTGACCATTATAGTGAAACCTCCATTCAATTTCCCATGGGTGCTTCCCGAGATATGACCAATTGAAGGTACAGCATTTGTTACAGAAAGTTAACTTGAAGCAAGCAGGAGTAATGTCATCTCCCGCACATTGATGAACATTTATTTAGTATTTCAGTATTCCCCCCCCCCCCCCCCAAAAGCCTCATGCCATAAAAAACTGTTCAATTGTCCTCGAAATAAAGGTTAAGGAAACAAAGTCATCTCATAAGGCGTATCATGCGAGTCCCTCTTTTGATGTCATAAATTTGCACACTCAGCCAATTCATGTTGAAGGTATACAAGACAGAAGTTTCACTGTAAAATTGTCAACATGCTATGAATGTTTGGTAGAATTTGTGGCTATTTTCAGCATTTTGTAATGATGATTGATATGTTACAAAATGTCATGTTCATGTCCCACATCTCTTAGGTAGACGGACGTTATTGTTATTGATGGTGAAATAGAGTCAGCTGACGTCATTAGCGATTCAACCCCGAAAAGCCCGCAAACAATCATTCTCAGGAAAGGAGATTTGCACTGACATGCAGAATATCGATGGGCCTCAAGAACTAGAACAAGAACCCTATTGTTATCGGTGGAAGTCACATGTGGTGAAAATTTGAATACCTTGTAAACATAATATCTCATGAAAGCAACTTTACTCTGACCTTTTATGTGTGTGTGTGTGTTTGATGGACCACTATTTTACACGTACCTTTTTGTTCATGGTTTCAATCAAGGTTCTTCGGCGAAGGTGAGGTTATTAAACGGTAGACTTTTGTAGCACAATATCTTGAAAACGAAGATTTGAGCTTATTTTCTACACACGTATTTCATCCACGATTAGCATAAGAAGCTTAGAAGCTGTTTCTTTTTTGGGGGGAGGGGGGGGGGGGAATCATTTAAAGCTCAAATCAACCGATCGAGATCAAACTATGACAATCGTGTAAAACACTGTGGCTAAAGATTGACGTAGAAACGTGGAAGGAAGTCACTTTTATTTAAATCATACTTACGGTTAAGTTGATGAAGTGTGAGACTTACATCAAATTAACTTTTGCTTTGTTTTCCAAACTATGACCATCAAGAACAATAACTCTCTGAGCAATTGTCACGTTTGAACATTCAACACCTTCCCCCATCTGAGCATGCGTTCTTGTAACTCTGATATGGCATGTTGCCATCCATTAATAACTAACGTTGGAACACCCAGGTTTTAAGTTTTAAAAGTAAAGGCTTGTAACGAGAAGTATTTGACAAAAAAAAAAATAGAAATAGTGAAGAATTAACTTTTCCAAAAAGAAAATTCATATCTAATCTTTAGGGATTTGACGTCATCTGTTTCCTTATATGAACGCGCGGTGAAAAACGGGCACTTCATTTCTGGACATGTTTTGTGTTTAAATCGAAACTCCGGATTATCATCATCGTTGTCCGGATTATTATTTACCTCCGTATATGTTTCGAATATAATAAGTTACCATAATCTCTCTTAAAGTTAAATCATGGAAAACAAATCAATAATTGCCAGAGTTAACCTCCAACTTTTTGCTTATGGACGATTGTAACTGGCTGATATCGTACACACTATTTCTATTCTTCCATCAATCTGAAGTAGGGTAAGTCTTTGGGGCTATTATGTTCTAATGTGTTCAAAATCGGAAGAATTCATTATTAAACCAAATTTGCATTTTTTTCTACTTTACTGCAGTTCCCAACTAAAACACCCGATTTTACGTTTTAACAAGAACAGCTAGTATATATCCTGTGTTAGTTTCTCTCTTTCCATTTCTGAATAATAGATTTCCAGGTTTATCAGTTGAGACATGGGTATATTACGAATGTACGTAATCAGTAGAATTCTCTGAACAGCAGTACAACCTGATGGGACATATTAAAAAAAAATGTAAAACACTTAGCACTACTACAAAACATGAGTTCACTAGACTCCTTGACAAAAGATCATGGTTCTAAATTGTTTGCCAACGAGAATCCTGATATGTAATATAAATGAAACAATCATCCGTAAAATGGATGAGCTATAATATCAAAAGCCTATCTTGTGCTAAGGAAGATTCCTGCAAGATACGTTGTTGTAATTCATCTCCACGACACTACCGGGGAAGGTATAAAACAACGATTCGGAGATAAATGTCCGATTTGTTTCTCATCAAATATTAAACGAATTCAAGATTGGTTTGAAATCTGATTTATCATACAAAATAATGGTGAAACTGTAAAATACAGCAACGATGTGTTTAAAGTTTCTATTTTACGAGAAAGCTTTGATGTTTCAAAGCTAGCTCAGGACTGCGAACGATAACAAGACGCAACAACTTTCTATTTTTTTACGAAAAGAACAAGTGATGTTCTTTTCCACACACAGCAAGGAACAGAAAATTGATTCATTTCAATTAAAGTTCATAAAAGTTCATGGAAAATTCTTTTAGAGTTAATGAAAGATCTAAGCTGAGGAAAGAGTCTGTAATCATAAAGTAAATCCTCATTCCAGAATCCAAGGTAAAGTTAATGCCGACTGGTACCCGCTTAATTAACATTAGCTGATATATGTTGATAAGAACAAAAATTTGTGAAGTTATCAGACATGGGTCACGGAAGATTCTTAATGATAGCCTCACTCTCACGTTTCAAGCTTTCTCACAATTATGACTCTCTGCCAGTTTTACATCACATTACTTAAAAGGAATCAGTAACAATATTCTGATGACTTCCAATATTCTAACAACAAGAGTAATCCATATACCTTCATCTAGTAACTTGGTTGGAACCGTACCACTCATTGTGTAGGCAATTATGGGGACAGCCGTTGTGTGGAAGTGTTTGTTATGTTGGTGACGTTGTCTGGCTAAGTCACTGGTCGAAAATACTGCTAATATAATAATATTCGCTAAAACTAAGTAAACACCTAGAGATCACATAGTGGAAGGGGGAGGGGGCGATTCAACACCAAGATATTGCATTAAAAAACAGAGAAAATTTATACATGAAACATGGCAGTGCTAGTGCTACACTTTACACGGTAAGCATATCTGAAGTGCAGATAAGTCAAACATTGTGTGCTTTAATTCTTGTTGTTTTGAAAGTAGAACAAACTGAAGTGATGAATTGAAAAAAAAAATTGAAAAAAAGAAATGAAAACTACGGAACCTTTACGGTACCGTAGTCTGTTTGTTCGGAAGTAAACTAAACAAATCGACAAAATTAGCATTCAAACAATAATTTTAAAGAATTGGGGTTTGTGATAATTGGAAGAAATACCATTGGCATACCTGGTCTGCGAATAACCATAGTTTGTCTGCGAATAACCAAATTTCGTCATAAAAATATAAACATTTATCCGAAGAAAAAACTGAATATTCTTTCTACCATAATTAGTCTCAATAGCGAAATGTCTATTGAATCAAATAGCATATTTTTTTTTAGGTTGATCTCACATGAAAGAAAAGATGGAATACTAAACAATCAAGGCTCACAACAAACTGCCCATCCCATCCTATAGATGCCCTTGTTGCAATGGCACATTTTCTTTTTCTTCCTCTAAAATTGACATAAAATACACACTTGCTGATCTGGGATTTTATAAAAGAGGCAATGCAAGCCTTACAATAAGAGTACTAATAAAGTTTATCTTTTACAACCCCCCCCCCCCCCACGTGGCTGGAAACGGCAGACTTCGCAGGAGATGTGCTGGGCTGCATGTATATACCCAGCCTTTAAATAATGAATCCATGCATATCTGTAATTTCGAACTTCATGAGAAAAAAAAAATCTATGAGAAATGGTAATACATATTATTTGGTTAAGATAAAACAAGAATCACATTCTATCATGAATTCTCTCTCTCTCTCTCTTTTTACTGCTGGACGTATCTTTATCGTCCCACGTTATTATTCATTAAGGGGACCCCGTGTGTACTGTGACCGACGTTCATATGACATACCGTACAGGTTAAGGCACAATGGTGGCATACTCACAGGATTAACGGAAGGTAGCGTTCGATTTTGTAGGACTATTTGATCCCTTAACAAATAGTTTCGTTCGACAGTTGTTACAAGTATAACTTCTAAGAAAAAAAAATACTGAGTCTGCGGATCATGTGCTCAGAATGAGTGAAATACTTACCAGAAAAAAAAAAAGTTTCTCTAGCAAAAGGATTTCAAACATGTCTTTGGTGTTTTTTTCTCTTTACTAGACAATTTCGGTAAAAAAAGGCACTTTGCTATGGAAAGGGCGGGGAGGGGGGGGGGGGGTGCACCCTGCACCTCCCCTGGTGATTCTCATATGGGGTAATGAGGTAGTGAACAACTAATTATTAAATCTGTACACATTGATTGAGAATAGATTATTGTCCGTGAATGGAGTTTAAACACTTGGAATATCTGAAGTATTTTGTTTGACGCAGTGTACAAATATCACATTTCAGGCCTTCTACATGTACTCAGTATGTGCTTTAACTGTTCCCAAAACAGCCCCCGCTTTCGGGTGTTTTGAAGTGCCTTTGGACAAATTTGAAACTTGGGAAATGCTGATCTGTTATCAGGGGCATGCAATGAATACACTTGCTAAGTCTCAGCAACGTGCTCAATATGTGCTTTAAATGTGACTCAAACAGCGCCCTCTTTCGGGTGCTCTTAAGTGCCTTTTGCACCAGTTTGGATACTTAAGAATTGCTGATCTGTTATCTTTGGCATGCAAAGAATGTACTTGCAAAGTTTCATCGATGTACTCGATATGTGATTTAAATGTAAAAACCACGCCCACTGAGGGCGTTCTCAAGTGTCTTTTGCGCCATTTTCTGCACTTAAGAAAACCAGATCTGCACCCAGGACCATGAAATTACTCAGACTGCGCTACTCTCCTGTATGTACTCAAAGATGTACTTTTAACGTATTTTGGGGGTCATTCAACCCTCCCCACACCCCCAAACGCACCATTTTCAAAACTTAAGAATGTTCATTCCTATGTTCCACTCCACCCCCTTTCGATTCATGAAATCAAACCTTTTGTGCTCGAATGTGAGGAACTGAAATCTCAGCAATCTCCCGGACTATGACTTATTGTACTATACAAATCATGCGGCCGTTCATTTGTGTAGAGGAGCAGTTTCCGATTTAAGCGTACCCGAAGCTTTTCATTTCACCAACGCCAAAATTCACTTGAAGTAAATTCATTCAAATAAAATGTCTGCAAGTAGTGCTATAGCATTGCTAAGCCCTCCTTTTTTTTAAAGAATTTTAATTCTTTTGAGTCACCTCGAATTTAAGTCAGCTTTTCTTGGCCAGCTTTGGAATATCTTGCAAAGAAAAAAGAGAGAGAGAGCGAGAGAGAAAAAAAAACTGTCAGTGGGATTGTTCTCACGTAAACAAACCATCTTAACGTCTTACTTACCATATGTTGTTTGTAAGACAAACTACTTCATTACGATGAAATTAACTTGCTCACGGCCTGCAAACCTTTCACCAAAGGTTACCTTTGATTAAATCTTATCCACACCAAGATATACAATAAAGTGAATGAATAAATAAAGAAATTCGCCGGCTACCAGCTCTTATTGAAGGCAAGCTAAATCATAAACAAGAAGTAAATCTTCGTCCTCTGACATTCGTAATCGAATTCCAGCTTCCACTTGTTACTTTGAGCAGCTACCTGAAGAGAAAGTAAATTAAATTAAGATCTGACAAAAATATAGATAACATATTCCACAAGGACATGTCGCAGGCTATAAGTTACCTAAAATTACGTCAACTCTTATCGGCAGTAGACTGAGCATAAATCATAATGGCGAAGGCAACTCCAGCTGTCAATCATGCCGTCAATAACACTTGATGTTATTGATGGATTCAATATAACTATACAGACAACATCATGTAACAAGTAACATGTAATATCAAGATAAGAAAACATACAAAAATGAAACAAATTTGATAAAAAAAAGCAAAGAAATAAGTGAAAATCTTGTAAGACTGTTGAAGTGGTGACCAATCACACAAGTGACACTGGGCTCTCCGTGGCTTTACACAAGAGAAGCGAAGCCTCGGTCTTCTCGCCCACACATAGGTGTAAGAAATTTAGAGATTACGAACTCTTCACGAGGAAAAAAAACAAAACAAAAATACACAAAAAATATACACACAAATACACAATAAACTTTGAAAACGGGGAGTCTGGAAAAGAAAAAAAAATCAAGTAGCATAAATTGTATGATGCGTGTTACACTTACAAGAGAATTGTAAAATTCCGATTGGTTTGGTCTGATTAATACCATGTTTCTGGGAGCAAGGTGACTTTGCGGTGAGGTATTTGGGGGAGTGCGACAATTTAGAATTACGTGGGGCTTATTATCTCATCCTTATACATGTAATGTACGTGATGATATTTTGCAGTTGCTTTGGGATGCTAGTAAGTTTTATTGTTCCCTCAGTTGCTGTAGCAACAATTGCCATGGTAACAGTATGTACGGTTGATATATGAGACATGGAAGGTATAACCTGGTATGGTACTTAAGGTGACCTAGAACACTCCCCCCCCCCCCTCATTAGGATAAGGGTCAGACGTGTGAAGAAGGGCATGTGTCCGTGTGGGGGTGTGTGTGTGTCAAATGTGCTGATTTTTTATTTAAAAAAAAAAAACCTGACAAGTCATCTGACAAGAACTCCATACAACTAGACCAATACTTTTATGGACAGAGAATTCCAAAGGCGCAGACAAGGTATTTCTGATATTCTGAAGATAAAAATTAACAGGGGGAAGGCCTTGAAATGAATTATGTCACACGTATCAACTATTAATAGATTTTAAAGCTGTAGTGTTCATCTTTTATTGGCTTCCCATAGTTTGGTCGTTTTGCCGACGCCATTAAACTAATGTGATTGGTGCACCCTCTCCTACCGAAACTTTTCAGTGAAAGTTTGATACTGCTCAGCTGCATTCAGGAATCTTCGTATTATTTGGCAATCCAAGCGTATTTTCATTCCATCATTTGCTATTACATACGTTACCAGTTTCTGGATTTTTTATTGCATTGTATATCGCATATTCAAGGTTCAACAAACAGTGTATTTTTATTTCTTTCCGGACCCTAGCAACTCAGTTCCCGGCGTATCAACTTTATACCGTTATACACAGCATCCCTGAACTTGAACAATACAACTTTAGGTCCTAGTTGTATTGGGGCGAGTTTCTAGAGCCTGTGATCGATCACCACGCGATAGAATGTAGGCTCCACGTTCAAGTGCCCTGCAGTTTGCACTGACAAGTGGATCGTTAGTTAGCTATAGTTTCACATCATCAATGCGCACTTTTGGAGGAATTCCAAACTTAATCATTTATTCAGTAATTGCCTCGCCGCGCCAGTTAAGCCTGAGGCCATAACTCAGCCATTCCTCCTGGCAACTTCATTAGTGTATTTATGGACAGCGCCATGGTTAGTAGGGAAATTCCCTACCGATGAGCAATTTTGTATACGGCTGGCAAATAAACGCCAAAAGTTCGTCCTTCATTGGACGCATTTGAGCACAGCTTGGGGTAGGTACCTTGGTTGTATTACTTATCCTTAGCATCAGTAATGTAATTTCGTAGATTTACTAAACAGCCATGTTTAACAGTACCCATTACGCCATGTACAATCCGTCTTCGTTGAACCTCGTGCGGTTACGAAGTGTTGCATGAAACTCTCGAAGTCACTGGCAAAGGGTTTTCACCAGCACTTGACCTATTTCTATGGTACACACACACCTAGGCCTAAGTCACCATATCGCTATCCATCAAAGTTGTTCTTCCAGCCTGCGAAATTGACGTTACTACTGCTGTTAGGGTTGCGAGGGAGACATACATGTCGAAGCCTTTCTTAAAATGTACATTTAATAAATCTCTTACTGTCTTTTATCTCAAATCAGTCTAATCAGTAAGCAAATTCCAACATCATTTGATACCGGATGACGAAAGCAATGTCTGTGAGCACTCCATACACATGACATTAGTGAATAGGAATACATACAACGCTCACACTACATAGACTAGCTAGAAGTACACAACGTACATGCAAGCTAACTAAAAGCATGCACATGCCGTATTGTTGCTATGTATTGTTATTTATTTTAAGTACTTGTGGATCTCGCACGAAGATTGTTGAGGTGTTGGGAAGGCTGCTTACCTTTTTAATGATAGTGAGAAACTTTACGAACCAAATTTCCTTTTGTTTCTCTTTTTTTTTTTATCAAGATCTCATTTTTTACCATGGACAAGGTACATCAAGTTTTAACCTGTGTATAGCCGGCAGGATAATGCTGTCTCGGTGGCTAATGCTATCGCTGGATGCACCTAAGCTGCGCCCTTTCATACCGTATCGTCGACACTAAAAGACCAACTTCTGCAACTACACCATCTTTATCTTTCTTGTAACCTTTATGGTATATCCCAGCCTGCACTATCAATCACATTACTCTAAGCTACTCTTCATGTTTTGATAAGATTTAACACGGTTTTCATAAAGTGGCCCTAATTAAATATTAATTATAATAACCTTTGCCTCTAATTTTCACAAAGAGGTGGCCACTCGTATTATATGAACCGGCATAATCACGAGGGAAAAATTTTTCGGTTTGGTTTCTTAAGATACTGTGAAAGGTAAATGAGAAGTCATTTGGATCCATATCATCTGAATAAAGATTGACCTGCATACCACAAGAACAAACGGAAATTCAAATGGTACAGAATTACAGACGAAATATGTGACTTTTTCCGAACTTCCTTTAGTTTTTAAATCTGAGAGTCGCACATGTATAGACATTTTTTCTTATGCGATCCTGACACAATGGTATTACGTTGGTGGATGTAACAACACGTTGAAGAACATCGCAAATCCGCAATCACACTTATGCTGTTCATTACAAACACAATGTTGTCATTACGATCAACAGAAGGAAGCATTTAGAAGATTTTGTTAAACAGTCGACATATATTTCAAGCTTACAGTCAGCAAACGTTTGCAGGTAAGCTTTACTTTCCAATCACATTTTCACAATTATCAATAAATTAACTTAATCAATAGGTATTGATATTTACATGATGTTCACAAGAAAATATTACTTGTTTCTTGCATTTTTGCACCCAACTTGCATGGGTAATGGCTGTAAAAAAAAAAAAAAAAGGCTGCCGTTTAATCTTACAACTGAGAGAAGGAGAATTCATTAACGAAAGGCAATATGATACTGACGAAAAAAACTGTGTACATTGTGAATACTGATATTTCATGCCTATAAAATACAAATACAGATATAAATACATACAAATCATAACCACTAATACTAAGAAGAGAATGTCAGTGTATATTTGAGAAGGGTGTGGGTGGACATAAAAGGTGAGGGTTAATGAGTTGAATGGAAGGGATACCTATCTTAATACTAGGTTTCCAGGCTCTGTAAGCTGGGAGTGTTGTACCCAGTTAATAAAATCTCAATGTCAACCACTGTAAATTACTTGTTTCTATCAGTATGATTTAAGTAGTCTTTTACCTTCATAAAATCAAACAACATCTTGTAATACATGTACTATGACTTGTTTAAATTCTGTGGAAAATGAAATAAATGAAATGAAATTTCAGAAACTAATGACAACAAACAGCAGCTGTTAATCATGAATAAGCTTAGATTTGACATACATTGAACTTAATAATTTATGTCATAATCAGTGGTCTACGGCTACGAAATCGTTTCAGTTTATTGAGTTGGTAGTATATAAAGCCATATTCTCTTTTAGACCCTTTACAATTCCTATTTTGACTTTCAGAGGAGAGTAACT
Source organism: Stichopus chloronotus (assembly GCA_021234535.1). Lineage (NCBI taxonomy): Eukaryota > Metazoa > Echinodermata > Holothuroidea > Aspidochirotida > Stichopodidae > Stichopus > Stichopus chloronotus. The sequence goes on along the minus strand of CM037833.1, from coordinate 30,147,582 downwards.
CCATAAGGGAGTAAAATGTACACAAGACAATGATTACTGCTGTAAATAAATGAAATGCATTCAATTGCGCATATCATGGAGACAGTGTTGCATGTACTACTGGGCTGAATCTTCTGAAGTCTCTGACAAGTCTGGCATATTGTTCATTTCCTATCTCTGTCAGAGCATATTCAAGTCTGGAGACATTTGATGCTGATATCACATATTTTTTTTCGGTGAGCATCTCCATCAACAGGTTTCCTGGTTTCCTATGCTTCTCAATACTGGCAATCACATCTTCAGGTAGTTGGAAAATGTTGGCCAGCTGGATAGACTGCTCTGCATCAAGATTATCTGATAACATCTTCAGCAGTTCTTTGAAAGATTCAATGGTGACTGAAAAGTGAAGTGATATAAAGGAAGATAATCAGCAATGAACGAAAATTTTATTACACATTGCATAACGATCCATTGTGCTTGCAAAAATAATTGTCACATGAGTCTTTCTTTTTAAATATCCGAGGAAATAATAATACATGATTAGAAATTTACTGTTCATTATAACGGCAATTGGGCATCAAAATAAAACAAAATACTTGTACTAATAAGACATGAGTACATTGACAGCACGATTTCTAATTACAGAGGTTACATTGACTGTTCATTCTCTTAAACAAAATCTGCTGTAAGCTAAAGGTGAGATGAAATGCTTTGAGTAATTTCTTTTCTTTGGTATTGTCCATTTTAAATACAACTATTCAAAATCATATCCTTTGAAGTTCATTTAACATGGAATAGTGAACATACATTTGGGAAGTACTTGTTGAAATGGAGACTTGGCTGGCTCAGGACGGTGCATGTCTTCAACCTAAAACAAAGACAAAGGAGCAAAATTTGTTTTACTTTCATTACCTTGTCAATATATGATATTTATTTTACTATTGATCTCTTTTTTCATTCCCTGTTTCGAATTCTTCGAAACTAACAAATAACGAAAAGGTATTCTGTTTGAAAGCATTTTATGCTACATTATCTGTTAATGTATGCAAGGGAACAAGTTACACATTTTAACATGGAATATAACTGAGGATAATATAAGGAAGAATTACTTCCGTCAGATCAGGTCAATCAAAGCACAAATGTGATGCACTCTAATATACAGAAAGAAGTAAATTATCCATGGCTGACATTACATTACATGAGCGTCTTATAACATTAACATACTTTGAACTGAATATTAAGCTGAAACAGAATCTTTCTGGCGACACCATGCCTTGATTCTATCTCCAAATCGACATTATCTGTATTGCCTTGAGCATGAAGATGGAACGTGACCTTGTACCTATCCAGCAACCACAGAGAATCCACATCAACTTTCTAAAGATGGTAAAGAGAGAGGATTTTCAACAAATTAAAACCTTGGGTCATGACGAAGGCATTAGAAAATCATTCATTAAATTAAAATTTTTGAAAAGAACATTGTCTATGAAACAACCAATACTAGCCTAGAACACTAGAATCTAAGAGCGGTAACCACAGTAATGTTAAGCATATTGGTGGACTGAGCTTTATCCACTATCTAAGACATTTTTTTAATATTTTGTTTAATAGTTTGATTTCACGTTGCATTTTTGTAAAACGACAAAACAACAAAGCAGACACATTTTACAAGAGAAAGACTCTGCAACATGATCAATGGATAACCAGTCGTAATGACCCTGTATACATGTAAATAGGTCTGTGCTATGATACTATGGGCACAATGATAAAAATCAATCTGAATGAAAAATGATGTGCCAGTCCACATAATTGAATAAGATACTATTACTATAAATTAGACCACTTTTGGTATTGTTTATTTTGCCACCTGAGACATTTTAAGAGCACAGCATCAACTTTAAAGGGATCCAAAAACTGACTCTAAAATATCACATTAATTCATTATTGAAACCAGAAAGCCAAAAGGCTTTGTGATTCCTTGCCACATGGTTCTATTACAACAAACATGAATTATTCACATGACAAGTATAAGATCAACTGCAGTTATTTTTCTTGATACACCACAAGCCTTTAACCCAAAATGACCTTTATTTTGGTGACCTAAAATTACCGCGACATTTGACGTCCACCAAAAGCAATAGGGATCACCTACCCAGGCCATACAACCCACACATCAAGTACAGTATGAGTATGACATCAGTCAACATTATCTCTGAGCTCCAAGAAACACACAGTAATCAATGCTGCTTCTAGTCTTGCCTGTTGTTAGGTGAATCAAATAACTCAACCTTGCCTCATCTGAACTCAGCTTGTCTGCCTTATTTACCTCAAAATTCTTCATAAAGGCCCAGAATGTTCTTGGGTCCCCATCGTATGGTGGAATTTCTACCTTAGGTAATTCCAACACTAATTTGAAACTCAATTTCCTCCTTCAACTTTTTCAATGCTTCCTCCCTCTCCTCAGTTTAATGCTTTTGGCATTCCAACATCAAGCTTTCTGCTTGCTCAAATGCTTCATCAGACAACAACCCAGCCAGATCAGCATGAACCTCTTCCATTGCCTCAAATTGGCCCTCTGCCTTTTGCAAATTTTCCTTTATCGACTCTGCGATAATTTCTTCCTTGTTACAAGTAGCTTTTAACACACTCAAAGTCCTCGTAAGTTGACCGTAAGTTATGATTCCTCCTCAGTATTTTTGCTTCCCCCATCCTTTCCGACATTGTGAAATATGATTGAAAGCACTCCAATTTGATTGTTAAGAAACCTTGTTCTGCTACCAGCTGTTCCTCTGGATATTGATACTATCCAAATAAATGACAGATGTTTTTTTATTTTCTTCATTTTTTTTATAAACCCATTAACATTTCAATGCATGGGGTCTATCTGACCCCATGACCCCCATACCAAGACTATCTCTCTGGACAACTTATCATAGAGGCCCCTCACACTAGAAGTTACTCACTAAGTTACAAATGCAGTACTTTAGGGAGCAATCCCATTGAGTTAACTGTATGCAACGGAATCAAAAACTGAATTGCACAATGTAGCCCCATAAGTATTTGTACGGTAGTTTACAATAACCACAATAATGGCGTTTCGGCTATTATTGTTTTATAGTGAAAAATCATCCCTTCCTCTATACTGATAAGCATTAAATTTCACAGGGTCGTGAACCTGTTAATAACAGACAACCTTATCAAGTTTAAAACAAATCTGATCCACGGATAAGGAACTATGGCAGTTTTAACATTTTTTATGTTTTACCCCATAACCTCATTAATATGCAAGATTTGGACACCAAAAACAATAGGGATCATCTACTCAATATGGGCAACCTACATGCCAAAAATGAAATTATTCAGAGTTACCCTTCTTGAGATAGAGTGTTTACAAGCAACCGTCGCACACACACACACACGCGCACATACATACACACGACATCAGGACTGCAGAGATTCCCCTGCCTACCTCAAGGAATCAAAAACCTGGAAGAATCGTAGGAGACTGTCAACAACTCATCAATTTTCTACGTTAATGTGATGGTCAACGACCCTTTTCATCAATGTAAGTATGAATAATGATCATAATGAATATAAATGTTGTTAACTTACTACTTTCTTTGGAGTTATGATCCACTGAGAAGTAGTACTGCTGCTAATACTGACGGGCAAAGTTGATCCCATAGTTTGGACTTGGAAAGACACTGGATCGTGAAGGATAATGCCCTTGCTATTGTAAACCTCTTCGTGAACAAGACACTGTCACATATTAAAATGTGTGGATAACAAAATATGATCATCAAAATAAAAATTAAGTACATTTTTATTTGTACTATGTACTGTAGTTCGTAGAAGGATAAAATAGTGGCTAAGAGTTACATGTCTGACAATATTTGAGTACTTATATAATGATGACTTTATAATAACGTACTTAAAGCATTGTCTCATTGTTATGCTTGCATTTCTAGTCATATGCATTTTGGGCACAGATGTAATAGAGATATAAATACTGCCCTATACGGGGTAACATTATAGGTACTCTCACTGAATAAGACACTTAATAGCTCACCATAAGTCAAATCAATTGTGTTAGATAGAATATCATGTCCATTGGAAAACATGCAATAAACATAAGCCAGTATATCTTAAAAAGCTCATAGGAAAAAGAGACAAAGATGGTACTTACGTCATGTTCCAATCTGTTATCGTTATAAAACCAAAGGAAGATTGTCAAGTTATCTGTAGGACTAGAAGTTCTCTTCATGACAGGAATCACACAAATATTCTTTTTCATCTTTTGTTGGAAGGGAATGTGTGGACCAATCAGACTGCATGGTCTATGGATTTCAACTTGAATATTATTGTTGCTCATTGAGCAGTTGAAGTATTTTCTTTCTAGGCTCCATTTTATCTTTTTATCTGCAAGATACAAACGGAAAGACTGGAGAGATATTAACTTTTTTGTTAATATATTTGACAAAATGTATCAGTACTTCAATTTTTCCATTATTACTGCAGCCATATTTCTTGCACTGATTCACTCAGTATATGGCCTTTAAAGCATATTGAAAGTGACTTCATAATTCCAACTGCAACACCTTCCTGTTGGCACAAACACTGTCACTTGTGGGCTTGTACAATTCAGATGGTAATGTGCACAAAACATTGAAGAATAGACTCAGTAACAAATAGCAAAGATAAGCAAACTTACACAGAAGTAATGCCTGCAGCTCAAATTACCTTCAACTCCATGAAAACCGTACAACAATTTTTACTTCGATAGCAACATTTGTCATGTTATAGATAGGCCTAACTTTGATTGATCTTCACTTGATCATGTCTACTAATAATGTGAACATGTAGAACTATATACAATCATGAGGCAATTTTTGTTTGGTGGTACCAGTCTGAAATCAGTGCAGGATTCATTTGAGCATGGAGTGCTAATGATTGATGGAATTATGTACTGAAATCTTGTGCTGAATGTATGCTCAGGAATCAGGTGCTGGTGAGATGGTGAGTCGATCAGTGAGTTGAGATCCTTATAGCTTCAGACTGGTAGTGTCGGGGGGGGGGGGGGGGGGGGGAGATGGAAACAACTTGGAGTAATCAATCAAATACCTGATGTACTCTCCAAGCAAGTGTGTTACATTTCATGTGGCACCCAGTAACACACTGTTGTAAAATTCAAAGGATGTTGCAAACAGGCTACCATAACGATTAGCATGTAATAGAACAGTACAAATGTCTGTGTAACTGCATGTAGACCTACACATGTAAATTTCCACATAACGCGCATGCATGAAAAAGTATAGCTCAAGTATGCTTTTGCACCAATATGCAGATGAAAATGAGAAAGAAACACATCACAAGGTGGAAGAATGTAACTGAAATTATGGGCGTCGATTAATGACTGACCTTTTTGAGGTTTCCCAGAGTAAATATCAAGGCTTGTCTGATTACTGGTAATGTAGGCACAGTGTGGAATAATCATGATGACTTGTTTGTGAAGGACAAGATTGTCTGGACCAAAGTTTACAAATGGGACTAGTCTCAGGCTCCTGTTTGATATTGGCCCTTTAATACCAGACTCGGTAGAAATGCTGAGTTTAACAATCCGTCCAGAATTTAATGCACCAGCTGGTACAAGGAGATGAATACCAGCAATATCCATCTCACCACCAAGTTCATCAATGTACTGTTCCTTGTGTACATTAGACCCAGGGAGAAGATGAAGCCTCTCTGCAGATGAAGAAAAGGTTGCATTTAAAATATACAGTACTTCTTGTACTTGCCATATTTCAATATGTACACTGAAGTAGTGATTCTCTCATACATAGTTAATAATAGACTTTCCATGGAATGAACTTACCGCATAACGATATGTACTAGTCACTCAATTAAAATGATCTTAAATTTGATCACAAAGAACACTGCTTGTTACAACTCTTGAAAAGCTTAGTATCCATTTAATCATATGACAAGATACATCTACTTATTCTGGCAATTAATGGAACTTGCCGGTAAATTCCTCTGTTATATACTAAATAATCTATTCAGTCAAACTCGACAGCTTGGTACAAGTTCATCGTCTACGTACAGTCACATCAATTTCATGATTGGAAACAATTTTATTACTTTCTAAAAAAACATTTTTTGTATTTTTATGAGTATTTGTAAAATTAAGTGCAACATATTTCACCCATTTGAAGATACTGTATAGTAGCTTTTACCATGTTCAACTTTAGCAAGCAGCAATATTCTTCTCCCCAAGTCTAGTTTACCATGGGACAACTTCAGTGCTCGTTGTACATCTAGTCTCTTGTATCCCTCTTCTGTAAGTATTCTGGCATTTAAGGACAACTTGAAGTCTTTTCCTCGGAGATCTTTCTCATTAGTCTGTGAAATAAAAGTAAAATTCAAGTAACATTTGATATTCAGTGTTTACTGTTAAGAAGCGAATAGAAAATAGAGGAGTATGATAGATATTTTCATTTATAATTGAAGACTGAGACTTGTTTAAAATGAAGTTTGTTCATGATTACAGGACATACCTCTGTATTGTTTTCTTGAACCACCTTACTGTCATTGACCTTCTCTTCCTTTGCTGCATCAATGTAGTCCAAGATATGCCGTCCAATTTTATTGAGGTGACAAGCTATTAATCCTTTATATAAGCCAAACACTTTGTCAGGCATAATGAGTTCTCTTTCATCTAATATTTTCACCAGTTCCATTCCAGGTTTTGGATTATTCAGGATGGCATCCCTTTCAGCTGGTGTTAGTTCAAAGATAGTGGCAAGCTTTTCACAATGTTTCTTGTCCAGAAGATTTGATACAGTCTCCTTCAATTTTTCATACTGGCATAAATCTGAAATAATGCATTTAAGAGACACACTGATGACATGGAGACATGCTCATTCTTGGCAAACAAACCTTTGAAGGGATTATGATGATCTCCCAAAATGATAATAACATCTCCGCAGAAAGCATTTTGATTAGAGATCGTGGTACACTGTTAGTATTATCATGCAACAAACTTTACAGGTATCAGATCTGAGCAACTTGAACCACATTTGACAAAAAGTATCTAAACAGTTTGCTATGTGCCATGAATGACAACAAAATGGTTATAATTAAATTTCTTAAGTAAGAAAATGAAACTACTAGAATCTTTTAACATTAGGTAAAGATCCTTTAAAAGATCTGTTGTATCATGTAATTCCCTCAGCAAACAACAGCTCTCAGAGTCAAATACATTTCATGGCTGAGGGCCACATATTCCAATGAAAGACTAGCATAACCTACTTAGATTAAGGATGGCGCTGGTATGTAAACAAAGGACTTGCTGTTTGTGTTCAACAATGGACAGTCACAATTGTGATAGCATGATGGAGTTTCGATAGAAGCCGGGGGGGGGGGGGGGGGGGCTGTAACCTTAGACACGTGGGTAGACTGTCAGAGAAATCAGAGAAATTCATACCTTTGGGTAATTCCTGGCTTAACACGTCTTGGGTTTCTCTAGAAAAGAGGACATTTTTAACCTGAAAGAAACACATCACATGATGAAGGTAGGAAAAAACAAAACTGAAACTTCAGTTTTCCTTTAATGCAAAACCAATACTTCCAGGACAAATTTCATAGGTTACAATCATTGCCCAACAGAATAGGAAAAATAAGTGGTTCAAATTTATTCAATATCACTTAAGGGAATAGTCTTAAATAACAGGCAGTATAGTTTAATGGGAAATATTCGGGACTTTCTTTTGCCCTTTATACTAACCAATAGTTCCAGGACAAATTTCATAGGTTACAATCATTATCCAACACAATAGGAAAAATGGGTGTTTCAAACTTATTCATTATCAATTAAGGGAACACTTTTTAACAACATGCAGTATAGTTTAAAGAGAAATATTCATGATTTTCTTTTGCCCTTTAAAGAAGCAAACAATGTTTTGCTAATATCTTTATCTCATTAATATTGGCAATATTAAACATCGATCACTGTATTAAAGATATATCAGTAGATTGCGACATTGACAAGAGTATACTCCTGATATGAAACAACAACAGATTTGATACCTTAGACTGAAGGATCAGGGCTATCTTATTCTTTTCTCCTTGAGATACTTCTAACTTGACATCAATCATTTCATCATCTCTGTCTTTGCTTCTTTTGAGTCTGAACTGGAGAGAGACCCTGCTGGCAGCACAAAGGTGATCAATATCTACAAGCTGTTATAGAAAGGAAAAAATTGAGAAAAACAAAAAGAAAAATGATATATTTAAATGTTAGTTAATTTACAATTGCAATGGAACTGCTGAATGTATATTGTGTGACTTTGAGCAATTGATAACATAAATTTGTAAGTTACAATATGTAAAAATTCATAAAGGGTAACATGTTCCAATGTCAAGTGTATGTTTAGGACAACTATTCATGTACAATTGGATTTTTCAAATTGAAACTTGATGTTCACATTTCAAAGCAAACTACTATAGTAAGAGTCTGGAAGGTACATCTGGTAAGGTTAGAGACATGTAAACTGTCCTTGGTAAAATCTTATGCTTAAAATCTTGACAGTTACCACCAAAATTCAAATTTTGGCAAAAATAAAATTATAACCATACATGAACCTTTTTTACCAAATGCAAATCCTGTGTGGTAGGCAATGGAATGTCATAATACAATTACAAAAATGATCATTAAACACTCAAAAGTGTGTGTCTTTACTTTCATCTCAAGCTTTCGATCATTGCATGCTTCTTTTTTTCAGGCCGTTCTCATTTGATGTATCATGTGTTGATTCAAGATCATTTTAAATTCAGCAATGAAGATATACTTCAACCCGTAGTTTGGTTTTTATTATTTCTTTTATTCTCCATTCTCTCTTTTTTATCTTTGAAATCAATTATCACAACAAAGCTCCAATCACTGAAATTTACAAAATTCTTTAATTGTTATGTCTCAACACACAATTCAGATCGATAAATAATTACTCTGACAAACCAGTTGTTTCAGCAAAACCATTTACAGTTAACCCCAGTTACATGTATGAGTTTTGTACTTACACATCAGTACTTTTATAATTTTACACATAAAAGGGAAGTAGAGTATAAATAGTGTTGATTTTGATAATTTCAAAATAGAAATTAATAACTATCACATCCACAGCACCCCATGTGCAGATGAGGTAATTGAAGTAACTTATATCTCAACAACTCAACGCCCTCATAAACGCTTATGCTAGAAGTGTCAGGTAAATTAAGGTAATGGTCACAGTATTCCGAACAAACCTTTGTTGTCTCTTTTTCTGTCAGACAATAGCTATCAGTCTGGGGTGACATGGTCAAGCCAAGGTCAAACACTCCATCGCTGTCTTTATTGAGAGTACGGCTAACTTGAAATGTCACATAATTTCCCAGAAGGAGCTTGGACTTGTAGTCATCTAACAGCAGCTGTAATGTTACAAGTTTCAACAAAAAGAAAGAACACATTGTTCGAGCCCCATTTTTGCATAAATGAATATTCATATTCCCATTGGTCTATTTGATTTCAAGCAACAGCTACTGACCGCTGTGCGTTCTTTGAGAATCTGAATTTTGTAGGGTCAACACAAATGTCGAGACAATTATCATATTCAAATATCTGAAGATGAGCACCTAGTTCTCTTTTCACTTACTTTCTTTTTCCTGAATCACTCACAAACAACAAAGATAGATAACTAGGTGATGGTCAGTGCAACTCATATTATAGCATTAAGGAAGCAACAAGGGCATTATCATGAAATTTTGCAAGTACTTAAATATGAAATGTAACAGTTGATATGCTTAAACTCACTTTACAAACAACACAAACCAAAGCAACATAAGTAAAGATACAAACTTGCATTGAACATTCAGAATAGGGTGTAATATTAATTTCACTTTCACACAATAAGGTATGTTGAGAAATAAAGGAATACAACACTAATAAATACAGAAGACATTGACACAGAAAGTCCAGGTACATTAACAACATTCTCGTTTCAGGTTAGTTCTAATAACATATATTACAAGCTCTATTCAGGATATATTAAGCACATTTTTTTTTCTGATGGTGATTGTCATTTTGCTTCATAAGTAACTCAGATTAGCTCACCTGGTATTCTGCATCATTGTCCTTACAGAAGCACACTGTAATTAAGACATCATCTTTGGTATCCAGTATGCCATTAATAAATGGAACAACACGAAACATATGCTTTTGTTCCATTTTGTGGCTCTCTAAGTTAACAAAAACATAACTCAGGATGTTAATATCAAGGCTGATTATCTCTTGCTCTAACTTCCACTCCATAGAATTCTCTTCTGTCCAAGTAATATGACCTGAGAAATGATAATTATTAATAAAATAACACCATGTTATAAATTTAAAAAAAAAATCAGCCATTAATACAACAACAATGATAGACTTATTTAAACATACAGAAATAATTATATGCTCTTTATAATAGCACTGGGTAAAGTCTTTGATTTCTTTCTACAAAAATATCAAAACGTTTGTAACAAAATGGTATCTTAACCTTTCTGTGAATCTCTTTGAGATGGCTGACCGGTAAAAATAATCACACCATGACGATCTGGTTCTGGGATAATGGCTGAATGGGGGATGATCAGTCTTCCTGGCTGCTCTAACTTGAGACCTTCCGGTTCTAGTTTTATCAGAGGTGTCATCCTACAACTCTGAGGAGTTCCAGGGAGGAGTACATCTGGATAACGGATCACAGTCATAGCGATCACATGATCACCAGAAACAGCTTCCCTCGGAATTGATAAACTCACTCCCACTAGAGCAATAGTACCACCTTCATCATTTATTTTGTGTTCCATATATGGTTCTCTTATTTGGATATTTTGTGACTCTTGTCTGGGTGGTGGATTTTCTTCTCCCCCTATTTCCTTGGTCAGACTCTCTTCACTGGAGTCATTTTGAAATTCTGCTACCTCTACTGTTTTTCCAGATCCTTGAGAATCAGCAGTTTTCCTTGCTTGGTGAGCTTCAGTCTTTTCATCTAAGACAAGAGAACGAAATGCAAAACAACATCACACTAATATTAACTGGAAAGCCAAAAGGCTTAGTGATTCCTTGCCTCATGATATATATTGTAACAAACATGAATCGCCCACACGACAAGCATGAGATCCCACACAGTTATCCTACTTGAGATACCATCTTAGTAAGGTCAAAACCTTTGGAAATCTCGTGACTCAAAATGACCTTTCACCTCCACTTACAACAATAGGGATCACCTACCCTATATGGCCATCAACATGCTAAATATGAACAATTCACAATTTATGTATAACATCCCTCACATTTATCACCCTTAAAATATCATGTATACAAGGTTTTGACCTTTTGTCACCCCAAATAACCTTTGACCTACACAAACATGAGAAAACTCCGAAACGGATAAGATGCTGCAGGGGAACAAATTATATTTTGTCGTGTCTAATAACTTGATAAAAAGGTAAACATGTTTATTTAATCAAAATTATAGCACTTTATTTTGTCGAGTTACAGCTATTGGTGGCAGCTCTTCCGTATTTGATTTTGTGGCGTGATGCCCTTCCCAATGGCTATGAGGTCCTTGAAAATTAGCAAAAACGGATAACCCTATTAAACCAGAATCTAGCATGACTTGCAATTTTGCCTTTTGTCTACTTAAAGACACAACACACAGTGCAAGTTTCGGTGGTTTGATACACAGTAGTCATTTGTTTAAAGCTTACCTGAACTACTGTAAAGTGAAATAGGGCGTTTAGAATACACCAACATGGCGTACAAAGAAATTCGCTTCAACCATTGTTAAACCATTCAGTCTCATCAATAAATATCTGTCAAAGCTTCATCTCCTCAAAACATTATGCATGTGATAAGTAACGGATGCATCATTTAAATTTTAAAAAGTTTGGGTGAACAAATTATTGTTAAGCAACAAATAACTAAATTTCTGATCTGTGAGAATCTTATTCCTTGAAAATAAGGCTACTGTAATTCACTATTTTGAATAATCTATCATTCTATGTCCACAAATAATGGTTTTAAAAATATGGTTGTTTTCTGTAAAACAAACGCCCCATTTCCCTTCAAGGGCTAAACAGAGACACTGTTTATACAGTAAATGGGTAAGTCCATTGAGCACCTGGCTCAACAGACTGCATGATTTATTCTGGACATTGTGGTCTCTACTGGCAGTCAACTGTGATAAATTATGTCAGATAACAGAGACCAATTTGAACAGAGGTGGGTCAGTTACAATTCGATTCATTCAATTAAGCAATCACAGTTCATGCACGCTCAAGGGTATTTGATCCAAATGATCAATAATTTAGTTCTTTTTATAAAGCTAATAACCCGTGGTATATTTAATCAATTCCAATTTACAATTCATGAATGCTCACATGTCCTTATGAGGACAGTGGCAGGTTTGCCAAATAATAATCTTTGATACCAAATTTAATGTTGTCTTCATCTTTTCTTTATGGTTATCAAAGAGACTATGTTGGTATGTCCTAAAAGAAGTGCTCAAATCAACAACCGGATTCTACATTATAAGTATAAAATTCAGTAGAAGTTCTTTAAATATTGTAGATTCAAGTTTTGCACATTTTGACCTCCCATGACCCCAAATGACCTTTCACCTCTGCCAAAAAAAAAAATAGGGATCATCTACTCGATATGGGCAAACCACACGCTAACTATGATCTCTCACATTTATTGTTCTGGAGATATTGTGTTCACAAGCAATTTTCAAGGTATTTACCTTCTGACCTCTGGTGACCCTTGCACTCAATAAGATACACCTACACACTTCGTATGACATCTGCTCAAGCTTCTCTTCTTGAGATATCGTGTTTACATGGTTTTCAAAATTTGACCCCTGTTGACCCCAAATGACCTTTGACCTCCACTGAAAACAATAGGGTTTCTCTACTCAACATGGTACAACTACATACTAGACATGAGATTTCTACAAGCTTCCTTTCTTGAGATATCATGTTTACAAGGTTTTCACAATCTGACCCATGTTGACCCCAAATGACCTTTGGCCTCCACCAAAAACGATAGAGATCATCTACTCAATAAGGGCAACCTTCATGCCACGTATGAGATCACTCAGAGTTACGATTCTGGAGATATCGTGTTTACAAGCAATTTTAAAGGTATTTACCTTTTGACCTCAAGTGACCCCAAATGACCTTTGACCTCCACCAAAAACAATAGGGATCATCTACTCAATAAGGGCAATCTACATGCCAAGTATGAGATCACTCAGAGTTACGCTTCTTGAGATATCGTGTTTACAAGCAGGCGTCACACACGCACATACACACATACACACACACGACATCACCATCGCATAGATTCCTCTGCCTTCGGCAAGGAATCAAAAACAAACCAAAGATGAGTAATCAGAATAGTGATCGATCAATAATCTGATCGGACATCAGATCGGGATGACGTTCACTGGCTTTCAGTAAAATGCCAGTACATAAAGAATAATTTCTGGAACTGTTGACTCTTTATCTATATCTTGAATCATAACTGATGCCTTAATTTTGCCTCTTTGAATGTTTTTGTTTGTTGCTTTTGCTTGTATCTCTTATTTAAAATTTTCTACATTGTATTTTCCCTTTTTAATGGATACCTCACATTCACAAGTAGGTCTTTACTTGTGGTGGGTTGTCCCCAATTTGAAAATTAATCATTTAAGCTGTAAACATGTTACTACCGAGACTGGAATAATTGTTAAAAATAAAAAGGAAGAAATTCAAAGTAGGTTCTTTTCAGATCTCATACTAATGTCATGGTTTACACAATTTTGCTGCGGATAAAATCAATGTGTCTCAGAGTACAAACTATTACTATCATATCAATAGACACAGCATGTGATGATACAGCACATTATCAAATAACACTTTCATATATATTTTTAATATCTCATTATTGTTTTTTTTTATTTTCGATATTTCTATCTTTTATACATTCGTCATATTGATTAATCTTTGCAGAAACATATTTAAAGAAATAAAAATTAAAAAAAAAACATGATCAATACTAGACCATTGCCCTCATATTTTAAGGGTACAAGTTTATCAATGATTGCACTTTTTCATTTGTATTGCAAAATATTCAAAATATTTCACAGAACATGATTATGAAACTACAATTTGTCACCTGGCCAATCAGCAAGATCTGGTGATCTGTTTTCCTCAAAATGAAATTGGTCAATCTTCTCCTGGTAAGGAACCACATATTTCACATTTGTACTGTATAGGTGCAAGCGCATTAAACCTTTTCGAAGATTTGTAACATCGTACATGTTGATGACGTTTCTTGCCTTCAAGAAATTAACAAGAGTTATTCCTGGTGTCTCGACCAGAGAAATCCGACGGAGCATATCTTTTTCAGAGTTTGGCAACTGAAATAGAAGTGCTAATCTCAGAGTGTTGTCCAAAGTCAGATCTTCAGCAACATCTACCATCAGTCTACCAAAATCAGCTATTATGGAAAAAATAGAAGAACATAAATGAACAAGGATCTTGACTATCAAGGTACTCATGTAATTAAGAAATATTTACTTATTAGATGCATTATCACAGAAAGTTTGATTACTAGATGTCTCCTTTTAACAGGTGCACATACAGTCCTGACTCCTGACTGATATGTCACATCTGATCTACCATCTTTCTACCATAATCCACTATTAAGAAATAGTAAAGAACGTAAATGAAAACGGAAAATGACTCAAGATATTTGTGTAATTATATATTTACTCATTAGATTCATTATCACAGGAAGGTTGATTACTAGATGTCTCCCTATTAACAGTAAGTGCACATACAATCCTGACCAGTGTGTCACATCCCATCCATCATCATTCTAAAATAAACGCTATTAAGAAAACAACGGAACACAAACAAGGATTATGACTATCAAGGTAGTAATGTAATTAAATATTTGCTCATTAGATTCATTATCACAGAAAGGTTAATTACTAGATGACTCCATATTATAACGGCACATACAGTCTGGACTATGCTACATAGGCACATGCCCCCTTCCCTTACTGAACAAAAGATGAGTGGATTTAAATAGGCTTGTACAGCTTATCACCATGGCCGAAAATAATATCACAAAACAGGAATATCACCTCCCCCTTGGGATGTGTTCCCCGACGTATAATCCTAAAGCAAATTGATATTTAACAACATCAACTAAATACATTGTTTGGGAAAACTGTAATATACAGTACTTTACAACTTAAAAAGTAGCACATCTGTACAAACTGACTTGAATTAGTTTTTTGTTACATCTCACCTGCTAAAGCTGTCAATTCCTGAACCTCGTCTGAAGTTTCATTTTCTTTTGGTAATGTACCTACTTGCTCAACAGAATCTGTTGAAGTCTGTTTACCAAGCAAAAAGACAAACGACGACAGAAAAATACATCACGTTTCACTACAGCTTCAAGTATTAGTGTTTTTCTATGAATCTGATACAGTACGTATTAAAGACGGGGATGAGTAACATGCTTATCGTTGTGATATTAGCATAATTAGTCATCGCACCCAACTGAACCGTAACAAATGCTCTATACACAATGACCTTTGCTGACTGATGATGACTGATAGGTATCAAAATCAACATGTACACACCTGAAAACTATATGAGAGACATGTCCAGGATTTCTGCCTTAAGAATCTGCTTTTTACAAATCAACCCTTGTTGACTCTCAGAATTGCAATTACTTTCTTATACTCAGTATGGTACACAACTACACTATCATAACAAATATACAAGACTACTGTAGCACTTCCCTTTATGAGATATTGTGTAAACAAGGTATTTACAGTTTTATCACTACTCAAAATGATCATTGACCTTCACTAAAATACATTTGGGTACACATGCATGCTAAATATGAGATCTGTCTGTGCTTTTATAGAGATAGTGTGTTTACCATTTCACATAATTTGACCCATGATGATTTTAAGTGACCTTTGACCTGCTTAAATCAATAGGGTTCTACTGCTTACTGCTGTACTGAATATGAAACTTGCCAGTGTTTCCCTTCTTATGATATTGCATTTAATAGGTTACCACAACTTGACGTCTGCTAACTGCAAATTATCTTTATCTACTTAAATAGTGTAGTCTCCCAAAATTGCCCCCCACCCACCCACTTTCTCTTAGGTCCTGTGAAGGATCCTGGGAGAGGTTAACGCCACCTGAGTTTTTCTGATTTACTTCTGAATAAAATCTTTTTCTTCTGCTTTTTTTTTTATTATTTGTTTCAATCATCTATCCCCTTTGAACTAAGAAAGAAAATGTGGATAATTATTACCTTTCCGTACAGAAAAAAAGAACTTTGACTGACGTGTTCTTTTAGCCTGTTTAAATGCTAGTTACATGCAGTACAAGGGCAGACCGGAGAGTGCTGTTTCCGGCCATCGGGGGGGGGGGGGTGTTGCAAAGCCAACATTTTCTTGTATGCTTTGTGCTAACCAATGATGGTACTTCAATTAGATGGTCATGCTGTTACTCAGCCCCCACATTTTTTCCCTCTCCTTTTGTTTTGCTGAGCCGGATAGTGTTTTTTTTTTTCTGTAAAGACTGCACCACTCTTTTATAAACTTCTAGATCCCTTTCTGATAACGTATTGGTGATGTCTGAAACTGTCGCAGTGGTGATGCCACTCAGTTGGAAAACCAACGAGACAGTTAGAATTTGGGGCCTTTACATGCCCTTGTAGATATGACCCTAGCTACAGTGCTGCATGTACATAAGAGAGGCACAGATTGAAATATCATTGACTAGCTTTTCTTTTATGGGAGGCAGGATCGCAACTGGAGCAATGGTTTATGCATCTTTCAATACTGTGTATTGATCTCAATTATTTACATTCTTAAGCACCATTTTGCATCTAAACTCACCCCATGTAAGCAAAATTTGCAAAGTGTAGGTGGACACCCCTCCCCATAGACCCCCCGCATCACTCACCTACAAGACATCATCAAAACCCTTTTGGGGAACATGTGGATCGATCTGCACCTGGTGACTACTATTTTGTGCAATTATTACTGCACTACAGCATAAATAATATTTGAAGTTCTACTGTTTTGCTATCAGATATCAGCACAAGACATCAGCAGGTCAGTATTTTCTGTCATTATGCTTTTTTAATGATAAATATTAGTTCTTAATGAACTTACTATGGCTTGTTTACTCAAGGCCTCCCTGGTCTGTTGCAGGACCTCTTGCAGGGCCATTGATTCCTTGGCATATTTCACCTGAGCTTGAACAAGATCATCCTTTGCAGCTCTCAAGTTGGATTTCGTCTCCTCCAATTCCTACCAAGTAATTAAGAAACAAAGGTCAACATATGACATTGTTCTTCTTAATTTCCAACTTTAAAAATTGAGATGACTACAACAGAACTACATAGGTATACAATCAATGTATGAAACAGATGTTAATGTAATAATTTTGCATTAAAATTTTGATTTTGCATGTGTTTTCTTTTTGATCAGTTAATGTTCTTGTTAATGTTCTCTCTATTTCTGTGACATCATAATACTTCTGATGATGACTAAACCAAACGCTTTGATCGGTCAATTATCTTCTTCTTGCCATGTTACTGTACTTGTTCTAAAATATTTAAATTTTGTTTTTAAATTTTGAAGCAGGTGAAAGAATCCAAATACACACAAAGCAATCAATGAAATGCAAATTAAAATGAAATAGTGTGGTATCGGTGTTTGTCATACATTATTATTGAGTCAAATCAATGTTACATTATCTTATTTAGAGTTCAGTTAGCTGCTAAGGGCCTGTATACACTTTCTTACCACATTCATATCCTACTCTAATTTATTTAGCTGGTATATCTACCTACTGTAATTCAAAAGGTAATTAACGATTGGGTAATTAAGATATACATGTTAGGTCCATGTGTAGACATTGTTCAATAACATTGATCAACATCAAATAAGTTCTCTGTAGTTTTAAACGTTCAGTACCTTTGATTCTCCTCCACTATTCTCTTCAGTCTCTTATCTTCATCATAGTAATCTTGAAACTTCTTCTCAGTTGTTGACAGTCTATTACTTAGTTGCTGTCTCTCATTTTCTGTTGTTGTTAATCTTGTTACAAGCAGGCTCTTCTCCTCCTCTGTTCTTGCCAGTCTACCAGTCAGTTGTTTCCTCTCATCATCTGATTTTCTCAGTCTACCAATCAGTTCTTTCTTTTCCTCTTCTGTTGTCTCTAATGTAGTAGTAAGCTGCTGCTCCTCTTTTACCTTTGCTTCTAGCCTCTCTTCCAACTGTCTCACCTTCTCCTCTGTTGTCTCCATTTTACCAACCAGTTGTTTCCTCTCATCATCAGTCAACTCTAACCTCCCAGTCAGTTGTTGTTTATCATAAATTGCTTCTACTAGTTTATCTGAAATTTGTTTCTTTTCTTTTTCAGCAGTAGTTAGTGTGGTTATAACTTGCTGATGTTTCTCATTTATTATCTTCAGTCTCTCTGTCAATTCCTTTCGATCTTCCTCCGCTCTGTCAAGTTTCTTTTTCAGATCTCTCCTTTCATCATCTGCCTGCTTTAGCTTGTTTCCAAGTTGCACTCTTTCATCTTCTGATTCTCTTAATTTCTCATTTACTTGTTCTCTTTGTTCCTCTCCTGCTGCCAGTCTCTTAGCTAGTTCTTCCTTTTCAAGTAGTGTTTCCTTCAGTCTGTCATTAAGTTTCTGTCTGTCATTCTCTAATTCTGTTAGTTCTTCACTGAGATGCTTTCCTTGATCCTTGGGTTGCTTCAGCTGAAGTGTTCTCTGATCTGTAAGCACAAAAGTCATAAAGTAATCAGTCACACCTTTCTGATCTGTCAATTCTTGAGACATTGTGTTTACATGCATGGTTTGATTACTGATTAACCCCATAACACCAATACCCTGCACAAGAGTAAGATTCTTGTACTCATGCAGTGTGGTGCTGCTAAATTGTTAGTATGGTAACATAAGGTAATTTGTTAGATCTTCACTTATCAACAGGTGTGTGTGTGCAATTTTATTCTTGCTGGCCAGACACATTTGACCTCTAGCAGTAAACTAAACAAATGTTGATGCCAGTGTACACACACACACACATACCAGCCTAAGCACTTCGTGGTTATTCTTTCATGTTTACAGGTTTTACATAATTTCACCAAAACCTTGCTCACTGAGCTGTAAACATATTTATCACTCCTCTGTTTGCACATGTATGTAGAACTGTTACCAACAACTATTTGTCCTTCTACAGTAACATCAATAAATATTCATATAAACAGTATCACTCATGAGTTTTAAACAGTGCATGGACCATTAATCCAACTTTACTGTACTGTATCACCACTGACTGTTTGCAACATTGTTGCAATCGAGTAACTAAGTTCGAGTCTCCAGTCGAGTCTTCCACTAGTCGCCAAGAGTGGAGTCAGTCTTTTACTGGTCATGTCCAGTCAAGTCATCAACAGAACTCGAGTCGAGTCCCCAACCACACTCGAGACGAGTCAGTCTGTCTATTTGAGTCATCCCAAGTCAGTTGAGCATATTGACATAGAATTGACCTACAATACCACATCAGGCAAGCAAGTTACTTACATAATTGCCACACGTTCTCGGACACCCCAGATTCCGAAACCATTGTTGTGGCGAGGATTGTGCCTCCTCATTTCATCTATAGCATATGTCAAAATAAGAAGAATTCTTCCATACAGATCTTTAACCTTTTACTTAGTATGTTTGTATGGTCAATTTCACTCTCCATGTCAATTAAATTAGTCATTTAGCTTTTTTCTTTCTTTCCTTTTGAGCTACAAGTCATTTCTATTTTTGTATCTAGGAATTGTACTAGTGGGTGTTGATTTGACATTGGAAGTGGGGGGGGGGGGGGAGCACTGGCTGGCTTATTTTTGGTCCCCTAAAACTGGTGTAAGCTATGATATAAGTTGGTGGGGCGAAAAAGATCATGGATGAGGGTGAGTGTTGGCACTACCATCTAAGCGGAGCACCAACATCAGTCCACTTGATGAAACTATCCCTCTTTAACTCTGTTACACGTTCATCCTCTGCTTGAATTTTATATTACCACCTCAGAGAGAAACAGGACACACTGCAGCCTTACCATCTAACAAACTAATTTGAGGAGGTTTGTGCTGAATGGAGCATTTGCTACAGGTATTTCATTATTTCAGTGTTGTGGGCAGAAGGAATGCCAAAACACTGGAGGCACAAACCAGGTGACAAGTTTGACATCTGATTAGACAGTACCCCATATGATACCGCCTTTGATATTATGATGTAGAGTATTTATGTAGAAATTATAAGAAAGGACACTGCATAAAGGAAAAGTTTTTGGGCTTGGCAAACCACCAAGGTGGCACTTCCCCTGTTTTCCAAGCTGCATGTAACCAGCTGTTAAAGAGGAATATTGACTTGCTATTTCTCAATCATGAGGAAATTCCATCTGAGAAAAAAAAAATCATCAGATGTCTTGAGATATTATGTCAATAAAAAGTCATGTCATTGAATTATGTATCCTCTTTATGTTTTGAGCACTTGACAAATGTTGCAGATGAACATACCCCCCCATTCCAACAGTGTTAGAAAACCTTTTTCAGTTTCCCTCAAAACACGCTTGGAAATCTGGTTTTCTGCTAGCCTTTGTGTACCCTATAACGAGCACGCAAACTTGTTTGCCAGCAAGTCTACGTGGTGTCCAGGGTCTACCCTAGGACCCCAGCTGGGACCAGCTGTGAAACCTACTATTGGGGTACAGGGGGGAGAAGATTTGTAGGTTCCCCAGGAATATTTGCAGTTCCTTACATATCAAAGAAGTAAAACACATGGAGCTACATAGATACATTAAAACTAACCCTAATGTTTGTACTCCACCTACATTCGTCGCAAAAATGGAAATATTTTAAATTTGTGCATATTAGTTACATCCACAGCTCGTATCCTCAAACCCCCTCACCTATTTTGCTGATTACTGTAGCTATAACTGAAAGAAAGTTTTAGTTTTATAAAAAGGAAAGCAGAATTACGTAAGCTACACCAATAGACCTGAGGATCCCTGTCCCTTGCCACTGGTGTACATAGACTTTGAGCAAAGGATTGAAATAGGGGAAGTAATAGCTCAATTAAAGCAAGATGTGCTGTTTGAATGTGAAAAATAGCCTTTGTCTCTAATCTTCTCTAATTCTCTTCCATACTAGGCTGGAAAACAGCATCTATGCCAGGTTCTTTCCAGGAAAAATTTCATTCATTAGAGTGTTAACTTCTGTATGGTAGATAAAGATGAGTGATTTGATTTTTCCCGCTAAAAAATTAGCAAAACCAGGCTCTATGATGGATGTATGGCCCTGAAAATAATCTACCAAACTCCTATGCAAACGACTTTCTTTTCAATTGAAAAGTAGGCTATTTTGGACAAACAGACTTCAGTATGATAATTCTATAGCATTTTACAACTGTTACTGTAGGAGCATGGCCAGTACTTTGGTGTGCTTTTGAAAACTAAGGAGTCACAGCACATCCCACTTTAAGGTTGTATACTTTCTCTACAGAGACTCTACTAGCGGAACTAACAAAAGGATAAAAATACCTCTCAGACTGCAGGAAAAATGCAGGACAAATGGGCTAGGGTCTGCTTCCCTCAAAAATGTGGAGGGGACATGTCCCCCCATTTACCTACATCAGTGCACATTGTTACATGTACTTCAGTGGTGGAATCCAACAGTAACTGTTACTAAATGATAATACTTCTATTACTTTAGAAACAGGGTATAAAATATTGTATTTCATGCATTACTATTAGCAATGTAACATAAACATGATTCCAACAAGTCAGCTGTTTCTATGGCCATTTCCAATTAATCAACTGGTCATGCATGTCTTGAAATGTACACCAAAACAGTATTTAATATCATATTGTGTGCCTATAGTTGACTCCAGTTACTGTATGAAAAGACTCACCTTGAGTCAAGTAGAGTCATCCAGCACAGTGACTAGAGTTGAGTCCCGTCCACACACTGACTCAAGTTGAGTCTTTTGCACTTTCTTAGACTTCTGACTAGAGTTAAGTCTTCTGACCCAATTAGTGACTCAAGTCATGTTGAGTCATAAAAAATTGTGACTCGAGTCCGACTCGACTCAAGTCAAGTCAGTAACTCAATTAATTACAACACTGAGTATCAAATCACAAGTATGCAGAAGAAATAGGCTTAGTTGCTGGAAGTCAGTTGTAAAAAAGGTGGGAGGTTCTGGTAAAGCATTCCAGACTATCAGTCACATGAGAAAATCTTCTCGTAAAGTAACATTTCTTTAATGTGAAGTGTTTACAACCAATCACAATAAAATGGTCAATCTTGTGAAATAATTGTTCACTTGGTAACTCAGTGGTGACTACTCTAACAAAGACCCCTCCTGTGATGTAATATTCCCTCTGTTGCAAAATTTTGATAAAGTTGCTGGAAAAGTGGAGTAATGAAAAGCCTTGTGGTGATGGGATCCTTCGCGGCGAAGTCACAGGAAAATCACGGTGAAGTAACTCTTTTAGTAAGGGATTTTCTACTTTTTTTTAAATAACAGTGTGAGGAAGTCTCACCATTGTTCTTTGTATTTAATGTGATATATCCTCTCTGTTGACCTACCTGTAGTTGATGAGTGAGAGAAACTATGTTAATTCAGATTTCCTGTCTTGAGATTCTATACCGTGTATGCTACTGTATGTACATGGTGCCTTTGCACTCTGTACCACACAGCTATTGCATGTATTACAAATATCTTAGAAGTGCAAGCTTCCCCTCTTAAATGCAATGTTTACAACATTTTTAGTATCTGACCTTTGTTGACCTCAAATGACATTTGATCTCTGTCAAAAATATTAGGACCTGGTACTCAGTATGGTACACCTACATAATGTAAGATACATGACGTTTGTCCATGCTTTAATACTTGACATGTTTTTACATGGTCCTGACATTTTAATCCCTTTTGATGATAAATGACCTTTGACCTCCACCAACAACAATACAGGTTCTTGTATGCAATACAATACACTTACCATGCACACTGCACCAAATATGAGATCAGTCCAAGCTTCGCTTCTTGAGATATATATTGACAAAGTTTTCATAATGTGACCCTGATGACCTCAATTGACCTTTGTAATACACCAAAAATGACATTGTATTTTCACTCAATGTGTTACACCTACCTACCAAATATAAGACCTGTTCAAGCTTCAGCTCTGACTTCAAACATCGCCTTTACAAAAATTTTACAACGTAAACCATATTGATAAAAAATGACGTTTTGACCTCTGACCAAATACAATAGGGTTCTTTCACTCAATGTAGTACATGCAAGTACAGAATATGAGATCTGCTCGAGCTTCCTTTCTTGAAATATCACACTCACAAAGGTTTTCACAAGTGAAACCCTGCTGACCTTAAATGATTACTGACCTCCACCAAGTATGGTTCTTTTACTCAGAAAGTTACAACTACACAAAAAAAAAGTCGCAATCTGTCTATGGTTCCCTACATATCATGTTTACAAGGTCTACACAGTTTGACCCTACTGACCCCAAAAAACCTTTATCTCCATCAAAAATGAAAAAGTTCGTTACAAGTCAACCTCCGATGTAACAAATATGAGATCTAGCCAAGCATTCCTACTTGACATGTTGTGTTTATGAAGTTTTACAATTTGACCCCTGTTGACTTCATATGACCATTAGTGTCCAACAAAACGATAGGGTCCTTTCACTCAATACGGTACACCTACATCACAAATATGAGATCTACACAAGCTTTCCTACAGTGCTACATGTCAGTGATTACAAGGATTTCACTATTTTCCCCCAATTACATTGACATTGATCGAAAATAATTTTTCTTTTTTTTTCAAATATCTCTCTTTTTTTTCTTTTTTGTTTCAGTATGGTATGTCTACGTACCAAATATAAGATAAAAAACATTAACATTCCTACCATATATACCTATCATGTTTTGGAGAAGGGGTGCAAATTTCAATAATATGTGTTGCCAATATTAGCTCTGGCTTTTAGTCTGGATGCTCTGAAGCTCACTTTGAAGAGTCAGCCACAGGTCAATAAATTATATCAACATTAAACTATAGACAAATAGGGCTTGACTTTGCAGTATACAAAAGGTTGAGGATTCCTGCAGCTTGTGGGGGATTCTTTATTGTACTCTGTATTACTATTGTGTGTGTTTGTAGAACCATCCTGCAACATCGATATCTCACAATATTTGTTATCTTTTGCACAAGCATAGAGACAGTATTGTTTGGGGTGTTCTGTTTTCATTAATGCAATGTGAGAAAGAATTTGTAACATGTTGGTTGATGATTTAAACATTTTAGGAAATTTGGGATTTACATCTAGCTACAATACATGAAATAATCCTTTCAGTTAGTAACTAATGTAAATTAGAATGGGCATAAAAGCTACAATGTGCTCTGGTACTAACGTGAGACGTATCTTTGGTACTTGGCCCATGCCTTTGACACTTGTCTAATTCTTTGGTCATTGCAAGCTGTCAGTAAAAGACTGATGTCCACAGCAGAAATCTTGCCTGTCTCTCTAAGATGTTGGAGAAGAGTCTTAGATGGTTCATCATTCTCCAGGATGGTCTCTGCTTCTTCAGCTGGAACTTTAAAGTAGTTGAGTAGTTTCTGGCATTCATCTTTTGTAATCAATAACTCAATCAATGTCAGCAGATTTTCAAGATTGATGATATCATTCTGAAAAAAAAACCCCAAAAAACAAGAAAGGTTTCAGCTTCATACAACATGCATACTGTCATTTTCACAGATCTTCTTGATTCATACAGGATGAGAGTATGGTTTAAGATGATGACACTCACACATAATCCCCACAACTCACTCTTGCAAATGACTACACCCATGCTAGCACTCCATAGAAAGCCAAACGTTGACAATCCTGAGCATGGACTGCTAGAACTTTTAATCAAGTGTTTTCCAAGATTAGTTTAACTATGAACAGCTCTTAACAGGAGGGGTGCAGTATTGTATATGTCTAAAATGTGATTCAATTTTATCTTGCATGAAGAGTGATTTCTACGATGTCCCATGTTACATGTACACACCAGGACTAAATGGTTATAATTTTCTTGAAATGAACAAATCACTGTCATAGATGCACATAGTTTATGTAAGCTATACTCAGTGAACAGAGACATACAGTATCTGTATGTCACCAGCTGCAATGTGAGATACAGTGTGCCTTTTTCCTGATCTTGCTTTATTAAATTTGAATATTCCGTTGTGTACTGACCCAAGCCATCCACATGAACCATCTATGAGTAATTGTATCATCCAATGAGCATATAGCCCACCAGTGTACAATACGTGTGTGCCACATGCATCATTGAATCAATTTCATTGACTTTTAAAGCTCATGTAATTATCAATTGAGTAAAAAAGTAAACATTTACAAAAACAACACATTAATTAAGACACACAGTATCATGCGAGTTCCTTTCTGGACTTCATAAATTTGCACTTTGTACTTTATCCATTATTCACTCAGACAGTAGACAGGAGTTTTGTACCTACAGTATACCCCAACCCATCCCCTATGCTGCAAACTCTTACTACAATGAGCATAATACAGCACAACATGCTGCATATGTACAGATGAAAAGTTGTTGTACTGTATAACTACCATAAGATATACAATATGCATTTTTTATACCATTAGTACAGTACATGTCTACATTATACCAACCTTGTGGCAATCTTTCAATTTATTCTTTGATATTTAATATGGTCATGAGCATCAAAGGTAGGAAAATGAATTCAACATGATCCGAAACCGTGAGTATAGCCACCCCTAAAAGGCCATATATCCTGATACTGTGCACAAAAGGTAGTTATGCACAGTAAAGAGCCACCGGATAGTGCTACGTAAAATACATGGTTCTCATGTGATAAAAATCCTATGACCACCCTGCTTTGATACACGTCACAACATCTTCATCATGACCCTCTTGCTCACTGGTCTGGGCACCGCCGTGACCTTCTGAGCCGAGTGTACAGTCCAAATGGTTGTGAATCTGAAGCTACAAAGCGTTGTTTGATGACTAATCATTACTGCAATGAAATTAAACATACACTATAGGTTTTGCCGTGACCTCACGTTTCCATTGAAAATGCTTCTTGAGTGAAAAACAAAGCAACAGCTGCATCCTATCGTACCATATGTACGTTCACCACATTTTGGGAGACATTAAGTAGTTTGCCAGTTAGTTTTACAGTCAGTATAAGATTCTTTGGGATTTCCAGGGCTTGTCTCCATCCCGTTGTGGCAATAATTTTTGTACACTGCAACATGAATTTCTTATGTTTCTTGCGTACTATATCTTTTCATTTGTTTCCATTGACATTACAACTGTTTCTGTAAATGACAACATGGGAGTGCATGGTCCAAATTCTGGCATGTCACAACCCAGTGCTGTGGCTTTAGCCGGCTCAAGCAATCTCCCCAACCCCTCCAACAAAGGTTCACTTAATTCTTAAACATGAATAAAAAATGTTGTTCATGTTCCACTGAGAAAGTTTAAAACAACTAATCAATGTACTGTAGTCTTTTTTAAGCAAAAGAGAGGAGACAAGATATCACAGGGAGCCATAATTTAATTCGTGTAGCTGATGATTCATTACGATTACAAAGAGAACTCTGATGCTTTAACTCTGAAATGATATCTATGGCTTGAGTTATCTCTTTGTTATTTATTGCAAATCACTGTAATGTGCACCCAATTGGTACTGTAATTAACAACATGTGTAGGAAAACACACATTCAACGACACTGTGACTGACAGTAGTGTCCCCATATCTAACACATCAGAGTAACTAGAAGAACTAAACTTGCAGGCAAGTGTTGTATTGAAGCCCATTGAGATTGTGGACATATATACAGTACAGTACTGTGGTTACACAAATTCATTACATCTCATAACATGTTGTACTGCATTCAAGGGAATTAAGTGTGCTTCCTACTGTAGTAACTTGCAAGAAGTACAATCTAGTGAAAATATTGCAATAACTGGCATGAAATGTTGGAAGTGTACTGTATGTCAATAGAACATCACATGCATTGTCAATTATTGAGCATACATAACATGACTACAACTCAAACTACCTACAACATGGTAGTACCAGTACCATACCATGACCACTGGAAGCCAGGTATTATTTCATGATTGGGACATTCTGTGATATTCTGTGTCATGGACAGGACCATTTGTGCAATTAAAACATTACTCAAAATAAAAGACTTAAACATTTATTCAGAACCAGCCTCCCTTAAATAAACCTATTACTGTAAAACTGGAATTGTTCTGAATTTTGGTATGGTACAGTAGTGGTCACTTTGGTACAGTAAACAAGTTATTTTCAGGATCCATTTTTAAATTCACAACGTTTTGAAGCTTACAGTAGCTTTTACACCTTATACTGGGAAATTCATGTTTAAGAGCCTGTGCCTGTAAAAGTGTACCATCTTGTGATACATGGGTCCTCAGATCAACTGGGTTCACCATCTCAAGTGCACTCTATATGGGGCCCAAACAAGGGCCCATATACGATGGCCCATATGGGATTGCATATGGATTGTCACATATGACCTAATGACTATCTCCTGATACTGACTGCATCAAATGTTTTATACCTACTGCAGAGTATATAGGGCCCATATAATATTGCACCCAAGATTCTTTAAGTCCATGTATGAGCTAGCCCATATGACCCACATGGCCTGTGCCCTGAGTGGGCATATGATATGGTTACATATGGTTATAGACCATATCATGCAGAGGGGCTGTTTTCCCATACCAAATCAGGGCCGCAGCCCCGGTAAAATATCTAGGGGGCATTTCAAACACTGCCTATGTAGAGCGCCACCATCGCTTAACACATGGTGCATGTACAATCTGAAAATCCCAGGGGGAAGTTGCCCTCCTTGTCCCCCTGCAGCCCCCTTGCCCCCTGGTTGCCCATCTTGTCCCCGGCAGACTACGGCCCGGCGAATGCTAGTCCAGTGAATTTCCACATTGCAGTGACCAATTAGTGTCTTTCCACATGGTAAGCTACCCATATTGGCCAACCAATAAATGCCCACAAACATTGGCCCTGGTTTCCCCATATCATATGGTATCCATATGGGCAAGCCTATGTGTTACCCACATGCAGCCGCCCAGATTTTCCCCATGTGCTTTCCATTTGATAGGCTACTGATATGTGGCAACCCATGTGCAATTCCATATGGGCCATCTCATATGGGCCTCTTGTTTGGACCCCATATAGATTGCATCTGAGATGGTGGCCCCGATGGCTCAGGCTAAGCGAATAAGGATGTACTGTAGGATTCCACCTGGAATACATTGTGTGTAACTTAGTTCACGCACACACTCAACAGAACAAACACTGATACTGTATAAACTGCCTTTATAACCAAATGTAAGAGCTTGTTTTTGGTCAGTATGAGCTTTCCTTTTTGTCTAACACAATCCCAATGTCCTATGATCTTGTATACTTGCAAGCACTAAGACCATAAAGAAATCACTGTGGATGTTTCTGGCACAGATTTTCACACAAGATTTTCACCCAAATAGTGCATGCTGTGCTATTAGTATATGAAAGGCATTTCCAGGCCACATTGTGACCTTTGACCCTGGATATTGTTCAAAGCCAAGTAAGTCCCACTCTGATTTTACATGGAATGTGTAGAAAAGTGCCCATGCAAACATGAACTACTTAGAGTTCACTGGTACAATGCTAGCGCATGCATTCATTGTACATCGCGAAAACGCAAAATTGCCCAAAATAGTGGAAATTGGCAGCTGGTATTACCTTTGACCTTTCTTAAGGTCATGCGCCAGCTTGGTCCCATTATTTTTCCCACTGATTCTCAGTGCTAAACAAACATAAAAGCAAGGCAACCATGAACAAAAATTCGATGGGAACTTGATGGCGTAGGTGTATATTTGAACAAGACAAGAGCCCAAGGGCACTGTGGTTCCTTGCACAGATGGAGAGCACATAATGTAAATTATGAACTAAAAGGGAGCATATTGCATTACTTTGTACGATAGCCCATATGGTCCATTTCTGACCATGAACTCTCACTTTCGTAACATAAAATCTGTAGAGAGAAAAAAAATATTTCCTGCTTTTATAAAATGGCCCATTTCAGATATCGGACCCCAAATATGACAAACATTCACCCACATGGCAAGCACTTCCATAGCACTAATGTGACCATCAACAGTGTAATACATGCAATCTGTAAGAGAAGAAGTATTTTGCATGATTTCACAACAGACTATGGGCACTATGGTTCCTTGTGCTTGAAATACACATACTGTAAAATGATATGCCTGAATTCATAAATATCAAAAAAGCCATTTCAATTAATGCAATTAATTGAAGATGTTGATTTAGAACTGCAATATATACAACATTATCCCATTCATTTTACAAAACACAAACAGCTGTAGATCTCTGCAAATTGCAATAAGGCTTATCACATCTGTGCCCCTTCAAAGTCCATCAATCTGACAACAGATGACCTTTGACCTCCACCAAAAACGATGGGGCACACATTCTCAATATGGCGAACCTACATACCAAGTTTGACTTTTATCTGACTTTCCCCTATTGAGTTAGAGTGAACCTAAGCAAGTGTCACAGATGCACACACACACACATACGCACGCACGCCAACCTGACTACATAGGTTCCTTTGCTGACGCAAGGAACCAAAAATGGCACAATATGCTGTTTTGTGTGTACTTCAAGGGTAAAATGCTTGTAATATCGATACTTTGAGAATTTTCAAAATTTTTTTCTCTACTAATTACAGAGATCCCATGTTTTTTTCTTCACAAGGAAAGGGGGACTGTGCCTACAACTTGCGGTCACTCTGATCAAATTGTGACGTTGGTACGTTGACTCACAGAGGCGTGAAAACACAACAAAATGGACAATTTTGACCTTTGAGCTCACTTTTCTCCATGTGCCAATATCCCATCAGTTTTTCACTAGAAATTGATTAAGGGCTTTGAGTTCTATCATATAAAGTTGTTTAGTCCATGGGATCTCGTTGGCGCATTAAGTTATAAAGTCTTGAAAACATCACAAGGGCGCTGTTCGCCACGTATTTAGGTCAATTTAATGCAACGCGCTAACGAGATTCCACCAACTTTTTTTTTTTATTTATGCTATGTATCACATTTGAGGTTTTAAAATATGGTTTCTTTTCGTTGGGACGTGACTAGCGCACAACTTTACACCTATGGGGATAATGCGAACCACAAATTTGATTTTTTTCACATTAAAGTTCAGTATTTTTTGTAGCTGCCCCCGAAATGCGGCTGACCTAATAATTTAATATTGGAACTTTGGTATGATGATGTTTGTTTGCAATTTTTTAGAAGTTGATCTGAGGACCAATGTATCACAACCCCCCCCCCCCCCAAAAAAAAATGGTACACTTTTACCGGCACAGACTCTTAACAAAGAAATTTATCAGTTTCATGGACACAACATTTCCCAATGTCGTGGATGGGACAACATTAACATGTAGAGCCTTCTGGGTTACAGTCTCCTTGACAATAATTACTGTACTACAGTACATTACCAATGACCAAAAGTGTGGACTCTGGGATGTACAGGTATGAGTTGATCTACGCTGTAAAACAATATACCCTATGTTCGACCCCCTCACTACTACTGTGCAGCAGCTGCAAAGTATAGGGACTGGTGCACTGCATGGTACCATTTGACTAAAATACTATAAATCACCATCAGGATTGTGGTTGTACAGTGCAATGTACAGGATCCATGCTGTCACTTTCTATAGGATGTTTTCCAAGACAACCTACCACCCCACCCTCTCCTATAGTTATGCAGGGTCCTCAATGCTGCCACTTGGTGCAACCCTGGGAGTTTCACTAAATAACCTGATAGACACTATAACTAATGTACAACATGGACTATGATTAGTTGGTCACGCTATACTGTACAGTAGTAGACTTGAAGTTGAAGAGATGAGAGCTCACACTTACTGAGTAACATAGTAAGCTTTTTAGTAATGGATACATTGAGAAAAAGAACTTACTGTAACTTGCTATCATGCATTTTACATTGCAAATTCAGGTTTGGGGCAATATGGGTGCAAAGTTACAAAGAGTTACTTTTATCCCTGGTTTTTTATTTTTGATGCTCTAGGTGTACGGTGTTCTTAAAAATTAAATGGACAGTTATGGCTAAAGTATGTGGTATACATTTAAGTGTAAGACTCTATCAATTGTCACTCATAGAGGGGGGTGTTGTTCATTTGTTAAGAGTCGGACCTTGGGTCATCTTTTGTCTTTGAATATCAAACAGCTTTGCAAACAGGTAGGGGACAACGGATCACGATGTAAGCACCGGTCCGTCTTACAAACATTGTTGAAACAACAGCAAAGTGTTCATACAGTAGGGGCAATGTTTTCAGGGACCCTTTTGGCAGTTTGCCAAAGTTTGAAAGGAAAAAAGTCTGCAAACAGTGCAAAATTTGTCTTTGACTGAGTCGTTTCTATTCAGTTTGTGTATGTTCAAGAGAAGGATTTGCAATTTTGAAAGCGATGCAAAAATTCCTTAAAGACCAACAGTATATATATTTTAAAATGGCCTATATCCTGTGTTGGTATGAGTGCACTGTCTTAAAACACAATTTATGACCTAAAATGTTCTTCAAATTTGGCAGGAAAGTGTCACAATCATAAAAAATGTCCTCTGCTGACTTGTTTGCATTCATTGATACCTAATATGTTGATATGTTATCAAAAAATGTGCACTTGAAAGTGATAAAAAAATTTAATATTTTGGACAGGGACTACTTTACAGGCATGGTGGTGTAGCACACAAAATTTGTTCACAAAAATGTTAGGAATTTTTCAACATAGTTTACACAAACGGCCACAAAACAGTAAAAACTGTCTTTTCCTGAATTGCTCACATTCATCGGTACCTTATTGTTGATATGTAATCAAAGGATTTGCAATATAAAAGCGATAAGAATTTCTAATATTTCAAGTTGGACTACTGTGTGGAGGCCTATATCTATTGGTGTAGCAGACAAAATTTCTTCACAAAAAGCCTTCTCCAAATATTACATAAAAGGTCACAAAACAGGATGAACTGTCTTCTCCTGAATTGTTTGCATTAATTGGTATCTAATTTGTTGATGTTTAATCAGAGGATTTGCAATATGAAAGCGATAAAAGTTTTTAACATGTTAGATTCAATTACTGTGCTGCGGGCCTATATGTATTTGTGTAGGTGACCAGATTTCTTCACAAGAATTGTTAGAAATTTCTCCAAATTCTAGACAAAGGCCACAAAGCAGTACAAATTGTCCTCTCCTCAATTGTTCGCATTCATCAGTACCTAATTTGTTGATATTTAATCAAAGGAACTTGCAATATGAAAACGATAAAAATTTCTAAAATTTTAGATTGGACTACTGTGCTGTGTGCCTACTATTGGTGTAGCAGACCAAATTCCTCCACAAAATTGTTCACAATTTTTACAAATTTTACACAAAAGGCCACAAAGCAGCAAAAACTGTCTTCTCCTGAATTGTTTGCACTCATCCGTATCCAATTTGTTGATATTCAATCAAAGGATTTGCAAATGAAAGCGATAAAAATTTCTAATATTTTCGATCGGATTTCTGTGTTGTGGACCTATATCTATTGGTGTAGCTGACCAAATTTCTCCACAAAATTATTTGGGATTTTTATAAATTTTTCATGGAAGGCCACAAAGCAGTAACAATTGTGTTCTCCTGAATTGTTCGCATTCATCAGTGCCTAATTTGTTGATATTTAATAGAAAGGTTTTCAATATGACAGCGATAACTATGCCTGATATTTTCTACTGGCCTACTATATCCTGTGTTTAATACTTACTGTGTGATATTCATATACTTCTCCAGTCTCCTCGGTGACAACAAACAACCTGTTTACATTAATATTGACCCTGGTTTTCAAAGAATTACCAGAAACATTAAAAGAAGCCAAAAAATGACAACCAGAGAGGAAAGAATGACCCCCAGGGAGAGAGGAATGACCCCCAGGGAGAGAGTAAACAACAGCAACACATTTACCCCAACCATCACTCCATAATATATAAATTAATCCATTCTCTTCACTGTCTGTTATACTCAATGCTCTGTCGTACTGTTGGTTTGGTGTTTTGAATTCATATTCAATATCTCCTCCGTTAATATTATACATTAAAGCTCTCCCATAGACGGCTGTAATGATAAACAGTTTGTTCTTGTTTACTGTCATGTCAATGGGGTAGTCTCCTCCTTCTAATCCTTTTAATTGGATTTTACTGATCTGATTCAGCCTCCGATCAAACACAATCACATCATGACTACACCATAAACCAACATAGACCCTCCCATCTCTGGTTGTTGTCATACTGCTGGCTTCACCGGTAAATTGACGTTGATTGACGAGACGGCCATGTTTTGTATCGTACGATTCTATTGTATTACCACAACACGTTACGAACACAGAATCATCCAGCAGGCAAACACACCGCCGCGATGATAATGAACCTTCAACTTGGGCAAATTCTTTAGAAAAATAAGGCTGAGAAGTCATTAATAACGATAAATCTTGAAAACCAGGATCATCCTGTATAGTAAACAAGTCGACGAAGGTATCGCCTGTGTTGTTGTTACACCCAGATAAAGCCAAACGGCAGCCATCCTGCGGAACGTCCATGTACACGGTGCAGAAACCAGCTTGTACCGAGAATCTTGTGACTTTTGTAGACTGTACACAGGCACTGTTAATGTGAAAGACAAAAAGGGAAAAATGTGACCAGGTGTTGAGTCATGTATCCATGGTAACGAGGAATTTACACGGTTTCCCGTGTATGACGATTTGGCAATGCACATTTGCACAATATATCGTTGCAGGTAGTAGGCCAACGAATGTAACTACAGGAAATAGCAACTAAATCATTATCAAGAATTGTGAGGCGAATGAAAGAAAATAATCTAAGAATGGGCAAGGTTTAACTATGTCGTATCCGTTGAATCTGAGGGAGCGAAAGATCTTTACGGTCAATTTATAACGGCCTCCAACAGTACAAGTGATGGTGTACTATATGTATTGTGGTACCATATTGTTGGAATCACCTTATTTTCAGTAATTGTGACTGAAAACTTGACCAAGTTGATACTATTTTTTAACTATATGCGAGTTTATTTTCATTATTACATAAATGTATGCTGTTACATTTACGTAATTATAATGAAAACAGGTATTTCATTAATCCTAATTGTATAGTTATTGATCCTAAGTAAAATTTCTACTTTTATCGATTTATTGGGATATGGAAGGATGATAATAACACACACCTACAATATAGCTTCAGACAGGATGCTGAGCTTCAATGAATGATCGAGTGCATTATAAATGGATATATAGTACATACACCAAACTTCGCGCACTGCCAAACTTCGCGCACCCCTAGAAACTAAGCCCTAAAATTCGGTGACCTAAGTAGCTGGACAAATTTTGACTACAATGCCTTGAAATGACTGAAAAGAAAGCTGAGACACTGTTTATTTAATCGCCCTTGGATGGTTAGTCAACTTTACGGTACTGCATTTACATAGTTGATGTAGGCTAGGCCTAGAGCATATCCTATTCACAGTTTCCGCCGAATGTTGCAAATTTTCAAATTATGATTTTGACTCTTCAGTGGAAGTTTTCCTGACCATTTTTGTTGCTAGCTTGTTCACAGGTTTTTGCTGTAGGTTTAGGCACAGGATTTGTTTCAAAGGACATTCTTCATGTAATGATTGTTATGCTACCGTTAGTAAGATGCGCGAAGTTTGGCAGGTTACTCGTATCATTAACTCATGTAAAGGGTGCTTAAAATATCAGATTTCGATGTACAATCCATGGCATATTGGATCGACTTACTAGTAAAATTAAATTTTTCACTTGCGAAAACAAGATAATGATTTTCAGGGATTTTGAATTTACAACAGCTAGAAATTCCAAGGTTTTTACGTTAGATGCGCGAAGTTTTATACATCCATATGCTATAAGTATTGATCTTGACAACTTTTTATGATATAACATACAAGAGCTAGGGCGACTGCGCTGTATATGAGAGCTGATCTTCCCTTATTTGCATAGTATCTATAGTTCATATGTTCTGTCATCGATTAAATTGACTCAAGTATATTATTTTACTTGAGATGTCTATGATGACATCGATGCGTCAATGCCTTCTATGAAACGCGGACATAGGTACGAGTGAGATGTACATTGTACTTTGAAACAAGGCACAAGAGACCGCGTTTTACAAAAGTTATGAAAATGATGGCGCTATGTATGAACGATAATTGGGGAAAGAATGCAAAGTGTTAATCCAACAACCATTGTCACTCGGCGGTAGAAAGGGGGTAGCCACTTGTCCTAGTCCCAGTGACAGCATAGGCCCTACAGATGCAAAACAGAGAATTCGCTGTAAACCTAGCCTATTTTAACGCTATCTGCAACTTAGACTTTGATATTGCAGATTATCCATGTAAAATATTGAGATGACATAATTTAAAAGGACGTCGAATGTTTGTTTATGAGAGGAATGTCAAGGACATTACAATTACCTGCGTCATAATGTATGTAAGAAAGTATTACTCGTATAAGGAGTATATGAAATACGACATACGGTAAACCTTACGTACATTTTTTTCTAGCATAGACCGAACAATGCAAATTCGGTAATTTCTGGGGATTCATTAAATCGTTGGGTTACAATTTATCAGTGTGTCCTTGCACATATTGAATGCCTTTCAACCAAAAATTTCTTAGTTGAAGTTTCATTTAAATTTAAAAACGAAAAATGGTAACATTAAACCACATTTGTACCAGACGGTTACCAGTCTGTAAAAGTTTTAGCCTGAAGTCGTAATGAGATTGTAATATTGAAATATTTACATTATTTGAAATACTGTAAAATGTGTACATACGTTTACAGGAAGCAAACGTATGTACACATTTTACAATATTTATGGACATATTTTATTTACAAGCATTGAAATATTTATCACAAAGCAAAAACTATTTGCAATGCTTCGACATAGGTTTTATGTTTGTCTATTTACAACTGAACTACATGCACAAAGAAAAGTAAAGAATTTAGTATAAACAGCTCACAGTTGCCTCATAAAGTCGGAGATACAGAAAAAAAAGTCAGAGAAGTCAAATGTATGAGACGTATG